>JAQHUG010000107.1:5044848-5077661 GCA_028555095.1 Dicrostonyx torquatus
CATAAGATTATAAACTGATTGGCTCATTAGCACAGGCTTCTTACTAGCTCTTATAACTTATATTAACCCACTGTTCTTATCTATATTAGCCACATGGCTCAATACCTTTCTCAGCAGTGCAGATCACATCCTGCTTCTTCAGTGGACTGGGCAGGAGTGGGGGAATGGGCTTCCTTCTTCCCAGAATTCTCCTGTTCTCCTTGCACCACCTCTACTTCCTGTCTGGTTTTCCCATCTATACTTCCTGCCTGGCCAATCAGTGTTTGTTTAAAACATGATTGACAGAATATAGAATTGTCTCCCACCACATGGGTCACCATGCATGTGTTTTACTACTTTGATGCTCACTCTCCATTATCTAGAGACAGATTCCTTTGTTTTTAAAGTCATTCTTCACCTCTCAGTCTCCATGGGTTAGTGCGTGAGACCAGTCTTCAGAGCCAGGGAGAAGTATTAAACAATAACAATGAAGAAACATGACTGAGCCTGGGTTTTTGGTTTTGTTTTTTATGCTTACATGTGGGTGTTCATGTGATTGTATGTGTGCACTCATGGAGACCAGAGGTGAACTTGTGAGTTCTCTTCAGGAATGCTCTCCACCTCTTTTGAGACAGGGTCTCTCATTGGCCTGGAGCTCACCTAGCCTGACTGACCAGCAAACTCCTGGAGCCCTTCTGCCTCCATTTCCCTAGCAGTGGAATCACAAGTTTGTGCTTCTCCGTTTGGCATTGTGCTTTCTTGGGTATGTGGGTACACATGTGTCTGAATGTATGTATATGTGTGTATGTGCTCATGGAGGCTGATGTTTTGTCTTCTAGCACTCTGCATTTCATTTACTGAAGCAGAGTCTCTGTCTGATCTGCTTTGACTAGACGAGTTAGCCAGCTTGCCCCGTGCCCCGCATCTGCCTCCTGGTGAGCCGCCATGTCTCCCCAACTTTTGTTTATAAGCTCAAGGACAATTTTGTTGTGGTTTAGAGGGCAAGCTGTAAGTCCTGGCAGCTGCCCAGAGAAAGAAGATGGAGAAGAGAAAGAGAGAAGGCCATGCCTTTCACAGTGGAGATTGGCAAGAGGCCACATGGCAGAACAGGAAGGAGGCTTCAGAGAGTAACGGAAAGCATGTTTAGCAGTGCCAAGTCATAGTTCTGAGTTCAGATGGCACCTAATTCCAGGCTCCTGTGTACCAGTGCAAATGACTGTACCAGGGACATATGGTCAGGAACAAACAGAGAGAGGGGGCTTATTGAGAAAAACACTCCAAAGGATAAAAGTGGGCTAGTGAGCAGAAGAAAGAACACTCTTTCAGTGACAAGGATCAGAACTCCAGTCCTTACGCTGTCAGCAAGCACTTTATCCAATGAGCAGTATTTCCAGCTCATGCTTGGCATTTTTATGTGGGTTCTAGGGATAAAGCACAGGGCCTCATGCTTTCAAGGAGAATACTCTCCCAACTGAACCATTCTCACAGCCATGACCTGGGTTTGCTTTGATTATTATGAAATCCTTACCACTAAGTCCATTGTCTTCATCTTTCAAAAAAGTTGTTGTGGGCCAGGTGTGGTGACTGAAGGCTGACGTGGTGGCACACTGTCACAGATTGTGTGTTTTACAGACCTAAACCTATATGCAAATCTTCCCAGCAGGTAGATCTTTGTGAATTCTAGGTCAGACTGGTCTACAGAGAGAGTTCCAGGATGGCCAGGGCTATTTATTACACAGAGAAATCCTGTCTTGGAAAAAAAAAAGTTGTTGCAGAGTTGGGCATGGTTGTGCACGTCTTTAATCCCAGCATTTGAAGAGCAGAGACAGGCAGATCTCTGAGTTTGAGGCCAGCTGCTTTACAGAGTGAGTTTCAGGGCAACCAAGGCTACACAGAGAAGCCCTGTCTTGGAAAACTAGATAGATAGATAGATAGATAGATAGATAGATAGATAGATAGATAGATAGATAGATAAAATTGTTGTGGGAGAAAGGCTTCACATGTCATAACACACATGTGGTTGTCTGAGGACAGCCTTGGGCATTAGTCTTTATATTCCATCTGTGGTGGTTTGAATAAGAATGGGTCCATGGGTTCATATATTTGAATGCTTTGTCACCAGGGAGTAAGTAAACTATTTGAAAGGATTAGAAGGATTAGGAGATATGGCTTTGTTGGATAAAGCATGTCACTGACTTTGAGGTTTCAAAAGTTCAAGTCAGGCCTGGGCACTCTCTCTATATATACATATATATAAGTGTGTGTGTGTGTGTATGTATGTATGTATGTATGTATATGCTTATAAATAGGGATATAGCTCTCGGCTACTTCTCCAGCACCAAGTCTGCCTGAACACTGGCATGCTCCTTACTATGATGATAATGGATAATGGACTAAGCCTCTGAAACTGTAAGCCAGTGCCCAGTTAAATACTTTTTTTTTTTATATAAAAGTTGCCTTGGGTAGGAGCAGTGGTGACACGTGCTTTTAATTCCAGCACGTGGGAGGCAGAGACAAGTGGATCTCTGTAAATTCGAGGCCAGCTTGGTCTATAGAGTGAATTCCAGAGCATGCTCCAAAGCTACAGAGAAACCTGTCTTGGAAAAAAAAAAAAAGAGTTGCCTTAGTCATGGCGTCTCTTCACAGCAATAGAACAGCAACTAAGACACTGTCTTTTGTTACTTGCCACTGTGTATGCCAGGCTATCTTGCCCCCTGACCTCCCAAGTATTGTCCAGTCTCTGTCTCCCATCTTACCACAGGAGCAACAGGGTAACAGACATGTTACACCATGTTAAGTTTCATACAGTGTCTAGGTATCCAAACAAAATTATTTTTTCCTCTAGGCTATCCCTCTAGCCCCACTATCTTTAGTCTATCAGCCCAGCTCACAGATAAAGTTGAGATCCAGAAAGATTAGATAACTCTCCCTTGACCACACAGCTGAGGCAGTACAGAGGGTCAGGCTCACAGAACAGGTACATCTGGGCAAAGCTCTGGAGAATTTGCTTCTCAAGACACACAAAGAAGAGCAAAAAGGAAGATAAAGGAAAGAGATAGAACGAGGCTGGAGATAGTGCCTGTGAGATAAAGGGGCTTGTGAAAACTTCCCAGGGGTGAGTTGTCAAAGGAGCTGTTTCAAACAGGATAGTCCAAGGCTCCTTTGAAGTTGTGTGAATTTATTTCTTAAATGTACCACTACGGCTTGTGTAAGTCTTTCTCTGTTGCCTCAAGCACAAATACCTTTCACTGTGGATTTGGGGCAGACAGGAGAGGGGCTGGCTGAGTCCCAGGTCTCAGTTAGAGCTGGCCCAGGTCAGCCACCAACCCAGACACTAAATGAGTTTAACAGATCCCATGCAAAGGGGAGGAGGAGTGTGAGTGAGAACATTAGCCATCCCAGAATCTCCAAAATAATAGAAGCCTCTCTTTCCACCATGTAGGAAATGTGGATTTGAGCACGTATATTTGAACTGGCTGGGGGAGGAAGGACCAGCTGAAAAATATATAAAGTAAAAATTGAGGTCTAGGTATCCTCCCCGCCCCCCCAAAATCTAGAGCCCTTACTCCACTGAGTCCCTGCAACTCCACCTGGGGCTGGAATTTGAGGATGAAAACTACAGGATGGGCTAATGACATTTATAAAAAAGAGGTGAGGGAGAAGGGTCTTAAATCTATGGGCTCAGCACATAAAGCCTCGTGTCACAACTGGGTGTGAGGACTGGGTGTCAGGTGAACTCTGGGGTCTGGACGTGGATCCCTGATCATGGACTCTGTTGCCATAGGTAGGAAGGATTCCAGGCTCGCCTGGCTCTGTCTGCAGACAGGCCTCTATGCCTCAGTGAGTAGCAGGCAGGGATGTGAGGGCGATCTGGCTGCGACATCTGTCACTCCATTGATCACCAGGGTTGATTTGGCTGATCTGGCTGGCTAGGCGGGTGTCCCCTTCCTCCCTCACTGCTCTATGTGTGTCCCTCCCAAAGCTGTGTGATCGGTCAGGCAAAGAGGCCGGCCTTCCCCAAATAGAGGAAGATCAGTCTTTGGTCAAAGGTATACGAGTAGTTGTACTCCCCTGCTAGAACCTCCAAACAAGCTCTCAAGAGTAGCAGGCAGGGAGCCAGGAAGGACTTGGCAAAAGACTAGGAAGAAGGAAGGCGAACAGCCTGGTAAATTGATGAGGAAAAGGGCTGGGGTGTGAGGGCCTGCAGAATGGCTCAGGCTGAATGCAGAATGCCAAGGCCAGGAGGAGGGGATAAAAAAAAAAAAAAAAAAAAAAGACAGGGAGGTAAACCTGGCCTGCTGCCCACGTGGGCAGTCCCAGAAGCACTTAGGCTCCCACAGCAGCTGTCAGTTGTCAGAGGAGGGCCTGGTCCAGAGCAGGCCTGGAGCTCCCACTCTCCCTCCTTTCCTCAGCCTCTTCTCTGTACTCCGTGTCTGCAGTTCCCATATCACTTCCCAGTTTTCACTGCCCAGAGGTCTCTCTGCTAGTCCCAGACCTGGAATCCTTTGCCTCCAGTGTAGCTCTCATATTCAGAGGACTCCCACACTGAACTCCTTTCTGCAGCCCCTGATGTGGAAAGGTGTGGAGAGCAGTTTTAGATGTGTGCTCTTCTCCCCACTTACCCTCCAAGCAAGGATGGTCCTCAGGACTCAGAGCTTGCAGACATGTTCCCCAGGATTCCTCAGGCACCTGACCATTAACTGCTGCCACTCTGAGGTTCTGCTTCCTTTACAGCCACATGGACTCCATTCTGCCCTACCTCCCTACTGTGCCAACAGCTGGTGGTCAGGTGGGCACAGGCTTGCTGCCCCGCCCCCTCCACCACAACAGCAATGCTTCCACCCCACTCATATTGACAGGTTCTAAGAGTTATGTTTGATCTTGGAAAGAGAGGCCTTCACACACCTCACAACAATGTCCAGGGGACTAGCATGGAACTAGGCCCCCAAACCAACCAACATCACTGTAACTCATGCTGCCCACAGTCTATGCCCTGTAGCTATGGCGCTCTAGACCTTGTAGATGAGAACACATGGCCAGGCAGTGCCAGGTCACACCTCCCTGCCGGTCCTATCATGCTCCGTGTTCCTGCAGCAGACAGTTTATGGAGTGGCTCCCCACATGACTCAGCTTTTGTTTCCTTACAGCAGCCACCAGGTGGTCTCTGTCACATCTCCTACTAGCAGGCACTAGGGACACCTTCGTCCACTAGAAGACTTTCAGACACTTGTCATTATAAAGGCAATCGTTTTGCTTAAGGTTTGGTTGTGTTAAGCTTTGTGTGTGATACCACCCACACCCACACATACACGCACATGCACACATATCTATCCTCTTGAATCAGATGGAAATCTCTTTCCCTTCTGACTTCCAGACTCTAAGTTAGGCTATGATAGGTTCAGCTCAAGCCCTGGTGGACAGATGGAGGACGCAGATGGAAGTTTCTGCAGGTCCTGACCAAGGATTGGATTCTCAGCCCTCCTCAGGTCTTTGGGGTTCCTCTCTAGGTCAGCAACACCTTCCTTCCAGTTAACCCTCAGCTGGCCCCTCAGCCACTCCCTCCAAGAGAGGGAACCTGCAAGCCTGAAGCCTTTAAGCCCTGCTGCCCTCCAAAGCCGCTGCTCCCAACCTCATTCCTCCCTAGAATCCAGGACCCAAGGACCTGTCACTAGCACTGCCTCACTATGACCTCCCTTCTGGTGGCTCTAGGGTGGATGGCATCTTACCAGGGCATGAATGATATATTAGCCTCCTCCTCTCAAGGTCACCTCACACACTACCAAGAGCTCAGCAGCGCCCCTGGGCACCCTTGCTCTATTTTTCAGTTGAGGGAAGATGCCCACTTAGGCAGTGCCCTCCTTTGCAAAGGCCTAAGAGTAGAAAAGGAATTTCAGAGAGTTGATCTCCTCTTCAGAATTTTCCAGGCTCTCAGTCTTGCTGGTCAATCCCACTAAACAGTTTGAGCTACCTTGCCTTGTGGGCAGAGTCTCTGTGTGGTGGTCCCTGAGCTGAAGAATCCTATCAGGATACCCAATGTATGATGCCTACCTAGCCCACGGCATCCTCCCAAAAACTGGACTGGGTTTGTAGCCCAATTGGTAGGGTGCCTCTCTGGCATTCACAAGAAATGGGTTTGGTCCCCAGCAACTTATTGGGTATGTCTGTGCATATCTGTAACATTAGCACTTGGGAGGTGGAGACAGGAGGCTCAGAAGTTCAAAGTCAGCCTGTCTCAGAGACAAAACAAATAAAAAATAGACAAACAAAAACCAGAAAGTTTGAGTCACCCTTGCCACATTCTCCTCTCTGCCGAATCTTCTTGGTCACCTGATCCTTTGGCACCTAGGTACAAGAATGCTCCTTGCTGATTTCTCTGTTCCAGTCTCTACTCTGCAGTTTCATAACACTCGGTTCACTACCCCTTCACATCCTCCAGTGGCTTCTTATTACCTAGGAAAAAGGCGTACAGATCAATCCTCTCAAATTCCAGGCTCCTAAATGCTACAGGAAGTCTTAAAGCCAGTAGTTACCTGCCCACTGGGGCGTGGCCTCTTATATTATATATGCGGGTGTAGTGCATGCATCTGGCCTCTTTTCCAGCCTCTCTGTTCCGGTTGCAGATTTTGGTTTCTGATCTTCTTTCAAGCAGACGATTCTGATTTGTGCGTCCACTCCTAAATAAATAACTATCTACACCGGAAGAGGAAAACGGCCCGTACGGCAGGCCCTTGGAGAGGGCTTCGGATCTAGCCACCCCCACCGGAGGAGAACTCGGCCCTTTTGACTGAGGTAAGCGCTTGGAGAGGGCATCTGATCTNATCTATTTCTCAATTCTGAGCTAGTGTGGGATTTCTTTTAAGCATCCTTCTTCACCTAAAGGCTGAGAAAATCGCTTTGTTGATAAACTGTGTGCCTCACAAGCTTGAAAACCTAAGTTTGATCCCTGAGTCCATGTAAGAAGCTGAGAATGGTGATGTGCTTGTAATCCCAACACTGGGGAGGCAGAGGCAGAGGCAGGAGGATCCCTGAAGCTTGCTCAATAGTCAGCCTAGCCTAACCACCCACACCAAAAACATCTTTTTGAAAAATTCTAGGCTTCTGAACACATTGGGAGATGTGGCCTCAGGTTTAGTCTCCCCTGAATCTATATCCTAGGCCTCAGTTGATAATACTTGCCAGTCTTGGATCCCAGAGCACTCACTACACTGAGGGCTGTGAGCTTGAATCACGGCTAAGTGGGAATGTTGTGACACAGAATGGCAAAGCTTCGAGACTTTTGCTTTCCTGCTCCCGTTGTTTCAAATCATCCGTGTCCCTACTAGGACTCTCCTCCTCATTGCTCAGGATTGGGCCATTGAAATCCATGATCTAGGCTATTATCACCACAAGATCTTCCCTAAATTTGCTGTCAGAGTGGCCACAATTCTACCTGACATCAAGCTGTCAAACCTGCACATTTTTCTATTCTTCTGTTGAGTTTGAATGACCATGACTATGTTTGCCTGGCCTTGCACTGTGCTGCTGACAGAATTAATAATTCATAATTAGTAGTAGTATCCTTTCACATCAGACATGTCCTGGTTTGCACTTTGATTTTTTTTGTTGTTGTTGTTGTTTTTTTTTTTTTTGTTTTTCGAGACAGGGTTTCTCTGTGGCTTTGGAGCCTGCACTGGAACTAGCTCTTGTAGACCAGGCTAGTCTCGAACTCACAAAGATCCACCTGCCTCTGCCTCCCGAGTGCTGGGATTAAAGGCATGCGCCAACACCACCCGGCTGGTTTGCACTTTGAATCACACACACTTTACCTGTAAATTCAGTATGGACAACACGGAAAGCCCTTGTGTCAGGCATGCTCCGATAGCTTCCCAGTTCCAGTATCTATGACCACAGAGGTTGCTGCAGTGGAATGGAGTCAAGCCGTTAGGGGGACAGAGAAAGGATAACCAGAGCAGAGAAGGGACCCAGATCTCAGTGCTGCTTCAGGGGAGGGACCATGACAGAGACAACCACAGGGGAGACAGTTCAACAAGAAAGTCCAGACCCTGTTTGCCCACCTGTTGACTTTGGAAACTAAAATTCACAAATCCATCAACAAAGAGGAAGTAGGAATCAAGGGGACAGGGGAGGCCCAGGCTCAGCTGTTCTTACTCCTACCCAATCCTCTTCCAGGCTCAGAAGGGGCTTTCCTCAGGATCTCCTTTTCTGAACAGTATGACCCTTCAAAATGGTCTCTGTCACCCTCCATGTCATTCGTTCCAGACAGACTGGCCCCTCCTGTTAAATTGCCTCTAGTCTTTGCTCCACAGCTCTACATCCTCTTTCCTCCACATCCTCTTAGATAACCATCTGCCTAATGTCCACCCACCTCCATCCCAGGACTTTAAACCAAAAATTGACAGTAGGGACTTGAAGTCCCATTGTTTATACAGAATGTGTTTCATGCCTCATCTGTAAAAACTGCCCTTGGCTGAGTGACTGAGATGCCACCAGCAGACACCTCACTGAGTGTTAGGGGAGTGATGTATGAGGAGGCATGTGGAGGTTAGAATTGTCCCCAACTCACCATCATGTCTATTATTAGTGCTTGGTTAGGATTTCTTCAAGGGCAGAAATCAGTCTTCTCATCGCACCATGAGGAACCGTGAAAGTGCTGGGTACAAATGAGCAGCTGTTTCGTGAACACATCTTCATTCTCAGTCATCTTGTTCCTAAAGAGACCTAAGGCCACGATATGGCTTATGTCATCAAAGCTTTGCTCCCAAAAGCCTGACCTCTCTGTAGAGTGACTCTCCTGCCCATGTGTTCTCGTGGATTACAGCTCCCCACAATGACAAGAAAAGCCTCAACCATCAGAATGGAACTGAAACTCACTTCAGGTGACTCCAGTGGCCAGTCCTGCCCTTGGGATTCAGTCTCCTGGCTAGGAAGACCTGGAGGTATTTGAGAACAATATGTGAACTGAATTCTGAGTGTGGGTGTGGGGATAGGATTGGGACCCCAGGTATGTGTGCTTATGGCTATCCAGGGAGGTACTGGCTATCCACCCTGCCCACGCCTCTGAGAAGAGGCTAATGGAGCCACACTTTAGTTAAACCTTCTATGCTCTCTGTGCAATCCCTGGGAGCCTGAATAATTGACAGTGTGGTCAGCAGCTGACCACTGACTTCCAAGGGTAGTGTGAATCAATCTGGTCAACATTTACTGCCCAGTCCCAGGAGACCCAGAGGTCAGGGGAGAGAAGCAGTGCTCCCTCCTGGGTCCTGATCACACCATGACACTAAAGAGGCAGTGGAGTGGTTCATTTCTGCCTTGCCCAGGGATATCTGCAATATCTAACTATGATCTCGTATAGCCTAAGCTGGCCTCTGATTCACTATGCAGCCAAAGAATGACTTTGAACTTTTGCTCCTCCTGCTTCCACCTACCAAATGATGGGACTGCAGGCAAGTGTGACAAGGTTTAGGCAGTGCTGGGGATCAAGTCTAGAGCTTCTCTTATACTAGACAAGCATTCTATCAAGTGAGCTACATTCTCAGCTCCTTCCTTATGCCTATGAGGAAGTTGGACTCAGTTCCTCGTGGGGGACTGCACTATGTCAACATTATAAGGGTGTCCACAGTGGGCTGTGGGAAGAAAAGTCTTATTTAAGGGTGTCTCTGGGACTGAGGTGTCCATGGGTAACTCTGAGAAAGGACATCAGTTGAACAATTGAGTCAGGAGTATTAGAAAGTGGAAGTTGGGGGACCCCCAACTCTAAGTGGTTCCTGAAGGCAC
This sequence comes from Dicrostonyx torquatus, assembly GCA_028555095.1. NCBI lineage: Eukaryota > Metazoa > Chordata > Mammalia > Rodentia > Cricetidae > Dicrostonyx > Dicrostonyx torquatus. Next base: position 5,054,602 of record JAQHUG010000107.1, read on the forward strand.
AAGAAAAGATTGGGGTATCTAGGGTGGACAATGATTAAGGAGGTGACCAGAAACAGACAGTGGGAGACCACTGGCTTCTCAGGGATGGGCACAAGGAGGGAAGACCCCCAAGGACGAAGAAGGAGATGCCTGAGGAACAGAGCTGGTCAAAGACAGAACAGGGAAGGGGAGTCCAGCTAAAGAGGGTCAATAGGTGGCTCCTTGTGGGCAGCTTAAGGATGGCTGCTGAGCATGGTGGGGAAACTTGATTTCCTTCCTGAGTGGTCTCTTGAGAAAGGGGTGTAATGGGCTGGATAGCAGGCTTCCATAGTGACCTCCTGCACGAGGTTCTGGACACAAGACTGCAGGTACTATTGTGAGTAAGACTCTTTTAGCCCAGTCTCAGCCACCATCTACCTGTGGCTTCCCACTGTTGGCATATAGAAACAGCCACTTTGGATGCCACTTTCCACCCCAGGCAGTGGCTGACACCTCCATAGAGAGCAATCACTCTCTTCTCTGGGCCTGTGTGGTCTCTCGTGGTTTGCCCATGTCTGTACAGTCACTTATTCCCAGCTGCCAGCTACACCCTGGGTCTCTGGGGGATTTGAGCTAGGAGAGAGACAGACAGAGGAGCCATGAGTAACCATGTTGCTTGAGGACAGGACCACAGCTGGACCATGCAGCCAGCACCCCCTCACTTAGATTAGCTTCTTCTGCTTTGTGGGAGACAAGCCTGCCTCACTCCAGAGTGCTCACCAGAGACAACACCTGCTCTGTGTGGCTTAGAGAGAGGTCCCCTTAATTAGACAAGTGGAGGAAGAAGGCCTGGAATAGCAGAGCTACTCCCATGGCCCCCTGCCTGAAAGGAGCTAAAGGGAGCGTGTGTCTAGAGAGGAAGGGAGAAAGAGAATGTGTTTATTCTCACACCAACAGGAGCCTCGGGAACCAAGGCATGCACTGTCAGGGAAGGAATCCTGGTCCACAGCCCGGAGGCCACAGTTCAAGGTGATATTTTCCTTTTGGGCAACCCAGACCCCTTTCCCAACAAGTGAAGCCTACAGCTAAGAATCATGCCTTTTAAATGCATAAAATCAAATGCATGGGATGACAGCAGCTACACTGATTCCGGCCACAGTCCCCTTGCCCTTGAATGTTGGAAGAATGTAAAATGATAAGAAGGCTATTTATTCAAGATCTTCCACATAAAAGTAATGAGAACCTTATAATTTGATAGAGCAAAAGCATGTAGGGTTCAAGCTGGTAAAAAAAAAAAGGGGGGGGGGTTCCTGGTGGAAACCGCCTGAGAACCAAGGGGCAGTATGGTCCAAAGCTGGCTTCTGCAGGGGCCTGTTGCCTAGGAGGCTGGCTCCAGTGCTCCTGAAGGACCCATTTAGAACATGATCAGGCAGCACCTGACAGGAAAACTGAAGAAACAGGCTTATTGGAAACCAAAAGTGCTAAGTCTGCCAAGGTGCCTGTAGGAGGCCGGCACTTGCCAGCTGGTCCCTGAGGCCCCTGCTGGCACCTACAGTCACAAGGATGACACACATTCTACCAGTGTAACAGACTTTAAATGTCTGATGGCCCCTGGGCCCTGGTGTCACTAAAGAGTCAAGCCTTGAAGGGTGTGTACACTTGGCCACCCAGTTAGAGTCCCTAAATCAGATGTGAGTCAACTGGCTAGTAACTTTGTAATACCCAATCTATATGTGTACACACATGTGACTCGTGTGTGTGTGTGTGTGTGTGTGTGTGTGTGTGTGTGTGTGTGTGGTGGTGGTGTGAATGTGTACAGAACTGAACTCAGTCATTTTTCTCTTCCATGCCGTTCTGCTAGAACCTTAAGCCTACAGTTGCATTTATTGACATAGACTTCTGGTGAATATGGGATAAGAGGTTATTTTAACCTTCAGCTTGGGACTTTGGTTCCCTGGGTTTGACACAGATATGCCACCCCATCTCCTGCCAGAGTGTGGATCCCTACCCTACTTGTGTCAGCTTTGCCCTGCTACCTTGAGACCAAGCACAAAGACCTAGCTGGTAGCCTCCCCAACTGTGTTCTCCTCCTGGGATCACAGTCAGGTTCACTTTGACTATGGCTGGCAGATGGAACATGGACAAAGGTGACCTGGGCCACTTCTAGACTCACAGCCCTTATCACCTGCTACCATCTGCTACCATCCCACTTGCTACCATCATGCAGTCCTCCAGGTCCTTCTCTGACCTGCACAGTTCTGCAGCTCTCGGGAGGTATGACCACAGATCTGCATCCAAGAAATGTCCTGGGTCACTCCCTGGAGGGACAGCAACAGGTCGGCAGAACCTGCTCATGATTCACTGGGATAGCAGTAGCCCTTAGAAAACAGCTGTTCGGCCGGGTAGTGGCACACGTCTTTAATCCCAGCACTCGGGAGGCAGAGGCAGGTGGATCTTTGTGAGTTCAAGGCCAGCCTGATTGACAAGAGCTAGTTCCAGGACAGGCTCCAAAACTACAGAGAAACCCTGTCTCGAAAAACAAAAACAAACAAACAAAAATAAAAGAAAAAAAGAAAACAGCTGTTCAACATTGCTTTCCGCACATAACACCACCCCACTGAGTCTCAGCTTCTTTAGCTACATGGAGAAGCTAGGTGGGGGGATGTCCAGAGACGCCTGTACCTAGGGGTATGTAAAGACGTACATGAACTGTACTCTGGAGGCTGTGTCTACAGGGAGAGGCCTTTCTGGATACCATTTTGTACAAACACCCAAGCAAGGAGGGTGGCCAGATCCTTGTTTTGATGGTCATCTGTGGAACAAACATATACACCACAGATCAATAAAATGTACTGGCCAAGTCCACTAAAAAATATGATTGCTTCTGTGTGTTTTACAGCTTCCTGAATAACCAAAAGTGCAGCCACTTGAATCTGTGCTCTGGGAAGCTTCTGTGCAGCGCTTCTCCTACCCTGTAGGCATGGCAGAGGCGGAGGATTGGCTTTTGGTCCTTTGGAATCAAAGGCAGTCCTGTGGATAGCTTCCAGGCCAGTTGGGGCTGGTATGGGGGAGAGCCCCAGGGGAAGGGGAAAGTAGGGAAACCACGTGAGACATGGTTTCCCTGCTTTCCCCTTTGCTCTTCAGTCTTCCAGAACAGTTTCTTTTCTCAGTCTAGAGACAGAATTGACATGGTGAAGCTACAGGGACAGGCTGGGGCTTGGTCAGTCATGGTACCAGAGCTACAAAGGTGTGCTTGGTACTGTTGTGAATATTTTGCAGTTGTGAATACCTTCAAACCTTATGATAACCTTGGAGAGATTCCTGTTTTACAGAGAAGGTAAAAATGTATTCAATATGACACATCACAAGCAGCATTAACGATGTCCTCCAACTGTACTTTGATTCCAAAAGCACATCTCTAGACTAAGAGGAGTGTAGGTCCCTCTCCCCCAGTTGTTTTTAGCACCACTAATTATTTTAATTGACATACAGAACAAGGAACCTCCTTCTGGCGTTTTCATACATGTACATCACTGTATTTTGCTCATAGTCACTGCTGTAATTGCCACACAACACACCGACCTGCTGGTCTCCTACCACAGACTGTTGCCGAGCCCCAAATGGTTGAAAAACACCCTGCTGAATCAGGACAGAGGTGTGACTACAGCTTCCTTGCTGTATGGTGCTGGGAAGTCATCTCCCCTCTCTGAGCCTCCATGACTTCAGGAGAACAGTTTGGGATAGCAATAATGAGACAAAGCCTGGCCCAAAGGAAAAACCGGATAAGTGCCAGCCACTATTTCACTTGGTCTGGTCTCACTCCACCTCCAGGCACTGTTACAATGCTTGACAAAGAGACCCTTTGCAGGAAACCTGGGAGAGTTCTTCACCAATACTTCTCAGCTTCATCCAGGCCTTGCCCAAGTCTTCAACTCCTCTAATTACTTATTAAAGACTATCGATTCTCGGGCCACTGCTGGGAGGCCTGGCGGAGTCTCATGTCTCGTAAATAGCAAGAGAGCCGTGGCCTAGCGACTGGAGCTGCAGCCTGACATAACCAGGCAGGGGGTTATTTTCGCCCGGGATGCTTGTGAAATATTCATGTGCCAATTTAAATACCGACGATGTCAGAGCCGGAAAGGGCCAGTGAATCACATCGGCAAAGCCTGCCCTTGTCCATGAGGTGCAGCTGAGACCATGGGGGAGGAAAGCTTGCCCAGATGGGGTAGGTGCAGGCTCAAAATGACGGACTAAGACAAAACTGTATTCTGGAGAGGGTCCCTAAGGGATTTTCTGGGCCTTGTAAGAACTGACAGGAACTGGGAGCCTGAAGAGAGGTGGGCATCACATAGCACACAGGAGGACTGCAAAACTGAGCTGCCTGAGAGTCAGCATGTCTGCCTCACCCGGAACTTCATCCTCTGGACATTTCACAGACCTGTAAAGTTATATGAGGTGACAGGTGAGCCAAGCAATGGCTGACAGATCTTAAGTGTGTTTTATTAGCATGTGGAATTTTTGTTTGTTTTGGTTTTTGGTTTTTGTTTTGAGTGTGGTCTCCTGCAGTGCAAGCTGTTTTCAATCTCTGGAACTGGTCAAAGATGACCTTGAACTTTTCTTCCTGCCTGCACCTCCCAAGAGCTGGGATTACAAACCTATGCCACCATGCTCCCCAGTTAGTTTATGTAATGTGGGGAATCGAACCCAGGGCTTCATGCATGCTACCCAAGCACCAACGGAACTACACGCTCAGCTGGCTATCATGTGTTACCCTCTACTCAGTGCAAACTGCTTAACCAGACAAAAGCTCCTGTGGTGAAAGGTGCCAGTACCTGAGGTCAAAAACATGCTAGAAGGTGACAGTTGGGTGTGGGGGCCTTAACCTTTTTCACTGTCGCTGATGACCTTGGAGTAAACAGTTGTGGCTGAATTCAAGCCACCAGTGTGATGTCAGTGAGACAGAACTGAGACAAGAGGTGTGCACCAGTGGACTTTTGTCTTACACACGTGGAAACAGGGCCATGGAGATTATCTACTGATAACTGGCTGAACCACATGTGTCCTGTCCCCTAGCTCCAGACTTGTTGCAGAAGGTCACCAGAGCCACACCTGCCCTAAGTTTGGGCCCTATGCTTACCAGATCCACATTCTCTTACTGACTCTCCCAGACTACCTGGGAAGTGGGGACTCAAACCGACTGTCTGAGAAGGAAGCTCAGCTGGTAATTCCAGTGCTTCTAGAATGGGGAGTAAACCCAGATCTACATGGCTGCAGAATCTATTCCACGCAATTCCTTCTCCACCAAATGGCCTTCACCTGCCCACAGGTAGCTCAGCCTGTGTAGGGCTTTGTGTGGCCGCCCACACATTCCGACCCATCCACTTAAAACCTGGCCCTTTCTCTGCCTTCACTGGTGGACATCCAACCACCTAGGATAAATCGCAAAATAAATCCGGAGCTCCCACACCAAACCATTTCAATCAGAATCTCTGGGGACGGGGCGCTGTCTGAGTGACTCGTGTTCACAGTTTTCCTGTGATGTACTCTAGGGACTGCTTCTGTGTTTAATAACTCTTGGTGAAAGCTGCTGACTGCAAGGTGTCAGCCTGAGGGCAAAGGGTGGATCTCTAAGTAATAACCTCCACAGGACCTTTGCGAGGCTGAGGTTGTGCACCACAGGGTATTGTTTCTAGGGACCTCAGTGCAAATCAGTTACTGTTAAGGTTCGGGTACTGCGTGCATGTGCCCCAGAGGGACCTGCTGATGGCAACTGAGGCACAAGTGAGGAGGTGGGGATTTCCAAAGTAAGGTCTCATCACTGGAGCCCCACCCCCAGAAGATAAGAAGGTAGGTGGTTGTGGAAGGCTGTGAAGAGCTCGGAAGCCCTGGCTGCTCTTACAAAGACCCTGTTCTATTCCCAGAATGCATATGGAAGCTCACAAACCCAGGTATCCGATGATGCCCTCTTCTGGCTCTGTGGGCACTAGGACATATATGTACACAAAACACTCATACACATTAAAAATAAATAAAGAAATAAAAAGAAACCAAAAACTAGAACACAAAGTCATTACAAAAGCCTGAGTCAGCCCTGCCCTGCTCTTGATGCCCTTCCCAATTGAGGCAGGATTTCCCAACTCCCACTGTCTGCCATGACTGATAGAGCCAAGAAGGCCCTCACTAGAACTGAGCCATGGCAGTGCCAAATCCTCCTCCAAGGCTGCCAGTCAAATACACCTGTTTTCTTTACAGAGTCAGGCTGTTTCATAGATACCTCCAAGTACCAGAACCAAAGTCCCAGACAGCAGAGGGCAAAGGCCAGTCACATGATGAAGCCCATCGTCTCCTGGGTTTCTTTCCTTCATTTGTTCATCTGTTCCCTGTGCTAGGCTGAACAAGAATGACCCCAAAAGGCTCATGAATTTGAATGCTTGGTCACCAGGGAGTAGAACTCTTTGAAATGATTAGAAGGGTTAGGAGGTGTGGACTTGCAGGAGGTATGTCTCTAGGGTGGGCTTTGAGGTTTAAAAACCCATGCCAGGCCTAGACATACACACATACTCTCTCCCTGCCCCATGGGTCAGGAAGTAGAACTCTCTCAGTTACTGTTCTAGCAAACGCCTGCACGCTGCCATGCTCCTCACCATAATGATAATGGACTAAACCTATGAAACTGTAAGCAAAAGCCCCCAATTAAATACCATCTAAGAGTGGCCTCCATCATTGTGCCTCTTCATAGCAATAGAACAGTGACTAACCATGTATCTGAGAGCTACCTGAAGAGTCCAAAAATAAAAATATAAAAAAATGTAGATTCCAGAAATAAGAATGTAGAAATAAAGAAATATAAAGTTGTAAGTTTAGAAAAACGAGAGCAGACTGTCAGCAGCTTTCTCAGCAGCTTAAGGACTATTAACAGTGGGTTACTCCACTTTAGAACCCACAGCTCTATTTGTGAGGCTGAAGATCACCTCTGCAAACTTAGGGTGTCTCTGCAAGCTGAGGGCAGCTTTCAGATAACCCCCGTGGCCACTCATGACCAGGAATTAATGTGAGCTGAGTTAAGTTTTAAATAATGGGATTACGTGACTTTTGACTTTTTGGTTTTATATTGTCTCATACAGTTCCCTGCTATGGAAAACAGGGGAGAGTCAGAGCATTGGCTAACACTATCACGGAATGCCAGGGAAAAACAACGGACTAAATACAAACACTAGTTTAACTGAAAAACTCTATGAATGAAAATTGCAAAGAAGAGCAATTTGTATATGAGTTTTACCTTGAGATTGTAAAAATTCTTTGGTTATTACCTAATGCTTGCTATAAAAGGAGGAGTTAAAAACCGGCCTTTGCCACAGCCTTACAAATCCATCTCTGGCTGTGGTCTCAGTTAGCTGATAAGCTTTGTGTGCCCCATGGAGATTTATTTTTTTTAATTTTTTATCTTTTTTCCCTGGAATAAAGTTTGCTTCTGTTTTATTAGACTTTGGTGGTCTGTCCCCATCTTTGTGCAACCCCAATGGACCCAACACTACCTTTGAAGGTAACTATGGTGCTGTGTGCTGTGGATGCACCCACCAGCAAAACCAAAACCACAGCCCACCCCAGGATACAGACTAGTAGCTGTGATGGCAGAACAAGCAGATGGTTCAGAGATGGGCAGACACACAGATGTCAGAATGCTGACAGTGCAGCATGGGAAGCCCACTGCAAAGGGCATGTACCTGCTAAGTGGCTGGAGGGTGGGGCAAAGAGGAACCTGAAGACACAAGGAATGCAGGGATTAGGAAGGGCTGTGGCCAAGTCTTTAAATGGTGTTAGCTTCATTGTCTTCATTTAGACAGCAGGGCAGGCAGAGTTGTAGGGAGAAGAAAATGGTTGGTTCCTGCTAGTCTCACACAAGTTTGGTTAAGTCAACATGCAGGCCTCCCTGACTTCAGAACAGGATCAGCAAGCATCTGCAGGTGAGCTGGAAATAACAGGCATGGTGGAGGGAATGTACTTGGCTTTATGCCCTGAGGTCAGCTTCTCTTCCCACCCCACTTTGCTTATTACTGCCTATGTTGTGTGTACATGTATATATGTGTATAGGGGTATACATGTGGAAGTCAGGGGACAACTTGCAGAAGTCAGTTTTTTTCCTTCCACCATGTAGGTTCCAGTCATTGAACTCAGGTCATCAGGCCTGGCAGCAAGCACCTTTACCTGCTGAGCCATCCCACAGCTTTCTCTCCCTCCCTATTAAAAAAAAATTATAGATAGATAGGTAGATCATTATATCTATCATCTATCTATCTATCTATCTATCTATCTATCTATCTATCTATCTATCTATCTGATCCCATGTATCCCAGGCTGACCTCCAACTCACTATATAGTCCAGGATGACCTTTCTGAATCTCTTGCCTTTAAGTGCTGGGATTACAGGCATGCACGACAATGTCTGGTTATGCAGAACTGGACTCAGACCCCAGGGCTTTGTGTATGCTATGCAAGCATTCTACCAACCAAGCTATATTGTAAGTCCCCTGCCTATACTTTAAAGCTACTTGTCTGACTTGTTCAGCACTCAAGAGTTTAGACAGCACTTTAGAAAGGAATTCTGTTGTCCCAAAGTGATTTATGATTCTGAAGTGCTATGGGGATTATAAAAACCCAACCCACAAGCCTCCTCACTGTGGCAACATTGACAAAAGGCTTTGTAAGAACAACACAGTTGGTAGTTTAGTAAGTCCTGTGCAGCCTAACACAATTCCCTCTCAAGAGAGGCCTTCCAAGTCCTCAAGCCCTGCTTCCATGGGTATGCTGGCTCTTCATACAGGCTCCACAACTCTGTGAGGTAGTTTCGGGTCTTATGGACATTAAGGCCCAGTCGAGTGAAGCATCATGGAGCTGGTCCATGGAGGAGCTTGGATTTGAAGTTCTGACCTTTGGTAACTTCTGTACCCACTTCCAGTTGAGGAAAACAGAGGATCAGGACAATGCCCCCGTCCTGCCGCTGCCCTGCTGTCTGTGAGACCACGCGCTGGCCTTCCTTTCTTGTCTCTGCTGGTCATGGGGACATCATTCCCTGTTTCCTGTAACTCTGGGCTGAGACTGGGAGCTGGTAACAAAAAGACTGAGCTTGGGCACACACCTTGGCCATGCTGCCTCTGCCAAAACTATACATGGCAGCTGCTGTACTTCTGCCTCCCTTGTAGGCTTTGCCTCCACTCTGCATAGAAAGCCACCTGCCGCCAGGCAGTGGTGGCACACGCCTTTAATCCCAGCACTCGGGAGGCAGAGGCAGGCGAATCTCTGTGAGTTTGAGACCAGCCTGGTCTACAAGAGCTAGTTCCAGGACTGACTCCAAAGCTGCAGAGAAATCCTGTCTCGAAAAACCAAAAAAAAATAAAAGAAAAGAAAACCACCTGCCGTGTGCATGGAGACTCCTATGTCACACAAGGAGGGGGGCACAGTAGAGTGGGCTTTGGGGCCTTGCTGAGGACTAAATTCTGTCTTCTGAAGACAGTACTACAGAAAGAGACCACAGAAGTCACAAAGTTCATTGCTTGGGGTGCTATCCAGATGGGTAAATGAGCTCAGGAAGGCGAGGGGCACTTGATCAGGCAGGAGCTTGGATAGACAGGGACTAGAATTTATCTCAGTGCTCTTCAGACCTGGAATCTGCTTCTGATCTTATTTTGTGTTAGATTACTCATTCATTCACCAATCTAAATGAATGAGTGAGTCAGTTAGGTGATAAACATTGCCTGAGTGCCCAATACTAGACCCTTGTCCTGCCTTGCAGGAACTTTTCAGTTTAGACCTTGATGTTCAGTATGGTAGCCAATGGCCTGGCCACATGTGGCTATTGAACACTTAACAGGTGACTAACTTTTCAAGACTGTGTATAAAAAAGAAAGTAAGCTATGATAAGTTTTCTTTTTGTCTTGATAACATATAGAATATGTATACACGGTATTGTTATTACACGTGATGTTGGAGATGGGCAGAAGAGATGGCTCAGCAGTTAAGAGATACTGCTCATAATGAGGACCCAAGTTTGCTTCCCAGCACCCATGTTGAGCTGCTCACAAACACCTGTAACTCTAGGTTCAGAGGTATCTGACATGCTCTTCTGGCCTCCACAGGCATTCACATGTGCATGAGCACACACACATACATAAACACATATACATACATACACGAATCAAAAAACACACAAATACACGCACACATAAATACATGCACATACATACAAAATCCATACATATATGTATACACATCCATTCACAAATATACACAAATACATGCATACATAAATACTTGCACATACATACAAATGCACACATACATAAATACATATACATCTATACACAATACACATACATGATTTAAAAGACTTTTTAAAAAAAGAAATGTATTTGGGTATTTGAGTTAAATAAAAACATCAAAATTAACTTCATCTGTTTCTTGTTTTCTCTTCCAGAAGTGGCTCTAAAATTCAGAATTACAAGGCTTGGCTTAGTCAGTAAAAATGAACTTGAGTTCAGATCCCCAGAACTCACCTGAAAACAAAGCTGGGACTGATAGAAGGTCCTTGTGATTCCTGGGTAGAAGGTGAGAGGTGAATTCCTGAGGCTTACTGATCATCCAGCCCAGCTTGAGCAGAGAGTTCCAGGCCAATGAAAGACCCTGTCTCCCAAAATAAATAAAAACAAGCTGAGAAGTTAAGAGCACTGGCTGCTCTTCTAGAGGACCTGGGTTAGTTCCCAGCATCCATATGACAGCTCACAACCATCTGAAACTCCAGTTTTAGGGGATCCAATATCTTCTTTTGATCTCCACAGGCATTAGCCACAACATATGTGGTACCCATATATACATGTACGCAAAACCCCCATACATATAAATAATAAAAATAAAAGCTGGGCATGGTGGCACAAGCCTTAATCCCCAGCACTTGAGAGGCAGAGGTAGGCAGATCTCTGTGAGTTTAAGGCCAACCTGGTCTACAGAGTAAGTTCTAGGACAGCCAGGGTTGTTATACAGCAAAACCCTGCCTTGAAAAAACATAATAATAATAATAAATTTTAAAAGGTGACCCATGTCTGAAGCAAAATATCTAAAGTTGTTCTCTTATCTCCTATGTGCATGCACATGTGCATCCACCCCACCCACAACACACACGTGTTTATGTATACATGTGCTCATACACACAGTTAGACTGGCAATTGTGCATGGGGCTTACCGTTACCAGGGCAGTGCTGGAGTCCAGGGAAAACCTGAGTGCAGACAAATCACACAATTGCCGCTTTGCCTGGTCCCAGAGGCTTTCTCAGCTCTTCCTCCTCCTTCTTTCCTTCTTTTTCCAGAACCCCAAGGGCAGCTCCATCCCATCACCTCCACAATTGTCCCCAAGGTCACTCACCTGAGCTCATCCTCAACCCTGTCCATTCATGAGGGAGGTGCCAACTGACCACTCCTAAGCATCCAAGTCGCTGGCCAGGCAGAGCACCATGGTCCCAGTTCTACCTGTTCCCAGCTGTGGCCCACCACTTATGATGGCCCAGACAAGTACAGCTGTGTCCCAGATCTTGCCAGGAAAGCATGTGGAAGTTAGTTAATGGGAGGATCTGGCCAATGAATGACCCTAGAGAATCTTCCCTGAGCAGGTGAGAGGCTTCAGCTGGAGGCAGCAAATGTAGGAGGTGGGGGAAAATGGCCCAGGACAGTACCTAGGGACCTGAGAACTCAGCCTGGGTTACTTCTCTACCAACTCAGAAACCACAATAAACAGCATACCCACAGAGGGAACAGCAAATGTAGAGGCAAAAAGCACTCAACCTTATAAAGGTTCCATGAGATGGTCAGCAAGCTCAGAGATGTCTGGCTCTACAGCAAGAAGTGGCCTCTGGGGTGGAAGACAGAAGCCAGGAGCTTGAAAGTCATGAGAAGAAATAACGTTCTTCACATGAAAGACGTGTGGGTTGAAGAATGCGTAGTCTCAGCTCTTTGGTGAACAGCGACTGAGAGAGGCAGGGCCTAGAGTTGGCTCTCTTCCTCCTACAGTTGGCACATGGTGGGCTTGGCCTCTCCAGCCCCTCTGTTCCCTGGCTGTGTGACCTTTACCAGATGGCCTACTTCTCTGATCTTACATTTCTTTATCTTTAAAATTGGCATAGCAGGAGTAATTGCTTGAGAGTGTGTGGGAGAAACACGGTAATGTCACACTTTTCAAACACTCGGCACATAGTAGTTCTGCCACTGGTCATTTTGTTCCTGCCACTTCCTCTGAGTCCCTTAACCTGTCACCGGCCAGACCCCACACAGTAGGCAGCTGGATAGAGGAGTGTGCTTCCGTACCACAGAGTATTTATAGCTGTGTGCTGTCAGCCGTTGTTTTTCGGTTGCATATATATTTTTACATTCTCCACCGTCACACATGGTTCCTCACAGTGGTTGAGAAGTGTGGGGGTGGAAGGTGGGGCAGATGGATGCAGAGAGCAGCAAGTGTAGGAGGTGGGGACAGATGCCCTAGGACAGTACCCAGGGACCTGAAAACTCAGCTGGGTTACTTCTCTCCCAGCTCAGAAACCATCAATGACTCCCCAGTGCCCTACCTAGAGCTCAGAGTTCCCTGTGGTCCAGGCCCACATCAACCTCCTAACCACCACCACCACTACCACCATCACCACCATCACCATTACTACCATCACCACCACCACCATCAACACCATCACCACCAACACCACCACCATCAACACCATCACCACCACCACAGCTGCATTCTCTTTTCTCCCTCCATGGAAGTCACTTTCTTTTATGTGCATTCAGGCTGCAGGGTGAAAGCCAGCTGGACTTAGCTCTACAAGTCACTGCAGTGTAACCCTGAGCAGGTCCCTTGTCCTTTCTGAACCATGAGACCTCTAATTCCAACTCCATAACTATGCTGGAATTGATGTATAATTCACTTGGCTACCAAAAGAGCCAGGCCCTGGGACTTTGGCACAGGCTGTTCCCTTTGCCTGGAGCTCCCTCCCAATTTCCACTCTTCCTCCATGCAGGGAAGTCAGTCAGGGACCATTTCTTCAGGGAGTCTCTAGGCTCAGTTCTGCAGGCAGGTCACCATCCCTCTCCTGGAGGGCTCTGGGAGAGCTTTTGACCTCTGTGAGGACAAGTCTTGTATGTTCAATTGGTCCTCACCCTGTCCCTCAGGAACTTGGATACTGTCCACCAGGACTAAAGCAGTGAAACTGGTCCAGGAGGGACTCAGCTTCTCTCAGATATACTTAGAACCATGACTTCAGAGTCTCACCCCTGTGCATACCATGCTTCCCCAGTTTCAGCCTCAGTGTCTTCCGAGCAGTGCTCCACCCTGCCTGTTCTTGAACCGCTGAACTCCCAGACTCCAACTTCATCTGGGCCAGCCCCAGGGTCTGCTCCCCTCCCTACCTGAAGTCAGGTCCTAGAGCTGTACTACCCTGGTCCTGAAGACTGCAGTGGGTGGGGCTGGCCAATCAGGACACTGTTGCTAGGCAACAGCCTGGCAAAGAATCTGGAAGACTCCTTGAGGACAAGAGGGCTTTTGCCCTCTTTGTAGGTGGAGGGAGGTGAGTGAGAAGGGCAGTCTCACCTCTTCTCACCTTTCTCCCTCAACCCCTCACCTCTCACTCACTCGCCTCTGTTATGAATTTTTCCTAACGCGAGCTCTCTGCTGACTCAAAAATCCCAATCAAGCCAAATTAAGAAATATCCAGGCTTAATGGGATTCCTGCCCTCTTGGGTGGTCCCAAGGGGGAACCGGGAGACCATGAACATGACCATGGGGAGGGGGAGGAAAGAGACCACGTGTTTCTCCTCTGGGAGTTCACTTAAATACCCTGTGGGAGAGGTCCTGACCCCTACCTGACATACTGGAATTTGGAGTCCAGACTAATACAACTTTCAGACCTGGGGATGGATGCAAGGGGCTGGCTCCCAACTTAACATTCCAGGCTCTTTGGATATAGAGATGACAGGAAATTGATGTGATAATTGTGTCAATTTTGGCTCTCTAGGAAAAAGGGGCATTGACTCAAGTCTGGCTACTTCCTGCGGGCATACATCAACGTGGGGAAGGGAGAGAGCTAGGTGTTGGTGGGTCCACGCTCAGGGAGAGGTGTGGCTGGAAAGGCATCTCGTGTACTGTCATCCTGGAGACACCAGGCATCTGTTCCTTGGGGGAGGTGAGAAGGCAGGTGTCTAGGAAGAAAATATTGTTATCACCAAAGATGAGTGTGTCAGGATGAGGAGCAGGTAGGCCCTTCATTGTGGCATCCTGAAAAACCAGAGGGTGGAAGGTCCTATCTGCTAGACAAACCAAGTGTCCTTGAGTAGGTGCTCACTTGAACATAGAGAGATGGTACCAGCATGGGTGTCCCAAGAGCTTGGCAGCCAAAGGGGTGGTGAGGATTACCATGTGAGGTCCTGTCCATCAAAGTTCAAGAGACCTAGGAGTTAACTGTTTGAGGAGTACTCTGTCCCCTGGGGAGAGTGGGGCAGGTTTAAGGGTATTAGGGTCCACCGGTGTGGTGACAGGGAGACAACTGTCAGTGTGTGAATGGAGAAAAGATCTTAAAAGGGAGAGGTAGGATAGGTACCCTGCCAGTGGAGGAGTTTGGACTGGGAGGTGATGGTTAAGGAGAAAGGGCCTGCCATAAAGCAGCTCAAAAGGGCTCAGACCCATAGGGGAACATGGGGTGGCCCTGAGGGGAGTAAGGGCAATGGGGAGAAGGGAGGGCCAAGATAATCTGAATTCAGAGAGAGCTTGGTTAGCTGTTGTTTGATGAGTCCATTGGCCTTCTCCACCTTTTCCAAGGATTATGGATGGTAGGGGATTTCCCGAGGATTGTGGATGGTAGGGGATGTGGAATTTTCAGGAGATGTTGAGAGCTTCTGACACAAGCTCCATGACCCTGGAAGTGAAGGCTGGCCCATTGGCCATCTGGATGGTTTGTGGGACACCAAACCGCGGAGTACCTGAGCCACCACATCTGCTGTTTCCCTGGAGGCCGGAAACGCCTCTATCCATCCTGTAAAAGTGTCTGTCCATGGAGTTTTTTATGAGTAGACATATGAGTGAAATCAACCTGCCAATCTTTGCCCAGTTGGTGTCCGTGAAGCTGGTGTAGAGACTGACGTATGTGGAGAGCCCCTTGTGGGTTGGCCTGGGCACACGTCTGGCAGGAGGAGTGAACCTGTACAATACAATCTCAGAGATGGGTGGGGTCAAAGAGGGGCTCCAAGAAGCAGAACAAAGCTTTGGGGAAGCAGCTGAGGATTTTTCCACCCAGTAAAGGTGCTGGGCAAGCAGGTATCACTAAGAAAGAACGAGAGAAAAATTGTCCTGCAAGAGTGCAAGGCAGTGGCAAAGTTTTAAGTGGGGAGGAATGGGTCCTGTCTACCCCCATAGCTGAAATTGGTAAGGGGAACATAAGGCCTGAGTGAAATGTTAGAACAGAATAGGTAGTTCTTGTGTTTAAAATAAAAGTAATGGATTTACCCGCTATCTGCAGCTTTACCCTAGGCTAAGATAGGGTTACAGGATATACCAAGTCTGGGCAGCGTCAATCCTCTGCAAGACTCAGAAGTTTGAAGGCTGGCACAGTTTCACTTGCCAATGTTGGTGAGGCATGGCATAAAGGACAAGCTCGCATGAGGTCATTATGACCTCCAGTGTCCAGGTTGCTGGCAGATAGAGCATAACCTTGAAGGAGGCATAGTGCAATATCGTGTCATGTGATCATTTAGGCCACACTTGAAACAGCTTGAGGCTGACTTAGGCTGGGCTCCAGCAGGGTAGAGCCTTGTGGTTGGCTTCCCTTGTCCCCCTTCCTGTGGTCTTAGGGCAGCTGCTAAAGCCTGGGCCTGCAGATTAGCTGCCTGTTGAAGCCTTGTCTGACAGGAAGACTCAGCTGTTTCTTCTCCGGCATTAGAAACTTTAAAGGCCATTTTCACCAATTCCTGTATAGGGGTTTGGAGACCCTCCTCAACCTTTCTTAACTTTTCCCTAATATCTGGTGTTGACTGAAAAATAAAATGGGTAACCAAGACCGTGGTTCCCGCTAGGGAGGCTGGATCTAACCTGGTATATTGGACCATGGTCTCTTGTAACCGATTAAAAAAAAAATGGCTGGATTTTCATCCACTAACTGTGTAATCTCTTGGAGTTTATCAAAATTAACTACTTTTAGCCAGGCGGTAGTGGTACACGCCTTTAATCCCAGCACTCGGGAGGCAGAGGCAGGCGGATCTCTGTGATTTCGAGACCAACCTGGTCTACAAGAGCTAGTTCCAGGACAGGCTCAGGCTCCAAAGCTACAGAGAAACCCTGTCTCGAAAACCAAAAAAAAAAACAAAAAAAAAAAAAACTACTTTTTCCGAAACCATTTCCATACCCTGAAGGAGACAATGACCCATGATGTCCTGCCTCTGTCGGCCACTTTGGCCAGGTTGGTAGTCCCAGTGAGGTTCTGTGGCTAGCACAGCCACTTCTCCCACAGGGACTATATTGTTTACCAAATGAGTCTGGTTTGCATATTGCCTAGCTGCTACCTGAATTCTATTTCACTCCTCAGGAGTGAGAGTAGAAGCTTGAATGATGTAATAGTCATGCCAGGTTAGATCGTAGGTCTGGGATAAATAATGAAACTCCTTGATATAAGCAGAAGGATTAGTAGAAAAGGAACCTAGCCGCTGTCCTATCTGAGAGATCTGGACGAGAAAAGGGAGCATGAACTTCCATAATGCCATCAACTCCTGCCACCTCCCGGAGAGGGCAGAGAAGGGCAGAGCTATGGTGGGATGGTATGGGAGGAGACTGGGAAGGACTGGGAAGGGCTAGCCCAGTGTGCAGAGGGGGTCCAAGGGTGGAGAGATGAGGTAGGAGGGGAGGGGAAGGTGAGTAAAGTGGAAGTTGACCTTGAACCTCCGGATTGAGAAGGGAGGGGGTAGACAGGGAAGAAGAGGAATGTAGAGACTGTTGCTCCACAGGAGGGGGTTGGGTAATGTGGGTTTGAGGGAGTGGGGGAGGGGCCAGTACCTCTGGCTGCGTGGTCTAGCTGGAATTGTCGGGGTCCCAATTCCCAGATGACTGGGAATTTGGAGGCATTGTGGTCTTAGCGACCAAGATTGGTGCTGCAAGACACTGGCTACTAAGGGAAGGGTGAGAGTGCAGAGCCCAAAAAACATGGACATATGTACATCCCCTTTATAAAGATTTTGTAAGAGGCGTCCCAGGGGCGACAGCAGATCTGGCTTTGAACTGCAAGTGCCCATTTTAAAGTCTATGCCCAACTACGTGGCCTAAGTCTATTACAGTGCGTCCGCTAAAATAGCTCTTAGGCCTAATGAGGTCATGGAAATTGAATGCTAGGTGTCCCTGGAGCAAACAAAGCCCACCTCAGCCAGGCCCGGTCTTGCCGGTCTAACTGCTGCTGAGATCAAACTGTTGGCGTGAGCTCGAAGCTTCAATAAGAGTCCGATAACCGACAAAAATAAGTACAAATGGGTCCCCCCCAAACCCTATACCATAGACAAGATAAAGGAACTCACTAAGTCGCAGCTGCTGTAATCCAGGAACCTGTTTTAGCATGGCATGGAGAGCTCAGAATGTGGACTAGGGGCTTTCGACACGTAGCCTATAGCCACATGCAAAGGCCACCTTACCCGGTGGGACCTCCAAAATGTTAGCAATTTTTCCTACCGTGAGCTCTCTGCTGACTCAAAAATCCCAATCAAGCCAAATCCCAATTGTTATAATTAATATTTGGGGTCCCCGCAGCTGCTATGGGTCCCCGTGGGTGGCACATGATCATGCACTCGGGTCCCGGCAGCTTGCATGGGAGACCGCATGGCGTCAAAATGGTGGCGAATGGAGGCAGCAGTGGCAGGGAGGCGGGAACATGAAACCAGACGGATATTAAAGTTAAGCATTTATTATGGAGGGAAAGGAGCAGAAGGAGAGAGAGAGAAGGAAAGAAGGAGAGAGAGAGGGAAAGGAGAGAAAGAGAGAGAGAGAGAGAGAGAGAGAGAGAGAGAGAGAGAGAGAGAGGAGGAAATGGGAGAAGATCGTCTGTCTCTCCCAAGAGCAATGGGGACAGAGAACATGGAACTGGGAACTCCCGGCTTACACACAGAGGAGGAGTGGGCGTGGCTTGCTCTTAAAGTGACATAGAATCATTACACCAATCAAGCCAAATTAAGAAATATCCAGGTTTGACCGGGCGGTGGTGGCACACACCTTTAATCCCAGCACTCGGGAGGCAGAGGCAGGTGGATCTTTGTGAGTTCGAGACCAGCCTGGTCTCCAAGAGCTAGTTCCAGGACAGGCTCCAAAGCCACAGAGAAACCCTGTCTCGAAAAGCCAAAAAAAGAAAAAAAGAAAAAGAAAAGAAATATACAGGTTTAATGGGATTCCTGCCCTCTTGGGTGGTCCCGAGGGGGAACCGGGAGGCCATGAACATGACCAGGGGGAGGGGGAGGAAAGAGACCACGTGTTTCTCCTCTGGGAGTTCACTTAAATACCCTGTGGGAGAGGTCTTGACCCCTCCCTGACATGCTGGAATTTGGAGTCCAGACTAATACAACTCTCAGGCCTGGGGGCTGGGATGGATGCGAGGGGCTGGGGGTTATGCTCCCAACTTAACAGTCTCCACGAGGATTCATTGTTTGTTAGTCCATTGCTATCTTCATTTGTCCTCTGCCTGATGAGGTCCAGATGTGCCTCTCGCGGCTACATCTCAGGTTCCCTGTTCATGGCATGTGTGTTCCCGTCTGTGGCATGTGTGTTCCCGTCCATGGCATGTGTGCTCCTGTCCGTGGCATGTGTGCTCCCGTCCATGGCATGTATTCCCATCTATGGCATGTGTGTTCCTATCTGTGGCATATGTGTTTCTATCCATGGCATATGTGATCAGCATGTGTCCTTGCTTTCATAGTGCTGACTTGTTGACAGTGTTGGTACTTGTTCTGTAGGGACAGAACCCATGAGCTCTTGGGCTGTCAGGAGGGCCAAGCAAAACTGCCAAGAGCCAGCTCATATCCTGTCTCCATTCATGCATGGTCACTTCATAGATCTGACAAAGGAGTAACCAAAAGTTGCCTGAAGAACCGGGCACCAAGAGTTCACGTTCTCATCCACCACTTAATGCTGCCTTCCTGGGCAATGGGACTAATAATGCTTGGCCTCACTTTCACAAGTCTTTATAATGGGGTTGAGTAGCAATGGTTTTCATGGATGGGACTTTATGTGACTCTTTCTAAACACGTGATTGGTTAGAGACATAGGAACTACTGTTGTGATAAGTGTAGGGTGGGAGCTGAGCCTCCCCAGGACACCCACCCAGCCTCCCCATTTTCCTCTTCTGTCCTGCTGCCTAGTTTGCCTGCTGGATCCTCCTCCGCTGTCTGCTCCTGCTGTCGCTCCTCCGGAAATAGCTGCACTCATTATTTCTCCAGGAGGCTTCAGGCACCAGCTGGCTGGCTCCCAAGGAAGACTCTCCAGGGGCGCACCTCTCAAAACCCCTCCCCTTGCTCCAGCCACATGCCCCTGAACCCCAACTCCTTGCAAAAGCCACAAGAGCTGCCTGCAGCTTCAGCAAGCCAGTTGGCTCCCTTGAGGACTATTCCCATTTTTCTCAAAGTCTCCATCCCTTGAGACCAAGCCCATGGGCTGTCTATGCAGTGTTTCTGCCCACAGTGCCTTGGGGCCCAGAGAGCACCCCCAGGAGAGACAGTCTTTGTTATGCTGAAGACATCCGGCTGCTTCTCCCAGCACTTAGCACACACAGTGTTTAGTTTGGTAGGCATGTTTGTTTAATGGTTGGCTTACTTGGCTGCCTCTGTGCAACTGTGCTTCCACAACCCCACGCCCGTGAGTGGGTAGGTAGATGGGTGGGTACATGGGTGTGAATGGATGTGGTCTCTGGGAGAGGTGGACTTTGCTCTTCTACAGATATAGACAGAAGTTGGAGGAAAGCATAGCAAGAGTTCAGGAAACAAGTAGGAGCTCCCAGGTCTCAGTTTCCTCAGTCATGCCGTGTTTACAGTGACCAAGCTTGAGCAACCCTGGGAGCACTTCTGCAGTCTCAGGGATCACCTGCCACTCTTCCCAGGGCCCACTCGGGAGAGTGCCAATGGAGACCTACCATGTGTTGGCCAACACAGACCCTCTACAGGCCTGAGCCTGAATGCTGTAAAGAAGAGCTCAGGATGAGAGCTGATTGGCTAGTGCTGAGGTGGAAGCTGAATTATCTGCCCTGATTACCTCCTGACCTGGAGGTGTCCAGACAGGACCCCAGATGGTCTCCAGAGGGATGGCAAGGTACCACGTCAGCACCTAGGACAGAAAGTGGCAGCTGTGCCGATTCTCCAAACCACCCTTGGCTCACAGTGGGTGGTTCTCCCAGCTAAGTGACCCACTGAGGTATTTATCTGAGTGTCCTGAGGTTCTGAGGCAGACTTCCTGGCTGTCTGCTCCTGTTCTGACTCAGCCAGACCCCACCTTCTCTTTCTCTGCTAACTAGCCCTGCTCTGGCTCCAGTGTCCTCAGTTTCCTGCTGGAGGCCTGGGCCCTATCTGAACAGAATCAGGGCTCAGTCTGTCTGGGATGAGAATCAGGCTCTGGCCTGGACCAAGAGAGGATCAGGGGTCAGACTCTACTTTGAACCAACCAGGGTTGGGGACGTAGGTCATGGCTCAGTCTACCTGGACAGAGAGAGAATCAGGCTCCACTTTGAACCAAGATCAGGGATCAGTCTGGCATCAGGATTAGGGCTTAGTTTGGGTCAGGAGTAGGCATTGACCAGAGTATAGGTCCTGTGACCTATGCCCTCAGACAGTGCCTGAAAGGAAGGGTGAAGTAGGCGCACATTACAAGGGTCCTGGAACTGTACCTCAGGAGTGAGGGAGCCTGGCCACTGTTGTTCCACATCAGGCATTGGCCACTATTTGTTCCCAGCAGAAGCCTAAACCCATGAGGCAGTGTTGGCAACATTTACAGCGCTTCTTCCTAAAAACAGGTTCTGTTTCATTGTGTTCCCTCCACCACCACCCCCGCCCCGCCAGGGGCTCTGTCTCACACCTGGCTTTCAGGAACACTAGGCACCCTGACAGGATAGAACCCCTGTCCCCAGTGCCCAACATGGGGCCTGGTCAGACAGCTGAAGAAAAAAGAAAAGTATGGAGTAGGCTGACCACTCAGCCCCCCCCCTTAGAAGCCCAGAGAGGGCAAGCTACCTTCCTGAGTCCACACAGCTGCAGATGGCAACCCCATGCTGAGTCCTGCATGTTCTTAACAGTAAGTAGTGAGCTTATTAGAAAGCAAAGACCTGAGGGGGAGGAAAGCCCCTCCCTCCTCCCAGTTCCCAGAGCAGGATCAGGGTACAAGCACAGGGCCCTGGCACCCACCAACTTTAGCCTCTCTGGCCAGTCCACCAGGCATGGTGCCCAGGACAGGGAGTGGCATGTTGCAGGCGGGCAACCCTTCTTGGGTAATGAGGCCCAGTCTGTGGTTTGCAGGCCTTACAATGTGAATAATTCATTTGCAACCAAGTCTGGGAATTAGAAACCCATCCTAAATGATTTATTTAACAGGGGCCGCTGCTAGGGAGAGGGGAGGAGGGCTTTGGACTGTAAAAGGGAAGGCCCAAGTCTAGCTGGATTTAAAGAAACAGACAGACCTGGGTTCCAACCTCAGCTCTGCCTCCCGCCAACTGTGACTTTGAATATGTGACAGCCTCAATTTCAGTGTCTGTAAAATGGAGATCACAAAGGTTATTGGAAGGACAGAGAGTACTTGCAATTAGGGCTGGGTCCTAAGTTTGTTGAGTGAAGAAAGGAACATTTACTTTACTATAACAATGGGACTTGCCCTAACTCAGCCTGTACTCTGTGGTCTGCCCCAGGCAAAGAGATTGTATACATGATACAAAATTAGGAAGCAGACTCAGAGAAGGACCCAGGGCTCCATGCCTAGTGGTCCCTGATAGCCAGGACCTTCTGAAGCAGGTAAAAGCAAGTGGACGGGCAACAAACTCTCCAGCTATCTTCATCTCGTCCAACTTCCCACTCTCCAAAAAAACATACTATGGGCTCCAAACAAACCCTGGTAGAGACAGGAGAGCCTGGCATTGAACTGGGAGCAACTGTACCTCCAGCCCTTCTGAGCTGCCAGGCACTTGCTAAGAACTCGCCCTGGGGCTTTCCATGGGGCACATGTCTTTGGCCTTTGTAAGGGAGGCCATTGTTCACTGTTGGGAACTCCCTGCCAGAGAGATGAGCAGGGGCCCAGGCACCAGGCTTGTCACCTTGTCTCAGCCAGGAGGGCTTGGGTGAGATCCAGGTGGTACAGCTGTGTTCTGATGGCATGCATATGACTCTGTGATCTGCTATGTACATTTACACATGTGAGGTTGCATGTGTATGTTCAGGTGTTTATGAATGCAGGGCGATGGGGAGGGTATGCCTGTGGGTGTCAGGACTGGTCTGTAGATGTGTCCTGAAGATGGTTTTGTCTACATGAGGATCAGGGCATACTCTGAGAGGGTGACTACATGTATATGTGCATTTAGGTGTGGGGTGATTAGATATATGTACAACACACACAAGGATGTGTTGGCACATACATGTGTGAACGTGATTAGGTTTGTATGTATTTGGGTACTCCAGGTCAGCCTGTGTCTGTGCAGGGAACGTGTGTAGTTTGTGGGATCTTGAATTACATACATACAGGTGTTGGTATGCCTGAGTTTAGAGTATTTTCTGTGTGTGTATTTGTATGTGTAGTGTGTGGGAGAAGAGGTGTGTGTGGTATGATGTGTTTGTGTGCTCTATGTGTAGATGTGTATGGTGTGTGGTTGTGGTGTGCATGTGAAAGCATGTAGGCCACCATGAATTGTGTAAAGAAGGGTCCTAGCGCCAGGCGGTGGTGGCGCACGCCTTTAATCCCAGCACTCAGAAGGCAGAGGCAGGCGGATCTCTGTGAGTTCGAGGCCAGCCTGGTCTACAAGAGCTAGTTCCAGCACAGGCTCCAAAGCTACAGAGAAACCCTGTCTCAAGTAAATAAATACATAAATAAA
>JAQHUG010000107.1:5093739-5229964 GCA_028555095.1 Dicrostonyx torquatus
CCCTCCCCTGCTTAAACGACCCTCTGGGCTCTTTGTGGGCCGGATGGGGCCACCCTGGTGTGCAGTGAGACTGGAAGTGAGGAGTCTCTGGATTGTAAAAAAAAAAGGCAGATAAAACTGTTGACACCACAGGCAGTGAATGAAGGTCCAGGCTAAGCCGGCTCTGGGCCTCTTCTGCCTCTCTTCCTCTAGAGATGGCTTTTCTAACTGTGGGGGCTGGGCTCTGCCTTGCAGTGGGTTCTCAGAGTAGCAGCCCGTCTGGGAGGATCCATAGAGAAACAAAACTCCTCGCCTTGGTGCTGTAGCCAGTAACAAAGAGAGCTCCGAGCTAGGAACCAAGCTCCAGGTTGGGGTGCGGAGATAAGAACCTGTGCCCTGACGAGATTACAGCGGGAGCTGTTGGCATGGGCCCAGTGGCAGGTGCTTTCTAACTCTGGGGCCTTTTGGGCCAAGGGTCCCTGGCCATCATGGCCATTGCCTCTCAAGGGGGTGTCGGAGCTCCTCAAACCATGCTTTTCCCACTTCCCATTGCACCCACCTGACCATATTCCCAGCACCCATCAAACCGTTTTCTTACTCACATAGGGTATGGATCCTGGGACACCTGCACTGCCCTTCCCAGTCTCTACAGTCACAGAAGCAGCACCTGTAAGCTCTTAGAGTAGCCCAGGCTCCCCCTTTCCCCAGCCCACAAGTTCAGGCCTGATAGAGGCCTGGGAATTGTGCCTGGGCTGGGACAGCTGTGAGCTGAGGGGACCTTAGCCAGAGAGTATCTCAGGCTCCAAAACCTGACCTCATGCCTGGCTCTGGTAGGTGCTAGGCCCCAATGTGGAAGAAAGAACCCTGGGCACTTGAGATGGCATTGCACAGCCGTGTCTCCTTGGGTCCACTGTCTGCATATCTTGCAGTTGTCCTTCATCTTGGGCTGCCGAGGAGCACGGGGATCTGGCCAGCAGCCGCCCTGCCCCATGGAATGTGGATGACGCCTGACAGACTGCCAACCTTATCTGGGGGAGGGGAATCTTCTTGGAGTGGGGGAGGGGAAGGTACAGGGCCTGATGCTGCTCACTGCTCAGGTCTGGTTAGTGTCTGTATGACAGCCTGGGGGGAGGGTAGGTCCTGGAACTCCAGGTGGGGGTAGAGGGCTCCTGTCCCTCACATTTGTATTTGGCACCCAAGGCTTTGAATTCACTGCCTTTTGGGTAAAAGGAGGAGGGCGTTTACCCAAGGTCTCAGAGCTTATGGTTCTCTGAGCTGGGGTTTGGACCTGTCAGTGACAAGGCTTCCAGGCTGGGATGAAGTGAAGGAACAAGGCTCTCTGAACTTGGCTTCTAAGTCAGCACAGGGTGATCCAAGTGTGTGGACCCTGGTCGGGTAGCCAGTGGGTAGATCAAAGTCATTATACCTGCTCTGTCTCAGGTACTCTTGTGGGGGATGAAATGAGTGCTAGGGATCCTCTAGAAATCCCAGGCAAGGGGGTAGGAAGGTGGGACCAGGGTGGATAGGAATGAGAGAGGTTGAGCAAAGCCCTGCCTTTGAAGTCCATTCTTTCTCTGAAGCTGAGGTCAGACATCTCAGGTTTCAGTCAGGGATGGAGTTACCAAACCCCCAAAGGGGGCTTCGGCGGAGGGGTGACGACGGGGGATGGGGGACAGATAGAAGCTGTCCCCTTCTTTGTCTCCTCCATCCCTCTTCAGGATGCTGAGAGGACACAGGCCTGCAGAATGGATTGACCGGTGCATTGAGATCTGTTTCTTGTGAACTCACTGTGATGTCAGCAAGTCTTTACTTTCTTGAGCCTCTATTGCTTGTCCTACTTCAGGGGTGACCAGAAAACAGCTTGGTTACTATCTGTTATGCAACGCTATCATATGGGAGTCATTCATTCTGTCCTCTGTCTCTGCTCTCTAAACATAACTAAAACCTGCTTGACCCTGGGAGTGTAGCTCAGTCTGAAGAGTGGTTGCTTTTTACCAAGGAAGCTCTGGGTTTGATTCCCCAGCAGCCCATCAACCTAGAGTTCTAGTGTGTGCCTATATTCCCAACATTTGGGAGGTGGGAGGGAGGATTAGAAGTTTAAGGTTAGCCGGGCAGAGGCAGGCGGATCTTTGTGAGTTCGAGACCAGCCTGGGCTACAAGAGCTAGTTCCTGGACAGGTTCCAAAGCTACAGAGAAACCCTGTCTTGGGGAAAAAAAAAAAAGAAGAAGAAGTAAGGTTATCCTTGGAGACATAGCAAGTTCCAGCGAGATTGGACTACAGAAGAGTGTTTCTAAAAATAAACACAAAATAAGTAAATAAAACCTGTCACAGGTGTAGGCATCTCTCATTTGTGACCAGCTTGTAGATGTGCACAGAGCATCTTAGACACAGACAGACCTGTGTTACCTTTAGGTTTGTTGCTAACAGTGGGGAAAGATGTGTTATGCAGACCCTGCCCACATTGCCAAATTGTTTTCTTTTTCTACAGGGCTGGTTCCCTCAGAGATCCCAAGTGCCTGTACCTCAGACCCATGTACTCCAGGGACCAAGTGCCAGGCTACAAAAAATGGTGGCTATACCTGTGAGCCTGTAGAGCTTGGAGGCTGTGCTACTCAGCCATGCCACCACGGTGCACTGTGTGTGCCCCAGGGCCCAGATCCTAACAGCTTCCGCTGCTACTGTGTGCCTGGCTTCCAGGGTCCCTACTGTGAACTGGACATCGATGAATGTGCATCCCGGCCCTGCCACCATGGGGCTACCTGCCACAATCTGGCAGATCACTATGAGTGCCATTGCCCCCTGGGCTATGCAGGTAATGGGACCAGTCATCTTGGAGGGCTGGACCATGGAGTCCATAAGCTACTCATAGTATGAGCATCCTTATTTGACTTTGACTTAAGTCTAGAGATGCCTCAGGCTGGCTAGTAGCTTTGGTATTCACTCTTAGGCTGACTGCTCAACTGATGCTTCTTGGGCTAATTTGGTAGATGGGTTTGGTGTGTGTATGTTTGGGTGTTGGTGTAGAGTCTGGCACATATAAGGTAACTGACAAATAATGTTTTTGTCTCTGCCACAGAACTGAGTTTGGTCCCAGTTGGCATTTCCTTAATCTAACCTTGTGTCAAGCTGCTGTGTATAACCTGTGGGGTTGTCCTGATAGACTCTGGTATGGCTTGGGATGTAATGCAGACCTTTGTCCTCTAGGCATCCTGAACTGGGATCCTTTTCTGTCTGTGATGGGGATGCTTCTAGCTGTCCTTGTTGCCTAGAGTAGAATAATGTAGACATGGCAGGCACTGCGCGCAGGCACTGCGCGCGTGCGGCTCTCTCTTCCAGGGAACACTTACCCTAGTCCCTTTCTGCTCTCACCGCTGTTTTCTGGAGCTGCCTGACATCAGGAGGGAGGGGACAGCTGGGGGATAGGTCCTCAAGGGATGTTTACTTTAGCACAGTCTGGAGTCGGCAGTATAGACACTGGGTTGTTTTTTTTTTTTTATCAGCTCTGAATTTAGACACCGTGTTCAAACTGTGGGGTAGTCTGAAGTCCCCTTTGTAGAAATGGTCTATATAGACTGGGGACCAAGTTCCAGGAAGGACATAGAGGGATGAGATGGCACACTGGGTACTTGCATCTTTCCCCTGTCAGTGTCTGTACATTTGTGCAGGTGAGACAGCAGGTCCCAGCTATCTGCATGCATATGGGCCCTCTGAGCACCTGCTGGTACTTCTGTG
The DNA here is from genome assembly GCA_028555095.1 of Dicrostonyx torquatus. NCBI lineage: Eukaryota > Metazoa > Chordata > Mammalia > Rodentia > Cricetidae > Dicrostonyx > Dicrostonyx torquatus. The sequence goes on from JAQHUG010000107.1 coordinate 5,097,452, forward strand.
GGAATCATGTGTGTGTCATCAGGAATGTGAGCACTGCATGTGCAGGATGTCAGCAAATGTGATGGGAACAGGCAGCTTTGTGTGATTCATTTTTCTCCTCTTTCTGCTCAGAGCAGTGTGGGGGAGTTGGGATTCCAGGCAGCCTGGGCCTCCTGGCTCTCCCTGGCACAGAGGGTGGGAGTGTGGCTGGAGGGTCATGGGAAGGAGGAGTCCTGAAGCTTGCTGGCTGGGGAGTACAGAGGGGTCCAGCTGGAGGCAGCTGGCTCCTTAGCTCCCATGACAAAACCTACTTAGGAGGTGGGGGAAAGCCATGGAAATCTACACTGACAGGACATGTCTCATAAACCCCACACCTGGAGTTTCTCTAGCTCTCTCTGTCTCTACTCCTATCCTGGGGAGGTTCAGCTCATACTCAGGGTTCCCCCAGAGGCCTGGGGATTTCTGGGTAGAACCAGGGGCTTCCAGTTTTAAAGCCAAGTTAGGATAGGAGCTGGTGACCCTGCTCCAGTGTGTCCTATCTGAAGTGCCCCTCTTTTTTTTTTTTGTCTCCCTTTCTTACATCCCTCTCAAAGCCATGGGTGAGCCTTCTGAATCATACTGCTAAGCTGTGGTTAAACTTGATAAGCAACTACAGGAAGGAAGGTACACTCTGGCTCTTGTTGGGATGCTGTCCATCATGGTGTGGAAGGCACAGCAGAAGCAGCGTCTGGTCACACCATATCACTAGATGCTGGCGCTTAGCTTGCTTTCTCCGATTTTTCTGTTTAAAAACAGAAAAATTTTATTCAGTCTAGGATCTCAGCCTTTCTTCCTCAGTTGAACCCTTCTCTCTCTCTTTTTTTTTTGGTTTTTCGAGACAGGGTTTCTCTGTGGCTTTGGAGCCTGCGCTGGAACTAGCTCTTGTAGACTGGGCTTGGTCTTGAACTCACAAAGATCCGCCTGCCTCTGCCTCCCGAGTGCTGGGATTAAAGGCGTGCACCACCACCGCCCGGCCCGGCTCAGTTGAACCCTTCTGTAAACTCCTTACAGCCAGAGGTGTGTCTCCCAAGGGATTTCAAGTCTGGTCAAGGTGACCACAAAGATTGACTGTTATTATCTCGACCAACAACTTACATTTTTTTTTAGATTTAATATTTATTTATGTGTATGTGATAAGTGTGGGGTGCTAGAAGAGGGACTGGAGTGAGGGAATGCTAGGAATACTATCTGAGCATCCTCAGAAAGCCGGATCAGGTAGGCCTGCTCTGCCAGAGCAAATGTGATCTGCTTAATGTGGGTGCTGGAAACAGAACTCTGGTCCTCTGGAAGGGCAGGGAGTGCTCTTTATGATTGAGCGATTTCTCAAGGCCTGAAGTCTGACCAGTCTGGATGAGCAGGAGTCTGATGGAGTACATGACGCTCTCGTGCCTTTCACGTCCCTCCTCCACTCTCCCCAGGTTATGTCTATTCTCCATCCTGCCCTGGATATTGTGCCTCTGCCTCAAGAGGGATGTCACCAACTGTCATCTGCCTGCCCTATCTCAGACTTCAAATATCTGTTTCTGAAGACGCTCCCCCCCCCCAAATCCGTCCTCACTTCCAGCACCTTTGAACAGACCCTGGATCCTGTCCTCAAAGGATCCAGTTCTCTTTCTTGTTAAAGTCATCATTATTAAACACCAGCCCTTTCCGGGGCTACCCCGCTGTGAGGATGCCAGGGCCAGAAGGGTCCTCTTATGTCCACCCAGCATCACCTCTGAATGAGTGAGCCATCTGGGTAACTGGAGCACATTGCAACTGCTGGCTGGGCCCCTATCGCCCTTCTATATGTGGTTCCCGTTTCTTTCGTCCCTGTCCAGGCGTGACCTGTGAGGCGGAGGTGGACGAGTGCTCGTCAGCGCCCTGCCTGCACGGAGGCTCATGCCTGGACGGCATGGGCTCCTACCTCTGCGTGTGCGCGCCGGGTTACGCAGGGGCTAGCTGCCAGCTGGACGTGGACGAGTGCCAGAGCCAGCCGTGTGCGCACGGGGGCGTGTGCCACGACCTGGTCAATGGGTGAGCCCTCGGCAGGGTGACCTGGCTGCGGGGAGGTGGGCTGCGGGACGGACGCGTGCTCAGCTCCCGCCCCGCCCACACCAGTTTCCGGTGCGACTGCGGGGACACGGGCTACGAAGGAGAGCGCTGCGAGCAGGAGGTGCTGGAGTGCTTCTCTGCGCCTTGTGCACACAACGCGTCCTGCTTAGAGGGCCTCCGGAGCTTCAGCTGCCTCTGCTGGCCAGGTTTGTGCGCGCCTGCGTTCCCCCTCCTCCGTGAATGAGTGAGTGTGTGTTGAGGAGGAGAGCTACGGGTCAATATGGTGGGGCAGGTGTGGAAGCCGTGTGTGTGCATGCGGGAGTGCGGTCTGGGCCCTCTGAAACCTGCATATATAACGTATAACCTACGTGCCTGAGTTCAGTTTCCTGATCTGCAAATAGGGCTGCTAACAGCACCTGCCCATTGGGTTGTAGAGAGGAGTGACAGTGTACACAAGAAGGGTGTCTGAGTGTATTCGTAGCATTAGTAGCCGGCCATCACTGCCCCTGCTCTCCCTCTGTCAGTATCAGCATCCTGAGTTCGTGTCCGTGTCCTTGTCCGGTTCTGGGTTGGCTTGGGTCATTGAGGGGAGCTGCCTGGACACTTCGTGTTTCCTGATGTTTTCATGTGCACCCCAGGCTTCAGCGGAGAGCTGTGCGAAGTGGATGAGGATGAGTGCGCCTCGAATCCGTGTCATAACGGGGGCCGGTGCTTGCAGCGCTCCGACCCAGCCTTGTATGGGGGTGTCCAGGCCACCTTCCCAGGAGCCTTCAGCTTCAGTCATGCCGCTGGCTTCCTTTGCATCTGTCCTCTGGGCTTTTCCGGTGAGTTACCTCCTGGAGAAGCACTCAGCCAGGGTCCAGACCCCAAGGATGGATCTAGACTGGCCCATGGCCTGGCTCTGCCAGGTGCTACCTTGCCTAAGTCCACCCCCATCCCCGGCTCTCAATCCATCCAGTTGGGATGGGATTTTCCCAAAAGGGAAAACAGGCCCTTTTGGTTCTTGTCTGGCTCTGTGGGTGCAGGCAGAAGCTACAGTTGATCCTTTTATAGGGGATGATTGCAGGATGGATGTGGATGAATGTGCCTCAGGACCATGCCTCCATGGTGGCAGCTGCCAGGACCTGCCCAACGGTTTCCAGTGCTACTGCCTGGATGGATACACAGGTGCACAGGTGGGGCGGGCTTGTCATGGAGGTGAGGCTGGGTGATAAGGTCCCTTCTGGCTGAATGTGAATTGATATATACAGGAAATGAGGCTGGAGGTGGGTGTGGTGGTATAGGTGACAGGTGGGGTGTGTGTGCTGAACTGGGACCCCAAGTTTGTGAGTGGAAGGGAGACATTGGTCAGTATGAGTATAGTCAGGAGGGAAGCATGGAGTGGGTGCATCTGGGCTGCCAGATTTACTGCCCTGGAGAATGTTGGCTGAAGATTGGTTGGTGACTTCAGTCCTGAAGATATTGAATGTCTGAAGCCAGGGCTAGCCTGGGGGGATTAACCTGAGAGGGGCCTGGACTGGAGTCAGTATTGGGGTTCATGCAGATGTCTGGTGGCTGAGGCTGCAGACTTTTTGGGAGAAACAGCAGAGTGATCAGGAAGCTGGGCCCTGAACCCTGTTATCAAATCAAACACAGACAGAGCCTCAACCAAAACAGAAAAGAGGCGGAACTGTGCAAGATGCATGCCTTTCAAAGGACATGCTTTGCCTTTTGGGAGCTGTGCCTGCTGTCAGTGGCTGGAGTGTGAAAACTCTCCTTGCAAACACAAGGCCACCCATGAACCCAGGAACTACACACAGACTTTCTCTAGAGTCCCTTCCTCCACTGGAATGCGGGTACTACTCCCCCAAATGCCAGCATTCCTGCCTAGCACACAACAGGAACTCCTTTCCCTGAAGGTCCCTGGAAGTAAGTTCCTTTGCTTGGGGAAGGAGCTGGAGATACATTCCCTCCCTCCTATCTTGACCACTCAAAGATATAGGAACTTGCCAGATTTAGTAGCACTGGCCTTTAAACCCAGCACTGGGGGTGTGGCGGCAGAGGCAGGCGGATCTCTGTAAATTCAAGGCCAGCCTGGTCTACAGAGTAAATTCCCCAAATTCCAGAGCTACACAGAGAAACCCTGTCTCCAAAAATCAAAACCAAACAAACAAAAAAGATATTAGAGCTCAATGCTCCCACGTTGGGTGGCACATGCTCACTCCATTGTACCTATTGCCTGAGTCCCTCCTCCCACATTCTCCCCAGTGGCCAGCCCATTCCTCCACAGTCTCACAATGTAGGGCTTACCATCCCCATCTCACAGATGAAGCCTGGAGGGGGTGTCTATCCAGTGTCTGTGGAACCCAGCTCTTTCCAGGGAGGAAAGACCTTAGCTGTGAGGCATCAGAAGGCTTTGGTGGGGGAGTCCTGGCACGCCTGAGTTGTCTGGAAGGAGCCCTACTCCAAAGCCTTGCTGCATGGGTCCTGGGGCCTCCCAAAGGGAGGGTTTCCAGCTATGTGGTGAGCGTGAGGAGAGGGCTGTAGCTGTGTGGGCTGAAGGATCTGATGCCTGGGTCTCTGCAGCTGAGCTGTGGGGGTGAGGATGGCTTTGGCTTGTGCTGTGGAGGCTCTGGATAAACTGGGGTTGCACTTATGCTGTCTGATCCTGAAGGAGAAGAGGGGTTGGCATCTTCTCAGGCAATGTAGGGACCCTTGGGCAGACCCTAGGGCAGAGAGGCTGAGGAGTGAGCCCTGCAGTGTGCTCCAGGTGTATCATCCACTGTGGCTGGTCTATGTCTATAAAGGCTTATACCAAGCCCTTTCACTGGGTACCAAGAACAGATTCAGGTTCCGGAGAGAAATTGCTGAGTGAACAGATATTCTCGACACAGGGTTCTAGGGAGTTGAGTCGGAGAGATGGAATGGTGGATTAGTTTAGGTCAGGTGTGATGTGAGGGAAAGTTGGGCCCTCTGCAGGCTTTGTAGAATGAGGAAGAATTTGAAAATACTAAGGGAAGTTGAGGCAGGACTTTCCAGAAAATACTATAGCAAGTTCAAGGATTTCAGGGGGCAAGGTTGAAGTGTGAGAGCCTGGTAGGCCAAGCCTATGACAGTCTCGAATGCCAACGTGAGCGACTGGGTCATATGCAGCAGAGGAGTGTGACTTGGTGACACCTTGGAAAGAGGCCTCTGGTTACTGTGGAGAGGAACTTCTGAAGGCAGCTAACCTGGAGGCTGCCAGATCAGCTCAAAGAGCTGACAAGAAAGAGGCACAGGGTAGAAGATGGAGTGCTTGGAGAAACAGACCCATAGGGCGTGGAGACTTATCAGACATGGCCAGGAATGGGGACTCTGGGGGACCTGGTTTATAGGTTCCAAGGTCAGCATCACTAAGTTGCATGTGAGTTCTGGTTGGAGACTGTGGCTCTGGCCTGGTGTACTGATTCTTGACTGATCTCTCCCCTTTAGGCCTGATGTGTCAGGAAGATGTGGATGAATGCCAGTCAGAACCATGCCTGCATGGTGGAACCTGCAGTGACATTGTAGCAGGCTATATCTGCCAGTGCCCTGAGGCCTGGGGTGGGCACGACTGTTCTATGCAGCTCACAGGCTGCCAGGGCCACACTTGCCCCCCTCTTGCCACCTGCATCCCCACCTTCAAGTCTGGGCTCCACAGTTACATCTGCCACTGCCCACCTGGGACCTATGGGCCTTTCTGTGGCCAGAATACCACCTTCTCTATCATATCTGGGAGTTCTGTGTGGGCATTAGTACCAGCCGGTGACTCTCTGGGTCTGGTACTAAGGTTTCGAACTACGCTGCTTGCTGGGGCCCTGGCCACTATCAAGGACACTCAGGACATCTTGGAGCTGGTACTGGTGAGGGCCACACTCCAAGTCACACTCTGGAGACACGGTACTGCTATGCTTGTCCTTACACTGCCAGAGCTAGCTTTAAATGACGGCCACTGGCACCAGGTGGAGGTGGCACTCCGCCTGGGAGCCCTGGAGCTGCGGCTCTGGCATGAGGGTTGCCTTGGCCAGTTCTGTGTGGCCTCTGGTCCTGTAGCTACAGGTCCCACAACCACAATGGCCTCTGGACCTCCTGGGCCCTACTCCATCCATCTGGGTGGCTGGTCCTTTGCAGGCTGCTTCCAGGATGTACGTGTGGAAGGACACCTTCTGCTGCCTGAGGAGCTCAATGGAAATGTGCTCCTAGGTTGCAAGCGCAGGGAACTATGCCAGTCTCAGCCCTGTGCCAATGGAGGGGCCTGCGTGGACTTGTGGACTCACTTTCGCTGCGACTGCCCAAGACCTTACCATGGGCCCACATGCACTGATGGTGAGGGTTAGCAGGTGGGGAGGTAGCATCAGTGCTGGCCCCTAACCTGCTGGCCTCACCCTAGTACTGTCTTTCCCTGCAGAGGTTCCTGCTGCTACCTTTGGCTTGGGCGGCACCATGAGTTCAATCTCCTTCTTGCTCCACGAGCCACTAGGCCCAAACCTCACTGTGTCATTTTTTCTCCGCACCCGAGAGCCTGCTGGTCTGCTACTCCAGTTTGTCAATGATTCAGTGGCTAGCCTAACTGTGTCCCTGAGTGAGGGCCAGATCCGAACTGAGGTGCTGGGTCAGCCTGCTGTGATCCTCTCTGGGCGCTGGGATGATGGACTCCGCCACTTGGTGATGCTCAGTTTTGGTCCTGACCAGTTACAGGACCTGGGCAAACAGCTGTATGTGGGTGGAAGGCTCTACCCTGATGACACCCAGCCCTGGGGTGGGCCCTTCCGAGGCTGTCTTCAGGACATGCAACTCAACGGCTTCCACCTCCCATTCTTCTCTTCACCGATGGAGAACTTAAGTTGGACCAGTGAACTGGATGTTGGTCAGTCCTCTAACCTCACTCAGGGCTGTGTCTCTGAAGACATGTGTAACGTGAGTGCCTTAGGAGTGAGTGGTCCTTATGTGCCAGGCACATTGGACAGACTGAGGCTCAGAGAGCCACATGCCCTGCTCACAATCCTGTCATTGGAGTGGCAGAGTAGGAATATATCCATGTCCGGTAGTGATCCCAGTTGTGTCAGTCTGAGATGACAACCTGAACTAGACAGAGGATTGGCCTCAGCCTTTCTGAGGTTGCTGCTTGTGGGAAAGAGGCAGTGAGGGTTATGAGCAAACCATCAGCTGGATATTCCAGTCTGAGCCAGGCTAGCCTGATCACTGGCTGCATCCCATCTGTGATGTGGGGGTGTTGACAAGTTCCCCTCAATTTGTGCTAGGTGGTCATGGGGGTGTGGTGCTACTTTCCTGCTTGCTCATTGGTTCCGACTCTTCCACAGCCCAATCCCTGTTTCAATGGTGGAACCTGCCTCGTCACCTGGAATGACTTCTACTGTACCTGCTCTGACAACTTCACAGGGCCCACCTGTGCCCAGCAGCTGTGGTGCCCCAGCCAGCCTTGCTTCCCACCTGCCACCTGTGAGGAGGTTCCAGATGGCTTTGTGTGTGAGTTTGGGTGCTGGATACTGAAGCTAATTAGATCCGTTAGGGTTTATGGGATGTTGGGCTATGGATCAGGAGTGCCAACAACCTCAGTGTGGTGGGTCACTTCATTCTGAGGGACAGGCAACTTCAAGGGAGCCCAGGAGAAGAACGTTAGTAAGTGGGGTGGCATGTGTGAGGTTTTGAGGTTCTTAAGGACAGCAGAAACACAAGATTAGGAAGATGCTGTAGGAGATGGATTGAGAAATCGGTAGGGATTTGAAGCCCAGCTCAGAGACCAAGGGGTCCCATGTCATTCAGGTTAGCTTTGAACTCACTATCTAGCAAAGGGTGATCTTGAACTTGTGATTGTCTTGCCTCAACCTACCCAGTTCAGGGACTTCAGGTGTGGGCCCCCACACCCAGTTTGTAGGGTTCCCAGGAATGGAACCTACATGCTAGGCACTCTACCAGCTGAGCTATATTGCCAGTCTTCCAGAGGGCTGTAAAGGGGAGAGGAGTGTGATTGGGCATGCACCTAAATGCAGTGAAGAGTGGGCCACCTTCAGGGAGGTGAGCATATTTTTGAGGAGGACATATTGTTGATGCTCCAGGCTTCCAGGGTAGCAGGTGTTATGGTCCCCTAAGGATTGCTCTGGAACTGATTCCCTCCAGGCGGAGAATGCATAAGGGGTAGAAAAGGGAGGCTGCAGTTTTTGAGGTCAGGTGACAGATGCCTACCCTGATCAGCAGTTGTGGTCAATGGACTCTACTACTTGAACTCCTGAGGACAGGGTGGTGTGTGGAGAAGGCTGGCAGGTCATTTCCCAGTGACTCTAACTCTCTGCAGGTGTGGCTGAGACTACATTCCGCGAGGGCCCTCCTGCTGTGTTCAGCGGCCACAATGTGTCCTGGGCGCCAGCGCTGAGCGTACTCACACTGGCTTTCCGCACCCGCGACCCCGAGGCTGGGCTGCTGCGTGCTACCGCAGGCGTCCACTCCGGTATCTGGCTGGCGGTGCGCAATGGCTCTCTGGCAGCGGATGTGGCGGGCTCGGTGCTGCCTGCGCCCGGGCCGCGCGTGGCTGATGGCGCCTGGCACCGCGTGCGTCTGGCCCGGGAGCTCCCACTAGCCACCGCCTCGCGCTGGCTGCTGTGGCTGGATGGCGTGGTGACGCCCCTGGCATTGCAGGGTCTGGGTGGCGACCTGGGCTTTCTGCAGGGCCCGGACGCCGTGCGCGTGCTGCTGGCTGAGAACTTCACAGGCTGCCTGGGCCGCGTGGCTCTTGGCGGCCTCCCGTTACCTTTGGCGCCGCCGCGGCCCAGCGCGATTCCCGGAGCCCGCGAGCACTTCGTGGCCTGGCCCGGTTCGCCGACCATGCGTCTCGGCTGCCGCGGTGCGTCCGTGTGCGCGCCCTCGCCCTGCCTGCACGGCGGTGTCTGCCACGACCTCTTCGATGTTTTTACCTGTGCCTGCGGCCCGGCCTGGGAGGGACCCCACTGCGAGGCCCGCGCCGACCCTTGTCGCTTGTCGCCCTGTGTCCGGGGCCAATGCCACGCGCGCCCCGACGGCCGCTTCGTGTGCCGCTGCCCTCCGGGCTTCGCGGGCCCGCGCTGCAGGTGCGGGTGGCAGGGGACCACTGTGACTGTGAGCAGAGGGGTATGGGCGGGGGAGGGGGGGCGGGGATGAGTTCTCCTTAGACTCTTAATGGAAATGGGGAACTCACTTCCGTTTGATGCTCCTAAAGATAAAATACAGGCTAAATTTGAATTCAGAACAGCATTGTGATTTAAGGAGATTTAGGAGGTCAGAAATAATTAGGGGCATGTTTTTGGGGCTTTGACTCAAGCTGCCCTTAACGATGTTGCCCGCCCCCCCACCCCCGTGCATCCTAAGGCAATACTCACTTCCTCCTTGGTCCAGAGCTGTCTAGCCCTCCCAAGAAGTTTAGGAGCTGTTCTTGCCCTGCCCTGCTCTTTATTTCAGCACTTATCAAAGATCTTAACGCTTGTAGGGTGGGGGAAGCAGCAGAATGACAGCCCTGTGTTCCTCTGCTTCCGTGGGGGTGAGGTGGGTGTAGAGGTTGGGTCTGTATTCCAGCTACCAGCATCCTATCTCCAACCAGCCTTGCACTTTCTCTGCAGGATGCCTGTTCTGCCTCACCCATGTAGCCTCAACTCTACCTGCAAGGAGGGCACCCCTTGTGAGAGTGGTCCCCTAGGCATCAACTGCAGTTGCCAGGAAGGTCTTGTTGACCTGAGGTGGGTTTGGGGACCAGAGCCCTGGGAGGTTGCCCCTGGATTGCCAGCCTGGGCAAGGGAAATGGGGTTTTCCTTGTCTAACCCCCCACTGTCATCAGTGCTGGATGACCCACCTGTCTCTTGGTTCTTCTGGAACTTCTAAGACCATTGTCTCTTCAGCAGATGCCAGTAGGGCAGTAATTTTTTTTCGTATTTGTTCATCTTTATCTATCTATCTATCTATCTATCTATCATCTATCTATCATCTATCTATCTAGATATAGTTTCTCTGTGTAGTACTATCTGTCCTGGAACTCACTCTGTAGAGCAGGTTGGCCTTCACTTGTTTCTGCCTCCCGAGTGCTGGGATTAAAGATGTGTGCCACCACCACCCAGCCCACCTAGTTTCTTAAAGCCCTTTGGTCCTCAGTGGTCATGGCCAAAATGTAACTTCTGGGCCTCCAAGAGGTGCAGTTGGCATCCTCCCTGCCACATGCTCTTTCTCATTCTCATGGAATAGGAGCCCATCTCAGTCATGAACACTGGACTGAAGGAAAAGTGGCTAGGTGATGGAAATCACCTTCAGTTCTGGCCACCTGGCAGAGCTGGGTGGGGAGCAGCTAGGGGAATGGGAGGCAGCTGTGGGGGGAAAGAGCCGGCTTTCTCAGCTTCTGTCTCTTCCAGGTGTCAGAGTCCTGACCTACCTTGTGAAGCCAACCCTTGCTTGAATGGGGGTACCTGCCGGGCAGCCAGTGGCATATTTGAATGTACTTGCAATGCAGGATTCTCTGGCCAGTTCTGTGAAGTGGTGGTGAGTGATACCCAGGGGTGGGCTGCCGGGTCTCTTTTTACCTTAGCAAGAGGACAATAGACAGGGAAGGTAATGATCCTTGTGAACTTGGCACTGGATGAGCTTTGCTGAGGGTGGGGGGAGGACACTCAGATCCCTTCTTGGACCCTATGTAGAAAGTATTTTCACTTCAGGGAGAACTTGGGGAGCCCACCAGCCATCAGGCAGAGTCTGGGTCTTCCCTGTGGTAACCAGGGTAGTGGCAGTGAGGATAGGTTGAGATCTTCCAAGTCTACTCTGGGACTGGCTTCTAAGCTCTCAAGGATCATGGGGCCTGTGATCTCCTTGGGTTCCAGAGCAGTTTCTGAAGCAGATCAGGCTCAGGCACTGCAGGTATCCCTGTCCCAAGGAGGCTCAGCTGACAGATGTCTGGGCACCCAGGCTGGGTGCTGATATAGGGCAGCCTGGAGAGTGGCCTTGATCCCTGTAGTTCCTGGCAGAGCCCCTTTTGCTTCTGTGAAGTGTTACAGGCTTTGCTTCCTCGCCTACCCACTACTGCCCCCACCCAGGGAAGGAAATGGCTTTACAGCTCCTACTGAAGTGCTGGAGATGGGGAGGTGTGAACTTTATTTAGGGCCCCTTTCTCCAGGCCTGAATGCTGGGGATGGGAATGTAAATGACAGACAGTAGACTGAGAAGCCTCAAGATGTAGGGGAGACCAGGGAGTCTGGATTGCAGGGGTTCTGATTCCAGGGCTTAGGAGTCTAGGCACATGGAATCTTTAATGGGTCAACATGGGAATCTGTGACCAGGCTCAAGTCTGCCAGGGACAGGCAGTCAGAGCAAACCCCTTGATTCTGTGACTCAACAATAGGCATTCCTGGAATGTCTACTGTCTACCCTCCTAGCCAGGGCTTTGCAGATTAGATTGCCCCTAGCATTGGCTTGGACAGGTAGCTTCCTGGCTTTCTGCCGGCACACCCTAGGGGCTGCCTCTCTCACCCACTCTGGGAAGCTTACTTCTGTCTCTCATCTCTTTCAGAAAAGCCTGCCTCTGCCCCTGCCATTCCCGCTGCTGGAGGTAGCAGTGCCTGCAGCCTGTGCCTGCCTCCTCCTCCTCCTCCTTGGCCTCCTTTCAGGGATCCTGGCTGCCAGAAAGCGCCGCCAGTCTGAGGGCACTTACAGCCCAAGTCAGCAGGAGGTGGCAGGGGCCCGTCTGGAGATGGACAGTGTCTTCAAGTTGCCACCAGAGGAAAGACTTATCTAGGCTGGCCCGGCTGCTGGTGCCATTCCCTGATGGTCTTACAGGATCACTGCAGAACCTCTACTTGGAGCCCAAGGAGACTATTTCCAGAGCTAGGACATCCACAGACGTGCCACCATGGTTGGCAACCCTTCCCCTGTTCATCGTGGACTCAGAAAATGGGGAACTACTCAGGGAAGCAGAGGAGGGTATGGGAGTATGAATGTCTCTGACCTGCTGGGCTGTACATAGGAGAGTATGACTGACAGGTGTGTGTATGTGTGTATTTTTCTGTCTGTCTGGGGGCAAGGAAGGGAGAGAGGACAGGAGAAGAGAGGAAGGAAGGAGAGAAAGGGAGAGAGGGAGGGAGAGAGAGAGAGAGAGAATATGTACATGGAATATGTGAGTTTGTAGGTTGTAGTGCCAGGGCTTGTGGTAATGCCCTATGTGTCTACATTCACGGCTGGGGACGACTTGGATGCCTCTGCCTGCGACAGGAGAAGCCCAAGGCTACATACACTCTAACACTGGGCAGGCAAGAACTTGCCCAAGTAGATAGACTTTGGTCTTGACATCTTGTCCAACCTCCAATGACAGCCCTTGTCCCAGAGAAGCTGGGAAATGGGGGATTTCTGGCTTCCAAAACAAAAGCCCTTTTGGGTAGATCTGACTGGCAGTGCTGTGGCCAATACCCCCATGTCTGTAGGGCAGGCTTGCAGGAACCAAGGAACAGCTGATTCTGGGCTGTTCTGCCTGCAGTGGGCATCTGCAGGCATGGAGCAACCTCTCTGCCTACCTCACAGGGCTGTCCTGAGGATCCGAGGGACAAACAGGCAGAAAGTCCAGAAGCTGTTAAACTCCATCTGATGGAAAGGAGTGGCTGGAAAGTGACTCACCTGCCTACAGTCGAGGGGGCTTCCTGGAACTCTGGCAAGGAGGCATGAAAAATGGAGGTGCTGTTCTCTGCCCCAGTTCCATTGCCTGTGTATGGCTGTGGAAAGCACGCCAACAAAGGCCTCTGTTGTGTGCCCAGTGCTCGGCAGGTGAACATCTCACGTTGCAGAATTACATCTACATCTTGTGGGTATATACTCAAGGGCACCTGACCTCTGATCCCACCCCCCAAGGGCACTGGCTGCAGGTCTAGTCTCCTTTGAACTTCCCAGAGCCCTTTGACTTGGAGATGTGTCCTTTGTCATCCGTGCTTATTAGGCCAGTGCCTCTTGATGGGTTCCATGTGACTTTTACACAGGAAGCTGGATGTCTCAAGATTGCAGTCACCTCCAGAAGGCATAGACTTGAGGGTACTGGGGGCTCAGTGTTTTGAGACCCTGGATGCTAAGAGGCCTGCTTGGTCCTTACCCTGTAGTGGTGGGACCAACTTAACCCTAGCTGTCTCTGTCCCTTGGGAGAGGGGAGAGGAAATGGGTTCCTGGGTGAACTGTTCAGTTGCCAACTCCTAAGATATTTCCTATGGATCGCCAACAATGAAATGTTCCCTTCACTTCAGTGTTGCCAGTGTGGGCTACACAAGGACCCCCTGGGGGCTAGAGGCTGCTCTTACTGAGGTCTGGGGGAGGGGTGGAACTTACTCCTTCCTATCATCCTGCCCACCTCAGTTCTCTCCCTGAGAGGGAAGAGGCAAGTGGCTTGGGGCATAAGCTGGGAAATATGCCCAAGTGTCTGCTAAGGCTTCCTTTCCTTGAAGGACTCAGGACCACAGCCTTCCCAAGATTTTATTGAAGGCACAGTTCATCACTAGGTTCGCAAATTCTACCCAGTGAATAGATTAAGTGAATATGTGTACCAGCCCCCAGCAGACCATAGGTGTGTGCTGCTACCCAGGCTGCCTGACACCTTGTCATCCTGCTGGCCCACTGGGTTGGGACACTGCCTCATCTTAGGTGGGACCTGGAATTTGGGTGAGACCTGTTTAGGAACACAGATGCCAGGAGGGTCCCCATGACCCAGGAGAGACTCAGTTCCCCAGCAGCTGAGAACCCCCACCCCAGACAGAGCCCTGGGGACCCCCAATGACCCCACCTCCTTGTTACCATCAGAAACCCTGGGGTGGGTAGGCTGATCATTCACACACAGGAAATGAGAAATCAGGTCAAATGTGCACAATTTCCTGCATGTCCCTGATGTCTTCTTAAATAGTTAGGCTGTGTTTTACCTTGATTTATTGAAAGGAATCAATTGTCAAGATTCATCAGAATCAATAAGGTAAGAAAGAAAAGCAAGATCAAAGAAACAATAACAAAACATTTCATAACTTTGGTGACTTGGCCTCAGGAATTTCTGCACTGGCGAGAAGCTGGAAACTGGGGAGGGCTGGTTTCCAGGCCCCCGCTTATCTCAGGCTTAGCGGCTACATTTATTTACTTCATGGGGAATCTGGGGGTGGGGGCTTAGGCCCCAACTGGTCCTGACCTAGGCACAGCTGTGCCTCTCCCTTTGTCTGTGGCAGGAGGCTTGTCCTTTGAGTTGGAATCTGGGTCACTGTTGCCCAGCTCTGCCTATAATGCTCCAAGTGGCAAGAGGCTGAGCCTGATCTATGATTGACATGCCCAGAGGTCTGAGGGTGGCAGAGAGCTAACACTCAGATTTGTGGGTTCTCCTATAAACGGGAGTTGCTGGTGTTCCCAAACCCTGAAAGGGCTGGCTGGAGCTGGGTTTGGAGCTCAGGTCCCCAGACCCCTGGCCCTCAGGAACAACTCAGGTTTGGTGGTTAGGAAAGTATATTGCTAGAGATGTTTGTAGATGCCCACCAAGGGGAAATGTCATCCCAGGAGTGGTCACTTTAGCCCCTCAAACACTTGTGCCCCAAAGATGTGCTCACATGGGTGTTACTGACATGTGCCCTGTGGGGCAGGGCCTGGTAAAGGAGAACTGGGCCTGAGAGAGGGCTAGAGCTTCTTGCCTACTCTTGGGGAACTGGAAGGAAGGCAGTAGGACCTCTAGTGCAAACCCTACCTAGGGTGCTGAGGTGGGTGGCAGGTGGCTCTTCTGGGATGGTACCATTTCCAGGGCCAGGCCTCAGAGATGCGGTGTGAAGGAGAGGGGGCAGAGAGAGTCCCTTTGCTCCAGTGGAACCTGGTCAGAAATGGGACACAGGGAGGCACAGTACTGGACAGTTGGCATAGGCCTGCTCACTCGAAGGTCTCCCACTGCCTGCGAAGCTGCTCCACAGAGGTGGAGGCTGGGGCTGGGCTCGGGCTCACTTCTTGCTTGGTTTTTCGTAGCAAATCCTCAAAAGGGTCTCTGGCCTGTGCAGGGGCAGAAGGCTGCAGGACTGGTTCTAGACCCTGGGGGGGTCTGGTAGGCAGCAGTGGGGGTTCACCAGGCCTCAGTGCTAACCCCTGTTTGGCCTCAGCAGCTCTGGCACTTGAGCGGGCCAGAGGCAATGTTCGGATCCTGGAGGGGGTAACAGCTGGGGGGCCAAGTGGCTGTAGGGGACTAGTGTGGGCACCCATGGGGATCTGGCCAAAGAGATTGGGCATGGAGAGGGCACATAGGTTGGGCTGAGACCTGTGAGGGTCATAAAAGCCAGAACCAGACAATAAGATGCTAGGTGTATATGCTGGCCCCAGGGATGCTGGAGGTGTCCCAAAATGTCTGGCTGGTATAGTAGAGCCCAGGGACATGGTGGGTGGAGCTACTGGCAGAGAAGGGACAAAGGGATTGAGTGGTGGCTGTGCAAAAGGGGTGGGTGTCATTGTGGGAGGGAAGTTGAGCTGGGGGGTGAATGGGGCAGCCATACTAGGGGTGGCACAATGTGGTGGGATGGTGCTACCTGACCAGGGTGTGTTAAGTGGGTCCAGAAGGGTAAGGAGGGCATCACTGCCTGTGCCTGCAGCTCCTGGGACTGGGTTGAGTGGCTGTAGAAGTTCTATGGGGCCTTGGGGGACAGCACTGGGGAGCAGCCCTGGCAATAGGGCTTGGCTCAGGGCAGCTTGTCTTTGCTGGTCCATCTGGAGATGCTCTGAAGAGGAGTCACCAAGTGGGCCGCCGACAGCCTGGAGCTTGGCTGGGCGGGCAGTGGGTGGTGGAGGCATGATGCCCAGCTCAGGGGTCTTTCTGCCTTGTGGCCGGGGAATGGTGATGCTGCCTGGAGTTTGGGTGGGAGCCTCTTCCTTGGTGCTGGGGTTTAGGATGCCGTCCTGCTTCTGGCGTCTGTGAGGCAGAGCTGGGGAAGTACCAAACAGAGCTGAGGGCTTCTCAGGGGAGGTGGTGGAGGGCTTGCTGGGGATGGCCATGTCATCCTGACCCAGACTCCAGAGCTTTGTATATGGATGAGTAAGCTTCAAGGCTGCGGCCATGCTAAGGCCCCTCTCACTTCTGCACAGGTCCAGCCGCTGTGGGGAAGGAGGGAGGGATGATGACCACAGGCTGGCCCAGGCAATAGTAGAAAATCCATCCATTCCCAACCCTTCCTGCATGCTAAGACATGTGGCTCCTGGGATGGGGAGAAGTTGCAGGGACCCAGGCCTATCTGGATTCTAAGTCCAAGCCTGACCCACAAGCGGAATCCAGAGGAACCTCTGTTCTTTTGACAAAAGTCTATGCTTGTCAAATAGTTTTAGGAAAATACCTCCATCTGTGGGCCACCTAACAATGGTTTGGGCATTTTTGCTATTTAGAGACTGTGGTAACTTTGATGACCCTCAAAAGGGCAAGTGTGGCTCCAGGCCTGGTTAAAGGTATATGGACCAGAGGAAAGGAGCCTGGGTTTGAGTCCTGACTCTACCTCTGCTATCTGACCTAGGCACTTCTCTGGACTTGAGCTGCTTAATTCCCAGCAGGTGGGATAATCCGAATTCCAGAGGAGGGGACTGATAGTCACACTGGGAGAGCCAATCCACAATCTCTTTTGAACCAAGGAGCCCTGCACGAGATGAGAGCAGAGGCAGGCCGACACTCCCTGCTATGCTAGCACTCCCGCCCCCACTACAGCTGGTAGCATGATGTGCTGCTTGCAATGGGGCAGGGTTGGAGTATTAAGACAGGGGTGGGGAGTAGGGGTGCTGGAGTGGTGTATCCCTGATCTCTTCCACTCCACTGTGACTTGAAGAACCTACCTCATGATCACGAGGCACCCATCGGCATACCTGGTAGTCAAAGCTCCCTGGCTGCAAGTCTTTGGAGGCTCGGAGGTCCTCTAAGCTCTTGGCTTGGCCCAGTGGCTGCAGTGCTGCCTCCATGTCTAGGCTGTTGAAGACATCTTCTAGAAGGTCAATGCTGGCAGCTCGGTCAGGTGGGGCAGGGATAGGCCCCTGGGGCTCCTGCACTAGCTGCTCTGGGCTCTCGGTTTCATCGCCTTCTGCGCTGTCGGATTCTTTCAATGTCCGGTATGGCTGTGGCCTGGGAGGAGACAAAGCCAGCTGTATTTTCCTTCAGAGCATATTTGGGAGCAGCAAATGGCCCTAGCCCTTGAGAATGCCCAGGCCCTAGGTTCAATGTTTGGCAGTTCTTTGGTGGCTGGGTTAGGTCTTCAGCATGCTTGGTGCTCTGGGCAGGATGCTGTGGCTCTCACTTGCTCTAAGGAGAACCTGAAGTGCTCCAGAGCCCAAGGTCTTTGTATGTAACACATTCAAACCTGGAGAGAAGGCACTGCAGGTGGGCACATGTATTTCTTTGTCCCATCTGCTTCCAACCTTAGCCTCAGAGGCTCAGGTCCAGAGCAGGCATGGCTGCTCGGAAGCCTTGGTTCCATCTCTTGCCGTGGGGACCTGAGTGAGTCACCTGACCTTGTGAATCTTAGCCCTGTTGGTATGGTTTCATGAACAAGTACAGAGGGTACGCAGAGGCCGATGACAACCGCCTATGGCATGCATGGCTGTGTGTTCTGTGTATCCACACATCACCTTTCTGGTGAGTTGGGTGTAAGTCACACCTGGTTCCTTTTGTTTTTTCATTGAGCCTCGGGCACCACGGATCTGTGAGGAGGCAGCACCTGCTCTGACCTCTAGTGGGGGCTGGCCAGTGCGGTGCCCTGCCTCTAGGGTCAGGCTGGCTGTGCACAGGGTGCTGGTGAAGTGGGTGGAGGGCTCCACCTGCTGGTCATAAGCAGGCTGACACCAAAGACCCACTGAAAGAAGGGAGGCGTCCATCAAACTGCAGTCTGGGACTTCCATGCTACCTTATAGACGAGGAAATTGAAGATCAGGGAAGTTTAGTAATTCAGCCTGGGCTTCAAAGCACCCAGCGAGGGGTGGGATGGAAGCCAAGGCTGATAGTCTCCAGAGTCCTTGTCTTGCTCTGACCAAGGAACTAAGTTAAGAGCCTTTGGAAGGGGTAAGGAGTCCTCCTTCCTAAACACAAGGACACAGCTGTTTATAACCCTTTGTCTTGTGAATTAGGATGGAATGGCCCCCCCTTTAAACACACTGGTCTGAACTGGCTCTAGGCCCAGGCTAAAGAAGGGGATTTTAAGCACTGCTGAAATAAGGAAGCACGGGGCTGCCTGTGTCCTCTAGGTAGAGTGCCTCATTTGTCCAGTATGTGAGGAGCTGGGTATTCCAGCACCATCAAAAAGGGAAGTGTCAGTCAGAGGTCCTGGACAGTCACCAGGGGAACCTGAGCAGCTGCTTTTTCTGACTTGAGGTGGACACTCAGATGAGTGTGTTCTTTCAGCAGCTCTCTTTGTTCTAACTAGTAAAAGAGCCATCAGGGGACACATCAGATCTGTGATCGCACAAATGTTACTGTGCAGAAAAGTCGATTCTTCAAACATTTAAAAGAAAATTATCAAAGAGAAAAAATGAATATACTGAAAATGTATCTTGGACTAAGGAGGACACTGTCATCATCCCAGTGATCTGGCATTAGGAAAGAACAGTGGTGGGGAGTGGGAGAAGGGGCTGGCAGCTTTGGACTCAGAAGGTCCAGGATGAAGCTGCGGGGAGAGGACCTAATGCTGGCTGGGCACTTGAGGTTAGGGAACAGAGGTGGGAGGGGTTGGGGATGGAGGGATACCCAATGTGAAGGAGCCAGCTGCTCTCTAGCACTCTGATAGGTTGTAGGCACATCCTTGAGGCTCTTGGGAAGAACATTTGTATGTAAGGTGAACCTTGTCTTCCTTTAAAAAATTGTTGTTTGTAATTTGTGTGCAGCTTAGGTTATAACATAATTAAGATAAAATTAATCTTAAGAAACCCAGGTAGATCATAACGTAAACACACACACTTTTTTTTTTTCTGAGACAGAGTCTTATATATAGCCTGGAACTTGCTATGTAGCCGAGGCTAGCCTCAAACTCACAGTCCATCTATCTACCTTAGCCCCACAAGTTCTGAGACTGAGGGTGTGCGTCATCACACATGGCTGATAAGCTGCTATTCCCACATGTTCCATCTAACTCAAACTGGCTTTTTCCTTACATTTACCTTCCTGTCTCTGTGGCTTTCTAAGGTACACTGAGAAATAGGAGATCTGTAGTCGTGCTCACTGGCTACCAGTTCCATTAAACAAGTCATTTTCTCCTTGTAAGGAAAGGGGATTGATGCTTCTGTCTTACCTGTCACATTTGTTGTTACAGCCTTGTGGGGCTGGCACAATAGGAGCCTGAGACAAGGCCTGTAGATATGGCATACACCCTGCAAGTTGGCACCTAGGAACTTTTCTCCCCAAGGTAATAAGCAGTCCCAATCCCCCATGCTCCCCCCTGCACCCAAAGAGTCACCAGGCGGAACCCAAGGAACTGGAAGGAGGAAGAGACCATTCAAAAGGAGCAGAGAAGAAAAAGCTTTCAGTGAGGCTGGTGCTTGGGGTCTCTTCCCGTCGGCATTCCTCATCAGAGGAGTCTTCAGAGAGAAAAACAGCATAGTGTCGGAAGGGCTTTACCAGGCTGGACAGAGAGAAGAGAAGAGGCAGTTAGGGCGCCATGAGAACACAGGGTGGGAAGAAGGCCCAGGGCATCCACTGGACTGACTCCAAGCGGAAAGGAAGCTGAGTTTGCCATGTGTGTCAAGGGCCTGGGACTCTCATCCAGGTACATCTGACTTGATTACCCATTTCCAGTAGGTTAACCCTAAATGAGCAATCATGCCCAGAGATGCTCACTGCTCTCTGCTTAAAGTACTAAAACACTTCTAGCAAGTAGAACAGGTACTGCTGGCTGAACCTTCCCTTCCTATCACACGTAATGCCAATGAAGAGAATTTTAAACCATGACACAGTTGTTATTTTTATGATTGGCCTCCCCAAACCTGTAGGCTCCATCTCTATAGATTCCATTAGCTGCAAGTTGAAAATGTTTGGGTGGTAGCTCACACCTTTAATCCCAGCACTCGGGAAGCAGGGGCAGTCGGATCTCTGTGAGTTCGAGGCCAGCCTGGTCTACAGAGCGAGTTCTACGACAGTCAAGGCTACACATAGAAAAGCTCTGTCTTGAAGAAAAAAAAAAAGGAAAAACAGCAACTGTACTAAACATATGCAGTCTGTTTCCACTGTTAGGTTATTCCCCTAATACAGCTCTCCAGCTAGTTACATAGCAGGAGAACTAGATTAGCTACAAAAAGTAACCTAGAGGTGGGCTGAAGTCTATAGGAGGGTGTGTAGGGGTCTTTGCAAACACCACACCATTTCAATGGGCATGAACACCCCAGTTTTTGACATCAGTTCTCTGAGGATACTGCAGCCCCCTCATCTACTTGTGGAAAATCGCACAAGAGAAAACTAGAAAAGAAGTGCTTAAGTTCCAGTAATGGCAGGTGGGACTGTGGGTGGCCTCACCTCCTGTCTCTTTTTCTCTCTTTATAGAATGCATATCCCTACTTTAATAACAGGGAAAGATTAAGGGAAAAGCAAGTTATGTGGAAGCCAGCCCTGGAAAGACCCATTCTGATTAGCTGCTCACTCTAGAGTCTCCCTTGCATGCTTCTTCAGAGAATCTCTTTCATCTGTGATGTGGAAATTAAATATTCATTGTTATAAAAAATATATCTCCCTTGCCAGCCACCTGTGCTGTAACTCTATAAACAAACACACACAGCCCAAGGAGTTCACACCTGGCTCCTAGCAATTATGTACGGACCAGCAGTGCCCATGAGAGGCCATAGGTTCAGGAAAAGAGAGCCCAAACTGTGGCAGATTCAAATCCTGGCCCCACCATGACTGCTGTGGCCCCTAACCCTGCCCCGTTAGTGGCTGGGCTCATTGTGAAGAACCGTAAGAGGTGACAGCAAAGGTTTGGGGAGATAGGGAGGAGACAGGTATCAAGAGGGCTATCTGCTCTGAGCAGCCTTCCTGCACTCCCTATGCTGGAATAACTTTCAGATTTTATTTAGGAGTGGGCAACACATTTGAAACAAGTTCACTAAGAACTGAACAGGAGGCTGTGGGGAGGGCCCTGGGGTGGCCAGTGCTGTGATCTCCATTGCTCCATTGCAGCTGTGTGCCCTCACTTTCTTCCTAGTTCCTGAGGCCAGCCATTAGTCTCATCCCCAAACTTCAGTGGAGGTTGTGGCTTCTTGGGGAAGCTACTAGTCCCAGGGTCATGCACCAGGAGGTGGAAGGGTTCTGCTGGTCTCCATTCCCAGGCTGCCTGGATACCTAGGATGAGACACCTCAGCTCTTCCACAACTGGAGAAAGATTGGCTGTGGAAACATGCTGGTGGCAGGACGCTTTGGATGAAGAACCATGTCTCACCTGACCTGACACAAGAATGGGTTCCTGTTGCTTTCATAACCAATGAGGCTGAGTAGAAGGGACGGATTTATCCACTGCAAAAGGGGCGAGGAGAAATACTCTGATGCTGGGGTAACTGGCTCACTCTATTACCCCTGCTCTCTAGCATGGGATGGTTTCCAGCTGGCATCGGGCAGCAAGGCCAGCATTTTCACTCCACTCTGGGCAGCTTGAGGTGCATGCTGGGAATGGTTGGGTTGCAGGATCAAGCCCTGAGGTTCCTTCCCATCCACTACCACACTTCAGCTGGAGAACTATATCCAGGTAGGCATCCTATCACTTAGCTTTTGTGTCTGTCTATCCCCAGTACACTAACTGCTCTTCCATCTTGAAGACCTGACCGAAATGTCATACCTAGGATGTCTCTAAACTTCATCCCAAATGCTGTTACCAGCTCTTCCTGGCTGTGGGTCTTGGTGCATCATAAATCCCAGTTAATCTGCAATTCTGTTCCTGACTGAGGTCAGGGGTCTGAGCAATGCTGCTATTCGCCCATATTAGTAGTTGAAAGGATGAGAGCTAGCATGCTGGGGATTCCCCCGGCAGTTGTCTCAGAGCACCTAATACTTCACACAGATTGTTTCATTGCTTTAGAGTTCTGGTAGGTGTGCCCCTTCTTTGGATTCTCTACCTGCCCTCTGAGAGGCTTAGACATGCAGTATATAAGACCCAGGGCAGAAACCTTAAGATAGGGTTCAGGTTAAGACCACAGGCGTGGAGGGCTCTGGGGTGGGCAGTAATATGATCCGCTCTAAGCACAGCAACCTAACATGCAGAACCAGCACACAAACTCTATAGTTCATGCGCCTAGCCATCTCCCCATTTGTCTGAGCACCTGTCTACCCAAGGGCCACTTCCTGCCTGTGCATAAGCAAACCTAGTGCTGGCCAGGCACTGGGGACAGGTACTGGGGACTGCTGATGCAGGACAGAGAAGTAAGAGCAAATAAGTACACCAGGAGTAGTACCTCAGGGGATGTAGCTTTGGCTGCCCTGAGGGTCACAGCACTAACTGTGGACAGACACAAGAGAACATAAATTCTCACCTGGGTCACAGGGAACGAAGAGCTTGGTGACCCTCGGATGTACTGTGAATGTCTTCTGACAGTCACGGAAAGCATGGGCCTCTTCCCTGGCACAGTTCACATGGTGACTGACCACCACTAAGTCTGTCACATCCACAGAGAGCAAGAGCCTTTGTGCTGGGCAGGACTTTGGTGTCATTAAAGTCCTGCAAGGCCCAGAGCTCCCTCCATGCCATAAATGCAGGCAGGCTAGGCTTAGGTGTTCATCGCACCACACTGCTTCTTGAGTGACAGGGCACTGGGTTGAAATGTGCCATGTGATTTGGTCAGTCAGAGCTTTGTCACATCTAGGACACATGGATGGTGAAAACTCATCAAAGAACTCACATGCTGTCCTGTACAGTTTCTCACTAACTCTTCATGACAAAGAAGTCAAAGCTCGGAGAGGGGAATCTCTTGGCTGGGGTCACACAGCAGCTGAAGCTGTATGAAGCTGGAATGGAAACTGGATTTTCCTGTCTCTAAACACTGCAGGGTTCTGCCACCTGTTTCCTGGAGCTGAAACAATGAAATGAGAGGCAGGGGTTCCCCTTCCACTTTTAATGAAAGGTGAGGTTTCAAAACAAACTTATTTAAATTCAGCTGCTCATGCTCTCCCATGAAAGATACAGTCAGATATTTGTCAGGGATAAAGGATGAACTATTGAAAACGTCCAGGTTTAAATTTTTTATTAGCTAAAGGCAGAATATAAAAAAGTACCTCTTCCCTAATTAACCCAATTCAGCTACTATCCTGCAGTCTGCCCCCCACCATTTGCCTGATTTTATTACATACAAAGGGGCTGTCTGGGAAAAGTCAGGCCTTGCTGAACTTGGCTATCCAGCAAAGACTGTGATGTCACGGCATGAGAGAAAGGCTCTGTCCATCACACTTGGACCTACCTATAATCCCCCTGCTGCCCCTGCCTCGTCCACCACCCTGCAGCTGAGTTCCCTGTGGATGACTCCTGAGCCCCTTCTAATGTTTGGTTTAACATGTCGCTGGTTAGTGCGTGCGTATGACAGTGGTGACAGGCGAGGCTGTTCCTTTTTAAATACCATGTCAGAGACATGGCATCAGGAAGCCGGTGTGTGCTCTGTGCTCTCTGCTGCTCCAGGATCATGCTGGCTTATTTTTTAATGAGGAATATCTACATCTTGAGGGTTTTTTTTTAATGTGTCACATCGTATGGACAAATCAGCCGCATGTCACGCTGGCCCAAAATGAAGTGCTGACAAATGTAGATGTTTCAAATTTAATTGACATTTAAATGCACTTGAGATAAAGATGGGAGGAAATAAGCCAGGCCTTGGACTCCCGAGGTAATGAAGGGACACCGTGATCATTTTAGAAGAATCCTTTCACTCCAGCACAAAGGGTCTTCACTTTGTAAATGGCCTGGCGACTTTGGTCCC
The DNA here is from genome assembly GCA_028555095.1 of Dicrostonyx torquatus. NCBI lineage: Eukaryota > Metazoa > Chordata > Mammalia > Rodentia > Cricetidae > Dicrostonyx > Dicrostonyx torquatus. The sequence goes on from JAQHUG010000107.1 coordinate 5,121,407, forward strand.
TTGCTGACACAGCCCTGGTGGGGTAACACGTTTAGAAAGGCACTGAGAAGGTCAGCCTGTGCACTTTTTGCCTCCTTTCCCTTTCTTTCCAGACGCCTTGGCAAAGTCACTTTATCTTGGACCTTGAGCTCTCTGCAAATGGAGATGCTGCTGCCTTCCTGAAGGTCTGAGCAGAGAAATGAAATAGTCACCAAGGGATTTGCATGGTGCCTAGCAAGTCCTGAATCCTCAGGTGCTTTCAATGCCCCTTTACAGACTGATGCCAGGCACCTGTATCCTAATCAGGGCTGAAGAGGTGGGTGCTACCTTCCATGTGAGTGGTTCTCTGTTGGCTGTATGTCAGGACACGGTTGTCATCCAGCCAGCTCTACTTAGAGTCCCCACATCTTTCCAACCCCAAGATCCAGGGCTAGTTTCTGACCACAGGCTTGACAGTGGCTGAAACAAGCAGAAGGGGCTCTGAAAGCAAGGTGGGGTATCTCTGGGAGCTGGCCCGGAGCTGCTCCCAAGAGTTAGAGTAAGGGCCGTTTTGCTAAGGGAGTTACTGAAGGCTGACACAGGAACTAGCTGCACACTTATCTGCTGAAGAATACGTCACTGCCATCCCCAACCACCATCAGAACAAGGGTTGTCTGTTGTCAGTGATGGTTCCTGCTGTTCCACTCCCTTAGAGAGTGGCTCTACCAGGAGATAGTGGGGTTCGGGGATACCCTTAGCTCACAGGCTCTTGGCTGAGGCTCCCCTGGACAATGGTATGGGGCTCCTCACTATCATCCTGAACAGAGCAAGTGTGGCTTGATGGCCAGAGGTACCTCTGAAAAGCAGTAAGGATGGGGTGTTCAGGAGAGGGTGGACCTGGGGTAGGGCCTCAGGATAGCATTAGGGCTGATGGCTTGGGTAGGCTGCGCTATTGTCTGGCCGGGAGCGGGGTTACCATCAGGATCAGGAAGCTGGTCAGTCTCTCTTAGGCTTGCTGTGCCACTTCTTTTCCAGTCTCCTAAGGCACCCACTAAGTTATTCTTCAGTCTGTGTGGCCATCCCTTCTTCCAACAAAATTCTTTAATGCCTATATCATAGGCCCAGACTTGTGGTCCAAACATGGCATGAGAAGTCCTTGTTAAGTCACACAGGAAGAAGACATTGCCACTCTCTAGGCTCTGTGCTGGAAGGAAGATGGAGGGGAGAGTCTGGAAGACATTTACCCTCAGGACAGTCACTGCCTGCCTGAAGGCCACAGCAGCAGTGGCAGAAGAAGGGGCAATACTCATAGCAGTCCTAGCTGTGTGACAGCCTCAGGGTAAGCTGTTCCATTTGCTAGAGGTCTGGCTCCTTTGTGTTTGGGAGGGGTGCACACTGTACTGGCTGGGCTCAGGGAGGTAAGCCAAGATGTGCGAGGAGCTGGGAATGCAAGCTGCTGAGCCAGGGTGGCATAGCTGGGGTCTCAGGTAAGCTGGCAGTGTCTTTAGAAGTGAATGAAAGGGTGACTGCTAGGGCTCTGCAGGGGGAAAAAGTCCCTGTGGTGACAGTGCATGAGAACTGTCCTCCCTGTGTGTGAGGAGAGGGTAAGAATGTCTGAGTACAGCTTTCCTTTTCACTCAGTCATAGCCACTGAAGCAAACAAGGTTTATTGCTGTCACTGGTCACTGTTAGTCTTAGGGCGTGTTCTGTTGTCAGTTGTGATAGAGACACCTCCAGTTTGTACACTCTTGGATGAGGGTGGCTGTTGGTTCCTGCTTTTCCAGTCCTAGCTCTAGCTCCTCATCAGGTTTCTGGCTACCACCCAGAATCCACTAGAGAGGGTAGGGAGTCAGGCCAGGGGCTTCTTGCTTTGCTAATTGGGTCTATAACCTTCTGGGAAGGTGTTTGGACTTCTGGTTGCTCAGGCAGTGGGTGCTGGCAGCCTGCCAGGGGTAGCACCAAGACAGCTGCCCCTGCCCCCTAGGGCCCAGACCCAGCTGGCATCCTGGAGACTTGCTCCTGGGCTGGCAGCAGCTCCTAGCTCTGTCAGGGTCAGAGAAGGTGAGATGCTACAGTCACACTCATGTGAGGCAGACAGCTCCACAGTCACATTCCATGCACATCTGGCACACAGTAGGTGTTTGTCAGGGGTTTGTGGTTGTTTATTGGCACCTGTTGTATCTCCAGGGCTAGTGAACTGTGACCAACAGCATTTGCCTTTCCTGACTCCCATGGCCCTCCATTTAGGAAACACCTTTGAGCAGAAGGCTAGATAAGCACTGGTTTGGGAGTCAAAGTCAGAGTTGAAAAATATGCAACTCGCAGTACTTGGGAGGCAGAGACAAGCAGATCTCTGTGAGTTTGAGGCCAGCCTGGTCTACAGAGTAAGTTCTAGGATAACAGTTTCAAAAGCTACACAGAGGAAAAAAAGAAAAATATGCAACTCTTTCCCTAAAGAAGCTTAAGAGCGGGTGTGTGTGTCCACATGCATACTTCCATAAACACATGTCTGTGAGTGCAACCGAGATGTCCAGAGTAATTCTAACAGTGCAGGCTCATGCTGGGAACTGGGGCACGATAAAGAAAGCATGTGGTCCTGGGAGAACATCAGGGTGTTGGAAGACTAGACTGGCCATTGCTGAAGAGGTAAGGAGGGAGGGGAGGCCACATGCCTCCTAATTTAGTATGCATCTGTGACTCTTCTGGATACTTTCAGGTATGGTGTTAAAAGCAGGTGGCAGAGAAGCCACAGAGCCTCAGAGGTGGGCTGGGATGCCACCTTGGGGAAGTATTGTGGGACAATGGTCTTGTACCCTGTATTGGTTTAATAAAACACTGATTGGCCAGTAGCCAGGCAAGAAGTATGGGCAGGGTGATGAGAATAAGAAAATTCTGGGAAGAGGAAAGGCTCAGTCTGCAGTCGTCACCCAGATGCAGAGGAAGCAAGATGAGAATGCCTTACTGATAAAAGGTACCAAGCCACAGACAAGAATATGGGTTAATTTAAGATGTAAGAGTTAGCTAAAAATATGCCTAAGCTATTGGCCAAATAGTGTTATGATTGATATGGTTTCTGTATTATTATTCAGGTCTGGGTAGCCAGGAAATAAATGAACAATCTCTGCTTACAGGGAAGCCCATTCATGTATCAGGCCTCTGTCCAAATGAATGACTCCATCCTTGGGGTAGCTCTAGGTTGTATAGGAGGGAAAAGACTCAACTGTTTTGATCCAGCAACAAGGAATGGGAGGCATGTCCATAGTGCTACAGCAGCTTGCCTCTGCCAGTGAAGGGGAGGAGGTGCGGAGTGTTCTGAGATGTAGGCTTTGAACTCACAGAGATCTGCCTGCCTTTGCCTCCAAGTGCTGGGATTAAAGTCCTGCACCACCAATACTTATGTGTAACACAAATACTTATGTGCGGTTGAATCAAAGCAGTGGGATTCAGAGTGAACTTCTCTTTTTTGGCCTCTAAACTGTCTCTAAGGCTACTGCATTACTCTGACAAAATTTCTTACAAAGATAGACTTCATTTATCTGGTGGAAGAGGTGAGCAGGTTTATGGTCCCCTGGTGACTGAATCTGGGCTCTTCTTTAGTACAAGGGAACTTAAGTAATAGGTTGCGGCCAGCAGAACCTGCATGTAGAGATAAGCCACACAGTCAGTCAGAGAGCTTGGAGGGCAGGACAGAGCCCTTCAGGTACACTGCCATCTTCAAGTTCCTACCTCAGGACCCATGAGGCAGCCCTACTGCTGCACCAGGGGCATACATGAGGACATCCCTATAGACTCTCTGCAACTCAGTGAGAGCTGCTGCCCGGGTTCCACTGCAACCTCCTCATAGGGAACCCGAGGGGCACCTAGAGGTCACTGTGGTAATTGGACTCTTGGCTGAGTCTCAGTGTGGGGTCCTATGGGGGGGCATGATGCTGATCACAATGTAGCCAGAGTTGTCCATGGCCTTTGGCTGAGAAGCAGGTTGGATGGGAATTCCCCAGCACCTGGGAAGCTGGGTGAAGACACCTTGGAGCTTGACAACCAGGCATGCTCTGGCTGGAAACCGGGGCCACTGATAACTGCACTGTACTCACTATAGAGGTTGAGGAGCTGCTGAGGCACAATCAGGTTCTGAATAGAAAGGCAGGATGGTGGAGAAGCCTTCGTCATGACTGCTGATCCCACCAGTCATGGCCCTGGGATTCTGGCTTTACTATAAAGCCACAACCTGAGCTCACTACCCACCATGATCCTAAGGGTGTGGTATCCAGCCACTGTTGCTTCTTTCTTTTTTTTAATGTCTTTTTTTTTTTTTTTTTGGTTTTTCGAGACAGGGTTTCTCTGTGGCTTTGGAGCCTGTGCAGGAATTAGCTCTTGTAGATCAGGCTGGTCTCGAACTCACAAAGATCCACCTGCCTCTGCCTCCCGAGTGCTGGGATTAAAGGCGTGCGCCACCACTGCCCAGCTGTTGCTTCTTTCTCCTTCCCCAAGTGGAAATGCTCAGGCTCCTGGGAGGACAGTTCTGTGACAGTAGATCTGAGGGGACCCACTTCCTGACTCCAGGTTCCAGGGAAGAGGGCTGGCAAGCTGGGCAAGTTATTTTGGGACACAAAGCTGTATCTTTGGGCAAAACCAGACTACAAAGAACACACACAGGTCCTGTGCTAAGGAGAGCAGCAGTGTGCAGAGGACAAAGGACAAGGAGGCAAATGTAACCGGCTCTGCTGCTCTCCAACTGTTGTGTGCCTCCCCACCCCCTGCAGGGGAAAGTGCTAGCACACAAGGACTCAGGAATAGATCTTGGGCTCCAGTTGAATGCCCTGCTGACTAGAATCTAAAGGAGGCCTCTCCTGTTTTGAATAAAAGAAGGAGCTCATGCTTTGTAGAAAAAACAATGGGAGAGGGGTTAATGATTCTTAGAATAATAGTAACAGGAGGGACTAATGCTTCTTGGAGGAAAAAAACACTGTTTGCATTGTTTTTCATTTCTGAGTATGTCTATATAGTGTCCATGTGCACGTGTGCACACATGAGCAAAGGCTAGAAGCTGACCTCGGAGTTCTTCCCCATGGCTGTCCACCTTATCGTTCTGAGATGGTCTCTCATTGAACCCATGGCTCACCACGTGGCTGGATCAGTTGGCCAGTGTGATTTGTCCTCCCAGTGCTACAGGCATGAACATGCTCTAGCACATTCAGTTTCTATGTGGTTTCTGGGGATCCAAACTCAGGTCCTAACACTGACCAAGCCATCTCCCCAGCTCTTAACCTCATGTTAACCAGTGACTGAAAAACATGGACATTTTCCCTCTGACTCTCCTGAGGTGCTTATCCAAATGCCAAGAAATGGTATTAAGGGGCCAGAAAACCTTAACACAGGAAGGAAATTTCATTTTGAGTAAGGCTATATATGAGTCACCATGGGAACTCTTCTGAAGGCTGCTCAGCATGTGCCTAGCAGGTTTTCAAAGATGGCTGTTGAATGAATGCACACATGAATGCACAGACAGAGCGATGGACAGAGAGGCATGTCAGTAGAAAGGAAGAAACAAATTTCGGCTGAGAGCTGCCAGCTACTTCTGGATCTTGGATCTCAGAGAGCTCAGTTCCTAAGCAGCTCCCTCTTGCTGAACAGAGATAACTATTGACTGTGCCGTTGAAGTGAGGGCCAGGCAGGAAGTAAGAGAGAGCCACCCTTTTCCCCACAGCCCAGAGTCTCCAGGATCTCAGTGCACTTACATTCCAGCAGAGACCAAGAACCAAGAAAAGTCAGAGTGGATGACAGGGCCAGGTTCTGAGTCCACGTGTGCCAGTGAAACCATCCTTGATAAAAACCCATTAGACACTGGCTCCTGTCTGCTGGCCCCTCTTCCCAACTCTCCCAATACAAAGCTGACAGGCTGGTGGCGCTGTTTCCCTTCCCTCCTAGAACAATATTTTATGAGGAATCTGTTATATTAAAATATTTTCCACTGGATGCTTTCTGTGTTTCAAGAAGTTGGTCTTGCCAGCTGGAGCCGGTGACAGTTGAGAGAAACACATCCAAGTTCTGTTGTGACATGGCATTTTGGAAGTGGAGGAGCATGGGGGGAGGGGGAGGGGAATGGCAGCATAGAAGACATGCAGGAAAACACCCGGGTGGCACCAGAAATGTCACTGGTATGATGGGAGCACAGTCTCCTTCTTCCTCATTAAGAAAATGTGAAAAGAAAATCTAGCAATGGCGTTGTAGAACATTCCCTGCCACCTCCTGGTCAGCCTGAGCTGTGGTGAGGTGTGCTCATGGATCTGTCACCCACCATTGTCTGCCAGCCTTGAGAACCAGCCCCACACTCTTGTCCAGTTCATCTCAACCTGATGCTTTCTGGACAGAAATCTAAGACAGGCACATTACATGAAAATACTGAGGTGATGCCAACAGGCTAAGGCAATTACCAGGAAGAGCAACCTTCTGGGCACACCTGGCTCTCCGTATACACTGAAACATCACCCCCTGAGGAAGAGCTACCTTCTCGACATGCCCAGCTCTTCACACACACTAACACACCACCTGTCACTAGTTTAGAACAGGACAGCATAAATAAATATGCTTTGCAAATCCAATCTCTAATCAGGACACAAAGTGGGAAATGTGTTTCTGTAGGATGTGGACTGCTGCTGGTCTGGTGTGTGTGTGTATGTGAGAGAGAGAGAGATGCAAGGACATCTGAGTATATGACTTAGTATCTACAGGTCCATGGCCTCTATCCCAAGACACCATGTAATAGACTGATCTGATAGAAGAGGTGGTTAATTCCATCCTCCTCAAGAGAAACCCAGAGCCATGCAGCATTCTCACCACAAGGGGGCAGTCACAATCCATGGCAAGGAAGATGTATCTGGTAGTCTGACCATGCCAATGCGCAGAACCCAAGTTAAATCTGCCCCAACTTAAGATGTCCCCTCTCACATATCCAAGCATCGCCACAAATACCCCCCCCAATTCTCTTTCATTTTTTTTCTCTCTGTCTTTGTCTCTGTCTCTTTCTCTCTCCTTGTCCCTCTTCCACTCTGACTCTCACTCTGGTGTTCTCTGGGTAAAGACCATTTAGGATGGTTTTATAATAAAGCAGAGGATCATGGGAGAACTGAAGTGCACCTGGGCTAGACCACAGCCTGATATTTTGGAATTGTTTTTCTATTTTGGCACCAGTTCTTTGTAAAGAGTAGCATTCCTCCCTACTGTACAAAGGACAGTTTTATTTTTCCTCTGCTCTCAAACAACCCCTAGGCCAAGATAAATTCCTGAACATTCTAAAGATATCCCAGGAAGCTGATGAGTCACGGGGACAGGAGAGACAGTGCTGCCTTCTCCAGGCAGTTCTGGAGCTGGGGCTGTCTGCAGCTTTTCACCCTACAGGTTCAGTTGCCCCATCTACACAACAGCCACAGGATATGACAACTGAAGCTGGTGCCGTGAGGAGCTGCAGATCAGAGGGGACACTGATGCAAAGTTTTTTTTAGCACAGCTGCGATGGTTGAGGAGAGACCAAGGCTAAGGATGTCTTGTGTATAAATTCAGACGACAGACTTTGAACAGCACCAGACCCACAGATGGTGGCCTTGCTAAGCAAGCAACCTCTCTGGCAAGGTAGCTTATTCCAAACTGTGAACTCTGTATCTTGGATATGAGAGGCTAGGACCTTAGGGGTGTGACTGAGTCACCTTTGGGTTTCACCAATCAAAGCATAGCCCAGGTTCCTTTCTTGCTAACGTGACAACAGAGACTCAGACTCTGACACCAGTGACCAAGCCCTGTCCCCTGCTTGATCTCCTTGGGAAACACCTGCTCAGGGTTTAAGGAATCTTCAAGAGGAAGGCTGGGGCTGCATGCTTGGTCACTACAGAGCTCTGGCTCATTGCGTGCTTGAGGACAGAAGGAAGGTAGCAACAGTACTCACTGCTCAGGGCTTGAGACAGATGTTCTCCGGCCTTCCACAGTGATATTGCTCTTGGGTCTCTTGACAACATGCGGACGAGGTGGCCGTACCTAAGGATGAGCATGGGGAAATCCCCAAGAAGGAGTGAGTTATAATTCTATTGTGAACATTTGGGTAGGCAGCCCCAGGAAGCTTGGTTAGACATTCTCCAGGTCTGGGCTTTCAGAGTCCTGCTTATCATGGAAACACCACCATTTAACATACAGCATATGAGTGTGCTACCTGGAATTTAACCCAAAAGGCTCTCCTTATCCACAGACCCACTGGCCTCTCAGAGTGCTGAGTAAGGTGTGAACTACATGGGAGGTGGAATGACAAAGCCCTTAGCAGGCTTGTTTTGGGGGTATACACACTCAATGTACTCTTTTATAGCCAAATTTCAGGGTACTTACTTTGTTCTCTAAAGGGAGGGCGAAAGCCAAGTGGCAGCTCCAAAGAGTGCCCAGCTAAACCAACCTGCTTCCCTGGGTACCACATGTCTGTCTTCTAGCAGGGGCTAAACTGGATGCTGCGCAAAGCACAGATTGGGATGGCAGTGGGTGCACAAAGACAGCAGACACTGTGGATAGATGGGTCATTCTGGACTGCCACCTCTGAAAACCAGGATGAAGTCTCAGAGGAGAGATGCCTCCTTCCCTGGCCCATTACAGCCTGTGATGGATGCTAGGCCATGAATTACTGGGAGTCTCATTTGGTCCAATTAGCATTATGTGGCTTAATGTGTGGTACCATCACCTCTGACCACTTCCAGCCTCAAAAAGGTTTGGGAAGAGAGCTGAGAATGTTCCTCTGTGGCTCTTATTGCTCATGAAGACAAGTCAACATTGCAGCAGGCATAGGAGACTTGCATTTCCTGCAACTGCAATGACATACCAGCTGAGCTCTACTGGCAAGACGGAAAGCAGAGAGCACACTCCATTACCTACTGCCCTTTCCCACCCCGCGACAACTGGTGGGTGACAGCGCAGCAGTGAGGAACGAGTTTATAGAAGTTGGCTGCATACAAGACTAGTCTTGATAGAGTCTCAAGGAGCCCTCAGGTCTGCACACGTCTGTCTGAACCAAAGATTTTCCTGTGGAGCGGCCAGTCTGAGCTCAGCCTCATTTGGCAAATCAGAGATGTGGTAAAGGCCAAGAACATTCCACAAAACATGCCATCTTCTTCCACAGGGCTATTGTTAAGACTCAACCACAGGGTGTGGGGAACAGCTGGTGTGGACATAGCACAGAGCGGGGGCTCCAGGAATAATCGTTGCTTCTTTGTGATCTAGATGCCCCCTATTATCAATAGCAAAAGGAAGGGAGGGAGATGACTGCATAAAGACAAACGGCAGATAGTCTTAATCATTTCAAGCATCCTGTGAGATACCTGGTACATAGTGGAGCCTCAGCAAGATTTGTAGACAGGCAACATTACTATCTGGACTCTAACGGTAATAACTATTGCTGTGGTTATCATTGTTATTAGAATGGTGCCTGCCACCCAACAGACATTTGGTCAACATTTGCTGAATAAATGGAGGGTTGTACCTGTCTCCATTCTCATATGGAGCTGGTTTTCCCAGCAAAGCCCCTTCAATCCCTGAGACTATACCTACAGAGAAGGAGTGTGCAGCTGTGTGGAAGAAGTCTTCTACCTTTGCTAGGGACCTGGGGATTGCCCTCAGAAAGGTCAGACATTATGGCCTGTTGGCTTGTCCTGCACAGGGCTGTTCCTTGCTACAATGAAGATAGGTTAAGAATGCGAACTTGCTACTGAAATGGGGGGATTAAGTTTGTGGCAACTTCAACTGAACTTGCAACTTGGTGAAACATGGGGAAAAAGAACAACAGAGCTAATTAGAGGAGCTGAGCTGTCAGAGTGCTGTTGAATGGCTCAGCGCCAACAAACAAAAGGAATGGGTTGGCAATCAGCAGGATCGATGGAGGAGACTGCTTCATTAGGGATGATAAAACAGATAGAGGAGGGAGAAGAGCGAGGACCGAGGGGAGGCTGGGAAAGACACAACGGACCAGAGACAGTCAACCCTGTGGTTACAGACCCACCCAGAGTCACACATATCTCACTGGTGTAGGATTATCATTACAGACAAACACTCAAATGGACCAGGCCTGGAGTGTGTAGTCTCACAAAGGCATGCACAAGAGGTAATGGCACACACACACATGCACGTACACACACACACACACACACACACACACACACACACACACACACACACACGGTGCAGCGGCAGGTCACAACCAGGCCTAGACACACAGAGACAATTGGTTTAATCAAAGCTGAATCAAAAGACAATGCAGCAACAACCCCGGTGTATTTCAGCAGTACAATTCCTCTATTGGGAAGGGAGAAGGCTGGGTGGAGGGAAAAAACTGCTCTCATATACAACAGGGGCTGGCCCACCATTGCTAGGATCTCAACAATGCCAGAAGAGAGAATGCTAAGCAGGGCTTTGCAGCTCTGTTCACAGGACTGGAGGGGAAAGTTGGGAAGCCAGCCAATTCCCCACTGGATTCAAAACCTGAGAAATCTAAGTCGGCAGGGTTAAGTGTGTATTGAATACAAAAGCACCGAGTACATTTGATTTTAATGGTGAGTAAGAAATAATAAATAGAGAGCTTATAAAGTACTTCACATGTGGGCCCACAGCAGCCTGCCTCCCCCTGGTGGCTCCAGCCACTGTCCTTCATCTAGGAGACACCAGCAAGATTTTCTTTTGCTCTTTCCTCCCCCTTATTAAGAAGAAACCTTGGATCCTCTGGTCACAGCTGAGTTCCAGCCACAGGTGCTGGACTACAGGATCCCTGTTGTCAAAGCTGAGTGTCTGCCACTGCATGGCCTCACCACAATGGCCAGCCTCTGTGTGCTTAGCCAGATGTCTACAGCCAGGTGACCTGGCATATCCTGACATGGAACCATGTCAGGCTGTCATTTCTGTGGCCCTTAGGAATTCCAAGTCCCAGGTCTCCCTAGTTCCTTCCCACTCGGTGTATATTGGTGTCCACTGGATATGCTGACATCAGTGTATCCAGAATGAGTAATAGTCTCTGTGGCCTGGAGACTTTGGGGTACAAACATACCTTCTAGCCTACTAATCTGTTTCTCAGTGGCTCTGCTTGCATGGCCAAGAACATGGCCAGTCAGTCATTTCTTGTCTTGGCTAGGAGCAGAGGCAGCTGCTACCCAGTCATCTTTTGGGGCAATATTTGCTTCCTCAAGTTCTCAGATGCCTGGACACCCCACAATCTACCCAAGTCCCCACACTGGTAAGACTAGGGTCCATTACAGCTGTCTCCAGGACTGAATTTTTCTCTGAGAGCTACCATGCCTTGATCCTCTGGCTGTCCAGAAGACCAGGCCTCTAAGTTTGTTCTGACCTCCCCACCAGTTCCCTATGGCTGCTAAAAGCTGTCTGTCAAGAACTAGAGAGGGAGGTCTGGTCTCAAAGGCCAGCATTGTCTCTTACTATCTCTGTGGTCTTGGCTACACACTAGGGAAATGACATTTGCTTTCCATGGGCTGGAGCAAGGACAGATGAAACAATATGGAGTACCTAGCTCACATATTGTTCACAACGCACATTCAAGTAAGTTTCCAGCTCTTATCCCTGCCATAACAATGCTGCCCCAGAGACCTCATGGGAAATACAGCCAGCCAGAGGGCCCAGTGAACTAGGGACACTAGGAGGACCATTGAGCTCTACAGTCTGGTGATCCTTGGTAATAGTTTAGCTACCAAACATCTTTTCTAAAATGGGCAACCACAATGTTTAGTACACAGAGCTACTGTGATGCTTGGTTGGGATGAGGTCACCAAAACAGATTAGTGGCTATAAAATCCTAGGCAAAGAATGGCTCTTGATAAAATGGGTCATTATTTAGAAGTGGTAAGGTTAAAAAAAAAAACCCTGTTAGAAAGAGTAAAAGCAGATACTGTGTGCTCTACTCTGTGCTGGATGCCATCCAAATATCACCCGTGTTCATTTTTTATTTATTTATTTACTTATTTCTTATGTATACAGCATTCTGCCTTCATGTATGCCTGCATGCCAGAAGAGGGTGCCAGATCTCATTACAGATGGTTGTGAGCCACCATGTGGTTGCTGGGAATTGAACTCAGGACCTCTGGAAGAGCAGCCACTGCTCTTACCCACTGAGCCACCTTGCCAGCCCTCCGTGTTCATTTTTTCAGAAGATCACTATGAATGAGGGCCTGGTTTCAAAGAGCAGGTCATGTCAGAGAGTTTTAGTAATTGTCCAAACTCATACAACCTTAGCATTCTGGTCCAGTTCTGATAATCCCAAATCCATATTGCTAAGGTTTGTACTGAAACATTTGCTGTACTATACAAGATTTAACCTGGATGGGCTTGCGGTCCCTCAGAGCATGTCACTTCGATGTTTGTCCCTTCCTTCTGATGACAGGGAGTAGAAAATTCCAGCTCCTTGACAGTTGTACCAACTGGGGTTTGGGTGAATTACATTTTCATAGGGGCACAGAATGGGTCCATCACCTCACAAGGCTGGAATGGTAGATTCCCAACTTACATCCCCCTTCTCTACCTCAAACCTTTAACATCTGCACTCAGTGGGGAAGGGGAAGAAACAGAATCACAGGACATCTGACATCTACCCAGACAATAGTTACCCAATGGATGCAGGATGTGTACACCATGGATTCAAACAGACACCTGACTTCGCCTTGTTCCTGCAGAGGATGGACTTTGTGTCTTCTTAAGACAGACCTGGAGGAGTATACCAGGAAAGCCTGGCACACTAGTTTTTTTTTTTTACTGTTTTCTTTATTTATTATGTGTACAGTATTCTGCCTGCATGCACACCTTCAGGCCAGAAGATCTTATTATAGATGGTTGTGAAGCCACCATGTGGTTGCTGGGAATTGAACTCAGGACCTTTGGAAGATCAGTCAGTGATCTTAACCTCTGAGCCATCTCTCCAGCCCTGGCATACTAGCTTTTGAAGTGCTCTGACTATAACTGACCCCTAAGCTTGGTTGCCTTGGATAACAAGACTGGAAACTCTTCCCTTGGGAAGTAGCCCCCATCAAACCATCCTAGTAAGTTTCTCACACTGAGAAAGTTATGTCTCAGGAGTTTACAATCTGTGTACATGGGAAAAAAAAAAGCACATGGATGCTTAGCACTGATGCTGGATGTTAAACCAAGGCTCTGTTCATGTTAGTCAAGCACTCTGTCAGGGGCCATGTCTCCAGCCCTTGACATTTCTCTCTATAACACATGGGCCTTTCTCCATGTCCTACTCTGTTCACAGTGGTTGGCTGGTTAGGACTGTATGTTGTTCTCTTTTTCAACCCTTCTTTAGTACTTTTTGTGGGCAGGTACCTTTCCCTGTGAAGCCTAGCAGGGGACAGTACCTGTCGCCATCTATCCGGGTACTATGTTTTCAGCCCTTGGGAGGGTACAGCAAACATTTCCCAACCAAGATTGAGGGAATAAGATCCCTGCTGTCAGACTGTGGCTTCCTCTGTGAGGAAGAGGCATTTGTAGTGAGCTAGAAATACAGCTCTCCCTGGGAGACTCGCTTAAAGGATGTGAAGCTTCATACAGCAGCCTGGCTACTCATGGCTACAGCCTCCAAGTCACTGAGTTGATTCAGAAAAACGAGACAGAAGCTCATAGAATGCAAGTTCCAGCTCATGCCACACAGCAAGGGAAGCTGAAAAACCCATTTCCCGGTTCCTTGTGCCAGGCAGGAGAGTCTACACTCTCTAGGTTTAGTGAGGCCAGGGGAGAGGGCTAGGCAGTGTTAGAAGGGGAGGGCACACCACTGGCTACTCACGGGCCTTGAGCGCTGGATCTTGGGAGGCGGTGGCCGAGTGGGATGGAGTCTTTGTAGCTGCATTAAAGTGGAAACTTAAAACATCAGTTCACATTGAGATGGCTCCAAGCATCTCTACACATGGCCTGGGGAAAAGCCTCGAGGTTCCCCATGTTAGAGCCTGGGGTACCTTTCTGCTCCCTCACCCCAATGTCTTAGTCCTCTCTCTGCTGGCTTGTTAGTGCTGGACTCCTATCTGGCCTGGAACAGATCATCACAATTGCCTTTCAGCAAGATCCCTTTCTCTGATCTTCATTTTCTGTTCAAGTCAAGGGGGACTTTGTAAACTTCAGCATGACACCACACCACATCACACTCACTTTAAAAACCATCAATGCCTAGATTTTATTAGAAGCACCATGTAGATCTTTCCCAAAGTTTACTTGCCCAACCTGAGACAACCCCCAAGTGGCACTGGGCTCTTATGCCTCACTTCCTATCTGCCCTTCGAAGAGTGACCTCTCCAATTCTAATTGTCCTGGCAAATGTGGTCTTGTCCTTAAAGGCCCTGCACAGGTCAAATGCTATCTCCCAGAACTGTAAGTGCCCAGGGCCTCTGCTATAAGTGACTGGTTATGGTGAAGTATCTGGTCCATTATCCTCATGTTCTTATTTTTTCAAATGAGTCTGTTCCGTTGGCTATGCCTGCAGAATACTGAATGGGATTTGGGGAGGGAGAAGCCTGCTCAGTGAATGTCTGGTGAACAAATACAATTTGAAGAACACACTTGGCTTTTGTGGTTATGATGTGGATCAAGAGAGGGTCAATTCCTCAGTTTTCCTCATGAAACTTTATCTCTAAGGACAGACTTTGTTCTCTCAATAGCCCAATGACATATTTTGAACACAAGAAGGAAAAGGGGCAGGCAGAGAGAAGGATAAAAAAAATCTGTACAGGTTTAAAACTGCAGACTCCCTGCAAGGTCTGCAGGCTTCTAGTTGGCTCTCACTCATTCAATCATTTAGTTTACAGAGATACATCACCATTTGATAATGACCACAATGGCAATGGCCAGCACAGGAGCCAATGTCTATATGTACTGGGTCCAAATTAAGGTGTGTCAAAAGTGTGAATACTAGATTTTAGTAACTTAGGAAAAGAATGTAAAACATCTCATTACTAATTTTTATACTGATTTCATGTTGAAATGGTAATATTTTTAGAACTTTGGGTGAAACATGTTATTAAAACAATTCTACTTGTTCCGTTTTACTCTTTACATGCCTTGCTCAGAATTCTCCATGTGATTCAAATGTGTAGCTCACATTACTTTTTCCTCAGCAAGTGCTGACTTGGGCCTCACTTGGCATGATCTCTGAACCTGACCCCTAGAAAGCACAGCCTATGTCATAGGCATCCCTGGAGCCTAAGGATGTGAGGATCCTGGTGGAGGCAACACTCAGAGAGCAGGCATGAGTGGAAATGAATAGTGACTTCCCAGATCATTAGCAGGGCACGAAGGCTAAGCTGCCTGGTAGTCGGGTAGTTGGCTGCTAGATGGAAGTTGGGGGTATTGCCTAGAGGATGAGCATGGCTGCCATATTTCTTCCTCTTCATGGCTTACAGGAAGTATGTAGGACAGAGCTATTAAGTCACCCTAAGGAAGAAGAGGATGGAGAGAGTGCACAGGCTCCTTCAGGACAGGTGTCCTGTCCTAACCCTGCCACCTGCCCTGCTTCTTTCACGCTTGGAGTTCTACTGCTGTATAACCATCTTGTCTGTCCCACTGTCCTCAACTGCATGTCACCTTTGGACTGCATTATTTCCATCCCTGTTGGTGGCAGGTGGCCTCTGGGCTAGAACCCCAGCTACCTACTTACTCTCCAGGTTACTCTCTGCTGTGACATAACCATTTGAGGTTTCCCTGTCCCCATGTAAGCACCATGGGCAACAGCATCTCTACCTTAAATGGTTTAGTGAGATCTTGTATATCCATGCCTGTGGGTACCAGCAGCCACTATTAGCAGCCTTCCCCACCTCCAGCCTCTCCATCTCCCAACCCATCTTCTGCACCTAAAGAAATAAAAAGTAAAAAGCACACCTAATCATGCCACTTGCCAGCTTATGTGATCTCAGTGGAAGGGGGGTATCTCTCAAACTAGCCCTGGGAGATTCATTGCCCAAAGGGGAGTTGGGTTCTCCAGGCATAAAGTCTGGGAAATGCTGTGGGATGTCCGTTTCCTTCTGGAGACACTTGACAGCACAGTCAAAGGTGCTGTGTCCTGCACACACTCAACACTACCACAATCCCAAACTATAAGCTTCTTCAAAAAATGTTGTATCCTGGAGCTGGAGAGATGGCTCCAATGTTAAGAGCACTGATTGGTCTTCAAAGGACCCAGGTTCAATTCCTAGCACCCACATAGCAGCTCACAACTATCTGTAACTCCAGTTCCAGGGAACCCGTGCCCGGTCCCTCACACAGACATACACGCAGGCAAAACACTAATGTTCATAAAATAAAAATAAATAAAATTTAAAAATAAAGAAAGAATATGTGAAGTGAGAAGCTCTACATTACTTCAATATCTAAAAACCACTTCTAATGTGTTGCAAAATAGAATATAAAAAAATCAATGTATCCTAAATTCTTTAGAACAGACTTTTCTTCCTCGCAATACTCTCAGACATCCTGAGAAGTGCAGCCTGCAGTGTTGAATTTTCTCCCTACATCCAACACACAAGCCTTCACCACCAGCACATTCCTCCATGTCCTAAGATTGGGCACTTCATGGGTACTCAGTGAATGATTTTGGCTTAAAGTTCCTACCACATGTGGAAACCCGAGGAAAGTTAGTTTTGTTTTTGAGACAGGGTTTCATGTAGCCCAGGCTGGCCTTAAGTTTGCTCTATAGTTGAGGATGAGTGTGACCTTATCTGATCTTCCTCCTGTCCCCAAAGCCTCTACACCTGGTTTTCTGTAGAGCTGAGGACTAGGCTCCCCTTCCAGTGACAGGGTTAGTTCTGCAGATTCCTGCAAGTGCCTTATTTTGCTGTGCTGCACATGGACTTGTGCTGCTTCTTTTACAAGGCAGCAGCTTGGTGGCCATGTATAGCCCAGAAGCTGGCAGGACTGAGAGGGAGCTTGAAGATGCTGAGGAAGGGTCAGGTGACACAGATGTCCTACCATGACTAGATAGTAAAATTAAAGTCCAGACGAAGCAACTGAGAACAGGACCTTGCCATCAGCTTTCCCTGTAGGCTGTCATCATCAAGGACAGAGCTCCAGGGAGCTGCACACAGAGGTAGCTGCACACACTAATCTAAAGCACACAGTGGTGGGAACGTAGGCCAGGGCCACCTTTCCAGGCTGGCTGCTAGGAGTGAACGGAACATCTCAAGGGTGTACAGTAAAGTCCCCTAGGGCTCAGAGAGAAGGGAGGGGTGACAGGACCAATTATCAGGGCACTCTGACACAAGTGTGTGGGTCCCTGGGGACCCATGTAGAAGCAAGCAGGTACCTGGAGGAGTGATGGGACTGAGTACAGTGCTGAGCAGTCTTTCTTTGTCTGGCCTACAGAGGCCAGACTCCTTCCAGGCTAGCTTGGTGACTGGCAAACCTTGGCTTCAGTGTCCTTATCTATGAGCATAGTCAAGACAGGATAGTAGGAAATGTCTATTTCTGGAGGAGGAAGTGGTAGGGATGCTGGGCTTTGGTGGCTGCAGTTTCCCAAATAAACCAGGACAGATGCCCTGGGGACAAGGATGGGCATGACGGGGTGGGGGAGAAGGGAGTTGAGAACAGCCCTTAGTTCAGGTGGAAAGAAAGGCTGAAGAAAACCAGGAAAGGAAGAATGCAGGAAAACACACTGCTTTCCAGAAGACAGCTTCAGTGGGAAGGGAAACCTTGGACTGAGGGAACATGGCATGAGTTGGGACTCAAAGAGACTAAAGAGCTGGGTAAGGTTAGTGACAGTTATTACCATGAACTAGGAGCTCCATGAACCCCCTGCTTTGCCAACTGTAGCTCCCCGCACCCTGTAAGCAGCTAGGGTACAGGGCCACAGCAGGGCATGATCATAAGGAATACAAGTGAGAGGCAGAGATTCACTAATTGCCCCACTTATGGAACACAGTGCTGAAACGGGATGGGCTCAGGCCTCTGAATTCTCGTGGTCCACAAGGGGAGGCCAGACAGGCTGTAACAGAGCAGAGCAGGGCTAGGCAGGGCATAGCAATAACATCATATGTGAACCTTAGGACCCTGGGGACAGACACACAGCCTGTGGGGGTCATTGGCTAGAAGTTCTGTTATTGGTACACTTGGCACTTCCTGAGCTGCATGTGGCAGGAAGGGTTGGTGCTGAAGGACCTCCTGAAGGTCAACACAGCACATCTGCCTGCCCGAAGGCTGCACACTGGAAGGGCTCTTCCCCTGGACTCTAATGGAGTAGCTATGCAGGGTTAAGGCCTGGGGCCTCACAGAAGAACAAGAATACATTCTCTTCAGCAGTGGATGCTCTAGTGAGGTCTGACTTCCATCAAGGAAAAAAACGTTTTTGTGGGCTAAACCCACAAGAAATAGCCTTTGGGTAAGGAGGAGGTGGACTCTCATCATCACAGTGCTTCTGCTTCTGGGCAAGTTTAGAACTGGCTCTGCGCACAGGTGTGTGTTAGGTCTCAGCCAACCCCCTGGAATTGTTTGTCAGAACACTGTTGTGGACACTCCAAGAGCACAGTTAGAACCATAGGAGGCTCAGGGTAGGGTCCTGAAGATTAGAGAAGGCCGCCCAATTGTATATTTGTATCATACTCTCAGGTCTTCCAGAAAAAATTCTGGGACATGGGCTGGTGAGATGGCTCAGAGGATAAGAGCACCTCTTCCAGAGGTCCTGAGTTCAATTCACAGCAACCACATGGTGGCTCACAACCATTTGTAATGAGATCTGGTGTCCCCTTCTGGCCCACAGGGATACATGCAGGCCAAATATTGTATATATAATAAATAAATAAATTAAAAAAATTCTGGGACACAAGGCTTTCCAAGGTGTGTGTTTCAACCAGGTTCTGCTGAAGGACACTGGACTTTTAACTTAATCTCTTTTATTTGTATGTTTTCCTTTCAAAGATTTTCTACCCTGTTTCTACCTTTTGAGCTCCCTAGTTCTTAGTAAAGCAAGTTGTAAGTTTATTTCTAATATAGAGACAAGAAACAAAAGTCTAGAGAAATTACATAACTGGTATGAGGTCACACAGCAGAAGAATGAAGGCAGGCATTATCAGTCTATTCTTGTCCAGTCATCTGGAACCCCCTTGTCCCATCTGTGTTAGGGATGTGCACCTTAGGAGAAAACACCAACAAAAATGTGACCGATGTCTTTTCCTTTGTTTCTAAAAGGGGCAGGTGATTCATCAGAGTGGGTCTGATCCACTCTGATGTGTACCAGATGCAGAAATCCGTAGGTCAATGGGACTAGAGTAGAGTGGTCAGTCACAAGGCAGAGGAACACAGGAATGCCACAGTCAGTGCAGGTACAGAGGGAGCACTTTTTTTTAAAAACCAGATGTGGGTGTTAGAAAGTTTGGGTGCTTGGTATAGGGGAGCCACAGTGCTCCAGGGAGAGGAGAATGAGGTTGAATATGTAGATGGGGCAGGCTTAGATTTGAGGGGCTGGTGGAGTCAGAGATAAGAGGCCTTGAATGCAGGGCTAAGAAGGGTGGTTTTTCTTCCAACTTATTGGGAGCAAACAGGGAGGGATGCAATCAGGGAAATAAGAAATCGTAGTGTTCTTGGAGCTTAGAATTGATAGGAAGCCAGGAAGATGCTCCTCTTTGTATGAAGGCCTGCCTAACTTCTAGCTGTGGAACCCACTGGAAGATGTGAACACAAGAGGAGGAAGGCCTGAGAGTGTGACTGGCATGGAGATCCCAGGGTACAGCAAGACTCTAAGGCTTTTATCAGTCTTGGCCTGGCCCTGGGTATTTTTCTGTCAGCTATGTGGGGCCAGGTTAAGTATGCTCATTGTATGTGAAACCCACATTTACAAGGACAGCATCTGATTTGTAGTTAATTTGTTGATGCAGCAAAACACATTGTTTCTAAAAGGTCAGGGGGAAGTGGTGTTGGGAATATCAACTTAATTACCTGGGCAGCACAGATGAGCAGGCGCCCCGCATATGGCTGTGGGGTGGAAAATGTTCATTTGCTGGCACTGACTTGCAGGGCAGACAGCTTAGTGTACACGAGAAAGGAGGGGCATCCCGGATGTTCGGGGAGCAATCTGTATGTGTCATGGGCATTGCCTGTCCACCCGGCACATTTGCTACCTCTGAGAGACCTCTACAAGGAGTGAGGGCTCCTGCTTTGGGTTACACAGGTAAGGGGAGTTAAGGCTTTGCCCAGAGACACACGGAGTAGAAGACAGGCCTGCAGAAGAGGGTCACCATCTTAAGACAATTACTAGCTGCTGGGGATGGTGGTGGTGGTTCTGTGATGTCTACATTGGGATAGGGACTGTTTAGAAATCAATGTGAAATCCCTCCATCCTTAATGAATAACCATCCCAGGACTAACCCTTCAATGTCCTTTTCACTGTGGAGAAAATAGGGCCATGAAAAGAGCTGAAATACTAGTCAGAAGGTGAGGTAGTCACTGAGATCCAAGGGGACAAATGTCTGAGGAAACTCAAGGGCTGAGCATGCCAAGCTTGGGTGTACAAGGGAAAGGGAAAATCAACCTTCCTGGGAGGATAGTGGGAAGGAAGCTCTGTTCCTCTGGAGCCAGAAAAGGTGGCATAACCAAAGGGGCAGTTGCCTGTGAGAACTGATCTCCTAGGCTGGTCCAAAGGTGACCTCAATCATTTCTGTACAATATGTGATCTGCATCATTCCTTCCTCACAAGACCTCATCTGGCCCCAAAGAAGGGGCTGAGGGGAAGCTAGATGGGACGTGGGTTTCTCAGTTTGTCCTGGAAATGTGCTGGGAACAGAGCGGGTGTGAAAGAATTCACAATTACACTCTGTTGCTATTTAACGAGGGAAGAGTTCACCTGGTTAATTTTCCTGGCTAGTATTCACATCAATACTCTGACCTGTGTGTGAAGCAGACCCTGTTGGGAGGGGAAGACAAAGCTTTCTATGGCTTACAAAGGGTCTCTGGGCCAGGAGCAAGGCTCTGTTACTCTTTGGGACTGGAAATCTGCTATTATGCAAGGTATGGAAATAAAAGAGGGCTTCTTTTGATATGCCTCCAAAAGGGAGCGTATTGAAGTGATATTTTTGTGGAGTGTATCCTTTGAAATGCCCAACCAGCTTCTCTGAGGCATGGCTCTCTTCTGTCTCCCAACTCCTGTCATTATTTCCACTTCTCTTCGTCCAGCCACGTCTGAGGTGATCCTGCCTTGTTGGGGAGGATCAAATGCATGACTCTGCTTCGGTTTGAGCCAGGCCAGCTGCAGCATACCCAGGCCCTGGTGATGTGTTCTAGGTCTGAATAGCTCAGCAGGACATGAGAATGAAGCTGGAGATCCTTGGTCCCAAAGCATTTGCAGAGGTAATAAGCTCTTGTCTGCTGGCTATTCTTGCAAATGCTGAACAGGAGGGACCCTAACCTCAAGGCTGAGCAGAGTGGCCATCTGCTTGCTCAGAGTCCACCCACACAATATGATAGGAATTAACTCATTCTGTAGAAGGGAGGTTGGGAGTGTGGGGCACTGTACACCAGACCTTAAGAGCTTGGGATACCCAGAACATACCGATGGTGCTGACCAGCCTAGGATGAAGGGTCTGCCAGGGTTCCACGCTACACATAGGAAAACAGAAGTCGGTCACCTTCCATCCTAGCATACAGGGAGATATTTGGGATGTGCTTCTGGTTGTCTGTTGCCTAGAGAGTGTTTTTCATATGCCCAAAGCTTGCTGTCCTGAGGTGCCACCTGTGTGAGTGCTGAGAGGGCATCTGGGACTGAAGGCAGTTCTGAAGGAAAAGTGCAGCACCTGTGGAGGGGTCTGGGCAAGTGATCTCCAGAGAGGCTGGGCTCAGGATCCAGGGCTCACTGCCATACCCTGCCAACGACACCTGCATGCTCAGCTGAAAGCCTCTTAGGCTGCCCTGAATAGCCGTACTCTTTCCAATGTTGACAGGAGTAGTATTTTGTAGTGGTGCTGGTTAATTTGTAGTGGCATTTGTGGTTTGAAGCCCTGTCAAGACTCCTGATTACTTCCCATGCTAGGAGCTCGGCTGACGGGGAAGTTCACATGCTGAACAAAAGCAGCAAGGCAGCTGGGAGGGAAGGCTGCATGGTGGCTGGGTGACCCAGTCAGCATGGGGGGACAGCAGCAGGGGAGGGAGGAGGGCCAGACATGGGTCAGGGGAGAGGAGTCCTTTGTTTTTAGTTGGTGCAGGTGCAGGGCCTGAATAGGTGGCATCCCATTGGCTGTTGGAGGTTGGGTACCAGATGCAGCTGGTGGCTGGGCAGGGACAGGGGGCCCAAACAGAAGCAGGAGGCAGGTGCTTTGCTGCTTCCTCTACTTGATGGCCATCTGGGATCCCATCAGGGGGTGCCTGGGTGACACTGTCCAGGAGTCTCACTGGTGGCAAGGTGAGAAGGAAGCCCTCCAGATGTTCTCTGATACCAACAGGGGCTGCTGGTTCTTGGCACATGTTTTGTTTTTTTTTTTTCCTCCCAAGACATGGTTTCTCTGTGGCTTTGGAGCCTGCACTGGAACTAGCTCTTGTAGACCAGGCTGGTCTCGAACTCACAAAGATCCGCCTGCCTCTGCCTCCCGAGTGCTGGGATTAAAGGCGTGCACCACCACTGCCCGGCTGGCACATGTTGTGTACTGGGTCTGTACTAGGAGCTCGGCAGAGCTACACTGCTACAGAGATGGTGATACTGCCATAAAAGGCAGAAACCGTGAGGCAATGTGGCTCAGTAACTCACTGAGACTGAGCCTCACAGCTAATAGGTAGCACAGACACAATTCAAGCCCAGGTATGGCCATGAGTGCACATACTTTCCATGACATCCAGAACATACAGAGCAGGGGAAAGCAGATGGTGACATATGCTTCTTGAACCCAGGGCACTGCTCCCCCTCCATGATGCTATTCCCTGACACCCTGGTGTTCTCTATACTGTGATGTCTGCTCTGACCCCATGGAAAAGTCTGCCTGAGAAGTCACTTGTATTTCTCTAAGCCTGAGCCCTGATTGGTGAGAGTTTGCATAATAGATTAAGGGCCAGGGCCAGATCAGCAAAAGCAAGACTCATTTATCATCTCTGGACTGCTGTCCACTCCAAATAGTACAGCAGTAGGAAATGAAAATAAAAGCTTCCTCTTGATTTCGCAGTGGTGCAGACAGGAATACTCCATAATTTCTCACTTCCCAGCCCAAGAGAACATCCCTGTGCTCAGTAAGCTGTCAAAGCCCTGGGCCATGTCCCCATGGCCTCACCTACTAGCCATCACAATTACCTTTTGTCGTCCCTGAAAGCACCTGCTCTATGTTTCATGTGCCTGTCCTAACACACACTGGTCCTAACCGAGCCCCGACTCACCCACCTGACGGAGTCTTGCTACCCCTCAAGGCTGTTTTACCTTTTTTTTCGTGTTCTCCACTCTCCCCACTCAAAAGAGTGGAGCATCTTGTCTCCTCTTCTCCCTAAGAAGGGAAGTCTCTCTCTGTGTGTGTGTGTGCGTGCACGTGTGCATGTGTGTGTCTCTCTCACATCAACACTTCTGGTTCCTGGTACAGGCCTGGCATGTGGTAAGAGCAGAATGAATATCCACCTATGAGTGAGATACTAGCATCAGATTTTTTCAGGTACCTGCACCAACCAGTTGTTATGCCCATCACCCAGGTTACTTTGTCCTCAACACACTAGTAACATTCCTGGCTTGCTTCTGATCAGGTATCCTAACCTGCCAAGCTGAGACTTAGGGCTAGTTTCCAAAGCAAGAGCCAAGAGCCTTTCATTTATCTATCTATCTATCTATCTATCTATCTATCTATCTATCTATCTATCTATCTATGGAATGCAGACATTATTATTTATTAGTGGAATGCATTAGGAAGCTTAGATGTGAAATATCCCAAAATTTCCCCAGTGTGTCTGTTAAAGATAGATAGTTGGGTTCGCTAGACAGAGAAGTTGCTACTTTTTCTCCCCTCTTCTCCATCTCTAGAAACAAATGGATGGAGAACTTGGCTTAAAATTCCTGGACACTGGAATACATTCCTATCTATGTCAAAGTCTACCATCCAGCACCTCAGCAGAGTTTAAAATCCTAGCTAATAGGTTAACAACTGTTTTTCTTCAGCTTCAAATGAAGAATATCAGAAGGCTGGGGGAATATGCAGCTTTCCAATTTGTACGGACTGCACACAGCTCCCTGCAATGTGTGTTTGACAGGACTGACATTTTGTACCGCTGTGAGATGGGAAAACGTGTGACATTTTTATTCATGGTGGCGTACGCCCTTGTAATGATCAGCTCTGGTCGATGTGCTTACCGCAGCAGCCCCTGAGCCCTCGGAGAACAAACAGGAACCCGAGGTGCCAGCAGTTCGACTGCCTTATTAAACACCGCCAGGATCCTAACGAAGACCAACTGCTGGAAAATCTCACTGTCAAATCCTCAAGGACATTGTCAGTGCACAGCTAACTGCATATATTTTTCATTTAAAATACTGAAATCCAGCATTGTGCCATTACAATCAAGGGGAGGGGTGCCCACTCCAGTGGCCATTCTGTTAGCTACTTCTGAGCTCCAGATGTTGGAGCCAGATGATCAGTGGGATTCAGAGCTCAGGGTAGGGTGGTAGAGATGGACAGAGACTCTGTGACAACCCAGCCCTGAAAGTTACAGGGTTCTGGGAATTCACTCAGGAAGTCACCTCACTGGCTCCCTTTGCAAGTCAAAATGAATCTGCATAATTAGAAAATCCTTTTGCCCAGTCAGCCATCTTCCTGGAGGTGCAACCCATTACATCCTGCAACTTGGTGCTAATCAGCCTTCTGCTTGGCGGCAGACCTCAAGACATCTGCAGGAACACACGGCCACAGTAGGTGTCACACCTTGGCAGAGAGGCTATGTGTCAGGGTATCCACCTGCTATCTCACCAGTTGCCTCAAACCAAAGGCCTCAAGGTAGGAGGACCTTCCCTTCAGTGGTCATTTCTGATGCTGATGCATGCCGATGGATGGAGGCCAGTCACCTGGCAAGTCCTTACAGCTCCGGCAATCGTTAAACTAGGTGATTTGGTTATGGCTGTACATTAATGTATTGGTGCATTTATTTTGTAAATATGTATTATTTATACAGTGTCTCTATTTCCATACTCCAGCCCTGATGCACCAAGACACAGTGCTATTTATTTATGGTATCCTTGGCATTCCTATGAGTTTGCAAAAATGGCCAGTGGCTGAATTGAAACAACCCATATTCTTTACCCAGCAGCACAGGCTTACATTATTAAAGGCATGCCTATAAAGCTGGTTTAGCAGATGGTGAAAAGCTGGCCATCCAGGGAGGGAGAATATAGTCCATAGCCTGGGATGGAAGGAGGAAGCCATAAAGAGTTGGATGAAAAGGGATATGACTGGGAGAACAAATAGCTGTAAGACCAGGAAAGCTACACCCATTTCATTGAAGGAGGCATTGTAGATTTCAGCCCTGGGCTGCAGAGGAGGTCTCATTGATTGCACAGCCCAGTGGATACTCCCTCTGTCTCAGTCTCTGCTCCTCAATCTCAAATCCCCTTTGAGGGTGGTGGGGATAAATGCAGTCACTCTACCTTAAATTCCAACAGATCCCACAGAGGGCGTTTAGCCACTTGCTATGTACTCTGGCCTATGAGTCCCCTCAGACTCACTCCTGTAATCAGTGTCCTTAGTCGAGCTCCCCAAGCTCTCACCTCAAATACTAGTGATGTCCTTAGTGGTCTTTCTAACTTACCTATGTCTACCCCAGCTGTCCAGGTCTCAGTAGCCAGTCCTCTGAATACAACCTGTTCCTAGCTCCAAGCCATTCATGGGGTGCAATTTAAACTTCCTCAACACTTATCACTGCCAGTTCTTATCTGTTGGCCTCTGGTGCTCATGTTGGCTACTATTTCCCTGAGGTCTCACTGGCCTGTCTGGAATGCTTACCCCCACTCTGGCTCTGTTTAATACATGGTGATTATTATGGGGACTTTCTCCAGATACAGTTGGAATGCTCCCTCCTAGAAGATGCCTGCTCTGCTCTCCACTTCCTGCACTCGTGCCCATCAGCATTTCATTTCTGTAGTGTTTGTGGACTGCCTTTCAGCCACTGAATGCCATTGAGGTAGCAAACATCTCATTTCCTGTGACCTTAGGGCCTTGGCCTCCGATGCATCAGATGAGTGAATGAGTGAGCTCATGAAGTCCCGAAAGGGTCAGTGTTATGTTAATAGGAAAGCTAAGGCCTCACACTGTCTGCTCATATGGCAGGAGTGATGTGTGCAGAAGGCTGCTATGCAGCCTTAGATATAAGAAGCTGCTGGAACCCCCAGATCTGCCAAGTGGGTAAGAGGACATGAGAACATCCAAGTCTCTGCTGAGCATTCAGAAAACCCCTGCATTAAAGCAACTGGTGCTGGCACAAAGTAATGTTCTAAGTTAAAGCGGCAGACATGAGTCTGAGACAGGAGAGTGTGACATGCAGCCAAGGGACCTTGACCTAGAGAGTCAAGCATGCCTGGTGAAACAGTGAAGTTGGAGAGGGCTTGGGGGGACCCAGACTCTGGCATTGGATGGGTAGCCCTAGTTCTGTTCTTGCCATTTACTGAACAGCCTTGTTCAGGTTGCTTGACCTCTCTAGGACACTTGGCATCCACTGTGAAGGGCTGTTGAGAGGGTTCGGTGACACCAGGCTTGGAGAGTGTGGTTCGGCACAGCAGAGACACACAATCATGAGAACAGCCTCAGTGCCTCTGGCCCCTTCTAGCCTACATATCTTGGTTGATCCTGTGACTCCCTTTTCAAGGGCATGGGCAGGTTAATAATTTCCCTGGTCTGTAGGCAGTGCCCAGATGGGGGGTGAGTGGGGATGTGTGATAGGAAGCTCCTATCACACACTGTAGTCACTGAGCAGAACTTCCTGTCTAACCAAGGATACTGAATTGACTCTCTCATAGTGTATGTTTTATTTCTTCTTCCCTACTGGTATAAACTTCCCACCTCTGGCCCTGAGGATTCTAACCTTAGAAAATGCCTCCTTTGGCATCTCACTGAGAATTCACACTCCTGTCCTGGTTTCAATATCTCTCTGGCTGGACTTGGAGTAGCTCTGACATAGACCCTTAAAGAATGATGTTTTAAGGTCCTGGTCAGTGTCTTGGCAGACACCGTACTGTCACCCTACTGAGTAGGGATAGGCTTGAGGACACTGCTCCAACACTGGGCACCACAGAAAAACAACTCTTGCTCTTGCCTCCTGTTCTACTGAATGGGTAGGACTTGCTTGAGGCACAAGGTGGACAAGCCTGCAGTTCCTTTTCCTCACTCACCTTGAGGTCACCCCCTGCAAATTTTCACAGGGAGCTTGTTTGTGCTAGACCCTTTGAGATGCCAGGGATAGCCATGAAACCAATACTATGCCTTATTGAGTTACTATCAGGAAGCAGATGACAAGGATAGAGCTGTCTCAGAGCATCCAGGAAGCACCAGGGAGGGCTTGGTGGAGTAGGGGTGCTGGAGAAGGGTTCCAGGGCCCTGTTGGGTATAGCAGAAGAGGAAAGATGATATTGGTGGTAGAAATGGCAGGAGCTGAATCAAACTGGAGTTCTCCTTATATCCAGCCTGGAGTTCTGACCTGGAGCCAATGTTCATAAAGAGCTGGTAAATAAATGAGTGTAATGTCTCTAGGCTAGAGAAAAGGAAGGGTTCATCTCAATGTAGGGTGAGCCTGACAGGGTCTTACAGGGTAGAAAGGAACTGGCCAGAAGTGGAGTATTGCTGGATCTTGAAGTCTGGTGTGCTATTCTGATTATACACGAATCCAGAGTGGGGTTAAGGAGCATATTCTTTACATCTTATGTCAGTACTTGCAATGCTTTCTAATGTCCCCTGGGATGTAGAAGGGTGGAGGATTGACACCTTGGTTGAACTAGGGAGGGGCAGGTTTTAGAAGTCCAAGGGCAGAGTAAGCCACTCTGAAACAGAAACAGGTTAGACACAGACATCAGGAAGAACTGGAGTCAGTGGTTAGGGTGCTCACTGCTCTTGCTGAGGACTCACAATTGCCTACAACTCAAATTTCAGAGGATTTAACACCTTCCCCTGACTTCTGTGGGTTCCTGCATGTATATGGTGCACATGCATACACTAGGGCACACATACATATACATAAAACTTAAAGAAAGTGACATCAGGAGATGTCAGAACAAAAGTAGTGCTGGGAACAGCCTGTCCATCAGCCCAAGGGCTGTCAGAAGGTCAACACCTTGGAAGGGCACCATCCCTTCCAAGTGAAGGGAGAACAAACGACATTTTCCGGGTACAAAGTCTACTCAGACCTTCTTCCATCAGTCAGCCTGCTCAAATTCTATTCCTCTGTAGTTTTAGTTGGACTTTTCTGGAGGTCGTGCCTTGGACTAATACAACAGTTTCAAAGGTAAGAATTCTCCGGTGTGAGCACTGGAGAGAGCAAATGGTGACAACTTAGAACAGGGGTGGGGTGTCCATGATTTCACAAGAAGCTAACCTCCCATCTCAGAATGGCTGAAAGAGCTGTCAAGTGCAGTTTCTCTTGCTTGGAGCCTTTCCCACGTATCGAAGACACAGCTGGAACAAGCTGCTCTCACTGATCTTAGGCTAAAGAGTCTTGTCTAGAGTGAGAGGGTATTGAATACTGCACCCAGGTTGTAGTGACATGCTCAAGGTGACTCTAAGGAAGTGATGGATCCCTCTATGGATTGGGCAGGGAAACAAGGCTCACACCAAACCCAGTTGGGGTTTAAATTCAAAGACCTTGGGGATGCCTCTTAGCCTACTGACTTTAAGCCAGTAGCTACAGGACTGACAGCTCTGTGAAGTAAGGGACCAAGTCACTGCCATGTCTGTTTTCATAGATATGGTATAGAGGAGCCATTAGTGGTACTTTCTGATCCATGACCTAGGTTCATGGCTTCTTCCCTCACTTCTGGCTATGGACTGCTGCTGACCCTGCCACTGTCCATTGCAAGAAGCATGCCATTCTTTTTACCAGCTCTAACCTCTCTGGTACACACTGACATACTTGTCCTCTTCCCTCTATTCTTTTTTTTTTCTGTCTTTTTTTGAGACAGAATTTCTCTGTGTACCTCTGGCTATCCTGGAACTCACTCTATAAACCAGGATGGCCTCTAACTCACAGATACCCACCTGCCTCTGTCTCCTGAGTGCTGGGTTTAAAGGTGTGTGCCAGTAGCCTCCACCTCCAAGCCCCTTTTAAAAAAAATCGTGTTCTACTTGATGTCTGCCTTTGACTCTCAGCATCATAGGCTTCCTCAGGGAAGTTTGGGTATGAACTCTTCTATGAAAGGACGAGAGAAAAAAAAAAAAAAAAAGAAAGGACGAGAGGCAAGGGCAAGTTCCTGCGGGGCTTTCTGTACATTATTAGTTTGCTCTTGTCCTCCTCCCAGTCTTCCAGCTCCCTTACAGGAACTACCCCTTCTTCATTTCTTAGGTGTATGCATCCATGAGATTTATCCTTAGCCCACAGGAGATCCTCAGCATGATGACTGCTGAGGAGATGGTTCAGTCAGTCAAGGTCACGTCTTGTGTGGAAGTTACTTCTTTTCATGCTGATGTTATACTGAGAAGGGTGTGGTCGGCAGTGGTAAGTCATCTTGCCACTGCACAGGAGAGCCTGTTGAGAATGTTACTTGAAAAAGTTGGGAAAGGCCAACTTTTTACCAGAATTGGACCATAATCATAGCTATTATGAGCCAACAATTTTTCTTTTAGATTTCATATCTCTTGTGAGATATGAATAATTTCCATATTAATAGAAATTCCTAATATTTGCCCTTCCTTGGTCTTCAGAGCTGGACTGGCACCTGACCTCGCCAATACCAACCAACTCGCACATATGCCCAGACAGCTCTCCTGTATTCACTTCCCTTTCACACACAAGGAAAGTACCCAGAATGTTCTTATAATTAATGGCAGATTTGGCTTATGGTGTCTCCACCAGGTGCAGCATACTAGTACACTTGTCTTGGCACCAACTGACTCACAGAAATGTTAAGGAGGGCCTAAAGTCTGAAAGGTAACCAGAAACAAAGCCTTATTGTGGTCCAACATCATGAGATCCTGGGCCACTGGCCCAGCTTTTGCACCAGTTTAACAGTATGCACCCAAGAAGACATGCTCTCAGCAGAGCTGGGGAAGATCCAAGCTTCAGGCCATAACATGACCTGAAACGAACTCTGAATTCTCCTCTGAGCTGCATACTTTTGGACAAGTCCTTGTTATCTCCATGCCTGTCCTGTTGGGGAGGGAAAAACCTCAAGACCCTTCCCCAGAAAGATAGCTTGGAGAATCACATGGCAGTTGAAGCTAGAACAGAGGCCTCAGGTCTCATGACATCTGGCAGGTAGTGAGAAACTCAATGCTACAGTTCTCTCTCAGCTGCTCTTGGATCAGCCAGGTTCCCCGTGTGTAAGATAGGTGCAACCTAATGCCCTAGCACACAGGCCCCAAGAGGAGGGTGATGTTGGGGGAGACGAACTGTCACATTGACCTTCTGTATTCATCCTTCACCTGGGCTGAATGAAACTGGTACTATTCTGAGGCAGTTTTTTTCTTCTTCTTTTTTCTTTTTTTATTGATTTTATTGAGCTATACATTTTTCTCTGCTCCCTTTCAACCTTCTCCCAAGGTCTTCATGCTCCCAATTTACTCAGGAGATCTTGTCTTTTTCTACTTCCCATGTAGATTAGATCCATGTATGTCTCTCTTAGGGTCCTCATTGTTGTCTAGGTTCTCTGGGATTGTGATTTGTAGGCTGGTTTTCATAAGAGCATTGTTTAACCTAAATGCCCCTCAACTGAAGAATGGATAAGAAAAATGTGGTACATTTACACAATGGAGTACTACACTGCAGAAAAAAAGAATGGCATCTTGAAGTTTGCAGGAAAATGGATGGAGCTAGAAAACATCATATTGAGTGAAGTAACCCAGACCCAGAAAGTCATTTATCATATAAGTGTTTTTTAAACATAAAGCAAAGAAAACCAGCTTGAGGCAGTCTTAATGACTGTTTCCAGTGTACATTAGAAGCTCTGCCCACACTGCTGAGCTCTTTAGTACCTTTAGCTCCAGAAATGAGAGGGGTGCTTCTCAAGGAGGCCACGCTGAAGGCTACAACAGAAATCTACCGATTTCCCACCTCAGCCTGAGTTTCCAATATCTGAGCTCTTTTTATTATTATGATTGATTAGAGCATGTGTGTGTGTGTGTTAGTGCATGCACAGTCATGTGTGTAGATGTGTACATCTGCCTGTGCATACGTGGGGGCCAGAGATCAATGTCTGGCATCTCCCTCAATTACTCTCTACCTTGTTTTTTGAGGCAAGGTCTCTTAGTCAATGTGGAGTTGGAATTTTTGGCTAGACTGGCTGGCTGGGAAGTTTGTAGGGTCCACATGAATAGGCCCCACCCAGCCCTGCTTACAGACACATGCATGCCTTACTAGCTTTTTACAAGGGCATTGAGGATCAAGTTCGGGACACTGCGTTTGCATGGCCAGCACTTAAGCAAATGAGCTAACCCCCAACCTCCATATAGTTTTTGAGACAGTCTTCCTATGCGGCATAGACTGGCTTCAAATGTGTGGTAGCCTTCCTGCCCCAGTCTCCCAAGTGCTGGGACTGCAGGTCTGCTACCTGTGGTTTACATTCCACGTAGCTCAGAGATGGGGGCCTCTCTCTCTTATAGCTCTCCCCTTCCTCTCTCACATAGGTTCATGTGGCCTTGGGGTGCAGAGGAAGGTTGTCTCAGTCCTCTGACTTATCCCCTACGTCCCCAAGGGCATTCATGATTGATCTTAGGTCCTCATAAAGACACAAACAGTACAATATGACAGGATCTAAGTTCTTACCACTCAAAGCCACCTTAACTTGGAAACAAATCGTTGTTTATGGAAAGGGAACTTGCAAATAGTTTTTGAGCACTAATGGGATATTCACTGCTTCTTCAAATGAACAAAACTGTAAGTATAGTAACTGAAAAATGAAACCAAATAACTTGCTGTACACATGGGGAAGTTAAACAATAGCCAATGAATTATGGTCCAGTTTAAATATCTACAGCAATAATAAAACCTCTGCATGTTTACAGACTGCATGCTTGTTCCATGCCAGGCCCTGTTGAAGACTGTGAACTTTCTAGAGGCTCATGTTCTCATGGGGAATGACCACAAGGCTGTGTGAGAGAATGGCATGTGCAGAGTCCTGGAGCAGAGTACAGAGAAGAATAACCAACCACCTCTTCCCACAGGAGCCAGGAGGCTTATAAAGGGACCAGCTCTGGGTTTGAACACACAGAGGTAAAGGACCTCCTGGGTCAGGTCAAGGGGGAAGGTGGAATCATTAAGGAGCAGGGCAGTGAAATGGCTGTCTGCAAGGCCACGTGTGGGTATTGCAGTAGAATGTTGATCAGGAGGTATGTTACTCAAGCGGTCATTTGGCCTGTTATCAAGGCTGTGAGAAAGGTGATGGAGAGTAGGGGACTGAGCAGTGTTCAGGGCTGGTGTGTCAATCAGGTTCTGAGGTGGGAAAGGAGGATGCAGAAAAAGTCTGGCAGGAAGTGTATGTTCGAATTGGGGGTCTGAGGTGTCAGGAGAACATGGTACACCTCTGGACGTGTGTGTGAGGAATGGCTCAATTGCAGGGAATGATGTGTGACTTCCAAGCCCAATGGACAGAAGGAACTTTTCAGTACAGTCAGAGCCTAGGGTGTTGGGGAAATTTGCTCACTGGGTAGTGTTTTCAGCTCAGCATGAGACTGACACAGGTCACCAGATAGCTACCATGGTGCTTGATTGGAATTCTAGCTTAAATAGCTTTTAAAAAAATGTGTGTTGGGGCTGGAGAGATGGCTCAGAGGTTAAGAACATTGCCTGCTCTTCCAAAGGTCCTGAGTTCAATTCCCAGCAACCACATGGTGGCTCACAACCATCTGTAATGGGGTCTGGTGCCCTCTTCTGGCCTGCAGGCATACACACAGACAGAATATTGTATACATAATAAATCAATAAATATTTTTAAAAAATGTATGTTAAGGGATGGGCACGGTGGTCCATGCCTTTGAACCCAGGCAGAGGCAGGAGGATCTCAGTGAGTTCAAGGCCAGCCTGGTCTATGCAGCAAGGAAACTTCAGGATAGTCAAGACTACATACAGAGACCATGCCTCAAAAGACAAAACAAAACAAAATTGAAATGATTTTATATGTATGGGTATTTTGCTTGTATGCATGTTTACACATCATGTGTATGCCTGATGCCCATGGAAGGCCAGAAATGGGAGTTGGGTCCTCTGGAACTGGAGGTATAGGTAGTTGTGAGCCTCCATGTAGGTGCTGGGAATTGAACTCAGATCTTTGAGAAAATTCAGCCAGTGCTTTTAACCATGGAGTCATCACTCTAGCCCCTAAATGGCTTTTAAAACTTTACATTGAAAAAGCTCATAATCCTTTGTTCAAGTGGAATAGGCAGAGAGGAGCATTTCAAGATGTATTTTTTTGGAATCTGTACATTGGAAAACAAGCAATTACTCAGTTTCCAGATCAATGAATTGTGGGAAACATGAAGCAAGTCTGGAAGGTCTGAGGACTGGTCTTTCCACTTCTTTCTCAGTGAGCCTTGGCAGCTTGTATTCAGAGCTAGCAGCAAGCATCTCTGGACCCAAGCATTGTCTAGTTCTCTAGTAGGGAGGGAGAAGGGTTGTGCATAGCTAAGCAGAGGTGTTGTTGCTGGTTCAAGAGCAGACATAAGCACAGCCAAACTGGTTTCCTTACCAGCTGATGGTTACAACTCATTTTAGTGAGCACAGATATTCAAGGTACCCAGAGACCAGAGCCTTGACCGTTTGACTACAGGGAAATGTTTCTATAGGAGGTGTGTGTGTGTGTGTGTGTGTGTGTGTGTGTGTGTGTGTATGTGTGTAGGAGCCACCTCTGCTGACTCCTGCTAAGGGAGAGGATCATAGCATGGTAGTGTTCCTGTGGGTTCCCACTCTGCTGTCCTTCTTAAGACAGGGACAGGAGAATTCCCACTTCCCATCCCAGAAGAGCCTGTCTTCTCACCCCTGTCTTGGGAGAAGAGTTTTTCCCAAGAAAGGGCATAGACACACCTTGCTAGGTGTTTGGGCAGTTCTGCCACTGTCTACTTATCCTGTGAGGAGTGACTTAGTCCTTTAAACTTTGAAGCAATGTTTAACAACCATTTAGCCTCAGGGCTTAGGTAACAATTTACTCCCTTTACTCACTCACTCTTTCTTTTCTTTTCCTTTCTCCCTTTCTTATTTATTTATTTATTATGTATACAATATTCTGTCTGTGTGTGTGCCTGCAGGCCAGAAGAGGGCACCAGACCCCATTACAGATGGTTGTGAGCCACCATGTGGTTGCTGGGAATTGAACTCAAGACCTTTGGAAGAGCAGGCAATGCTCTTAACCTCTGAGCCATCTCTCCAGCTCTTTCCCTTTCTTTTTAGTTTTTTTTTTTTTTAATTTGTTTTGTTTTTCGAGACAGGGTTTCTCTGTGTAACAGTGCTGGTTGTCCTGGAACTGGTTCTGCAGACCAGGCTGATCTCAAACTCACAGAAATCCACCTGCTTCCTGAATGCTAGGATTAAAGGCATGTGCCACCACTGACCGGGCTTTCTCTCTCTTTTTCTTTCCTTCTTTCTTTCTTCTTCTCCCTTCCTTCCCTCCTCCCTCATCACAGAGATCCACCTGCTTCCCGAGAGCTGGGATTAAAGGCGTGTGCCACCACCATCTACCTACTTATTATTTATTTATTTACTTACTTACTTCTTTATTTATAGTCAGCTTCCCATGTAGCCCAGGCTGGACTTTGGACTTGAACTTCTGATCTTTCTGCCTCTATCCCCTCTCAAGTGCTGGGATTATGGGGGTGTAACATCTTGCCTAGCTTTAGTCTCTATTTAAAAGGTTTGCATTTTAGGGGTTGGTAAGATGGTTCAGTATGTAAAGGTGATTGCTGCTTAGCCTAATGACTTGTTTGATCTCTAGGACTCACATGGTAGAAGGAGAGAACTGATTTTTGCTAGTGGTCTGCTAACCTGCCTACCTACACACATATACATGCACATATACACATGCACACACATGCCCTCTTTTTTTCTGTTCATTACAGGCATGTGTCTATCATTATGTCCTACAACGGTGGAGGTTGGTTGCTTTTATGTAAATAGAAACATAGTCCCAATCTTGAAGAGAATAGTGGATAAGAAACTATCTTTTCTCCCTGACAATAGACAATAGCCACTCTTGGCACTGTTTGCCTCGTGACAGCCGCTGTACCACTGAGGGCTTTGAACAGGACCTCTTGTGGTCACCCTGTAGGATGAGTTCAAGGGGGCTGTTTTGCCTAGGCAGCAGAGCTAGTATTGTGAGGTAGAAGGGTTAACGTAGCCATTTCAACAGTTCTGGTTTTCACAGGCCAGCTAAGTGAACTTTTTGCTTGTTCTATTTTGTTTCACCTTATTTATTTTTGAGACAGAGTGTCATAATTATCCCAGACTGGCTTCAAACCTATGCACTTCCTGCTTCAACTTCCCAAGACCCATGATTACAGATGTGTATTACTAAGCCTAGCTCCAGCTAAGAAGACTTGAAAAAATTCTACAGGAATATGAGCCCTGAGGAGAATTAGAAGGTTAGGAGGCACTATCTGGCTGGGTCTGAGTCAGAATGTCTGGACTGGGGGCCTGGGCAGGTCCTTTCAGGTATTTGATCAGGCATTTTTGATCTTGATCCACAAAACAAGGTCAATGGTCCCCTTCCTTCATATAAGATATTGTGAGGTCTGTTTTTCTCCCTTAAGAAGAGAATTTACATCACAGACATTTAAACTTTGTTATAGATTAGAAAAGAAACTGGACAAGGACTAGGATCTGGGACTTTCCAGATGCCATGAGTGAAGCTACAGTTTGGATGCACACCAGTTCAAACTGTTTAGAGAACAATGCCAAGTAAAGAAAATACAAAAGAGTGTAGCAAACATTTTAAAACTGGAAGAAAGAACTCTTAAAACTCAGGTTGGCCAGAAGGAACTGCACTGCTGTGACCAATGAACCATCAAAGAAGGTCCTAAGGAAGGACTGAAGGACAACCCACCAAAGGGCAAAGCTGGAAAGAGTTAAAAAAAAAAAGGGGGGGGGTTGTGGTTTCTGTGCCTCCCACCCCCACCCCAGCTAATCTGTCACCTAATGAAGAAGGGGCTGACACAAGTGAGCTAGCTGGCAGTTTACTTATAGCAAACTGATTAAGAATGTTCAACCAACAGCAGACTGTAGACCTTTCCAGAGAAAATAAATAGAGTGTAGACGGTATGCAAATGTGTTTGTCACTTTGACAGCACGTCTCAATTAAGGCATCTCGCGGCTGTGGGTAGGCTCTGTGGCTGCAGCTGGAAGGGAGAGCCCACTGCATGGCTGATACTAGGGGCTTGACCTTAATCCGCATGCATGCATTAAAAAAAAATCCTGCCTTCCTGTACACTTGCATAATGCTGGCAGCCACATGAGGGAAGTGACAAACGGGGAAAGCCACTTTCATCCTCTTCAGTTTGCAGACCTGTGAAGGCACAGACAGTTCTTATTTCAACAGTTTGGGGTGGCTTTTTAAATTGTTTATCCCCCTCCCGTGTGAGCACACACACTCTTATTCTTACATTTAGCTGGAAATGACATTAAAGCCGCTCTCTACTTCTTGCTAAAATGGAAAGAAGGTCTCTCTGTTTCAAATAGGATCTCCTTTTCTGTGTGTTTTGAAAATGGAATATTTAACACCATGAAATCCCTCTCCCCCACCCCTCTTTCTCTGCAAAGGGCTCCCAACTCCAGCAAGGGCTTCTTTCATGGGCAGGTTTGCATGTGCAGGAATGAGGACAAAGAGAAGCAGGAAGCTGACTCTGGAACACCATGCTAGTGATAACCAGAGCTGTGCTTTCAGCAAACATGGCCAGTAACTGGGGTAAGAATTGCTCCAACAGACCCTGAGCCCCACAGGAGGCAGGGCTTCAGGGTGCAGACAGAGAGAACGCTGGTTAGTGCTTCTGCTTTACAGTGCCTGTCAGTTGCTAGGATAGCCGCTTTAAGTGTGGAAGCAGAAAA
The DNA here is from genome assembly GCA_028555095.1 of Dicrostonyx torquatus. Lineage (NCBI taxonomy): Eukaryota > Metazoa > Chordata > Mammalia > Rodentia > Cricetidae > Dicrostonyx > Dicrostonyx torquatus. Next base: position 5,158,517 of record JAQHUG010000107.1, read on the forward strand.
GGGACAGATTTCCCCAATTAATGAGGTGTGGGCATATTACCTGAAAAGACTGATTAGAAAAGGATGATTTCATGCTTCAGCCAGCTGTGTTTTATAACAATGACCCACAGTGACAGGCTTGCTGGTTCTCTTTTCCCTTTTTTATACTGTTACTTATTATTTGTATGAGTGTTTGCTTACATATGTGGGATGTGTGCATGCAATGGCCCACATGTGAAGGTCAGAGGACAAATTGGGAGAGAGACTCGGTTTTCTCCTACCACACAGTAGCTGGGGACTGAACTTAAATTGCCAGGTTTGGCTGCAGGCATCTTTACCTGCTGAGCCATCTCAAGGGTCTGGTTCTCTTTATTTTTAAATAGTTCAATGGTACACACTAAGCACTTGATAAATGTCTCTCAAAACAAGAAATGTTTAAATGCAGGATTCTGGGCCCTTTCTGAGGTGAAATAGCAATCCTACTTACAGTAAATAAAAGACAAAAGACTAGCTTTATCATACCTCATCTAGGGAATGGCTATAGGATCAGGTGACTTAAGCTTAGTAGTACAACAATACTGGCTGAGCAAGAGTACTAGGTCCTTGGTTACAGTCCCAGTGCCACAAAATCAATCAATCAAATAAACAAACAACAACAACAACAACAACAACAAGAAACCTTGCAAACTCTTGTTACCTTGCTAACAGAGCCATGTTTCAGATACCAAACTAAACCACATGCAGCACACGTAATATGTTTATCTTTGATAAGTAGAACAATTGATTGAAGAGAAGTTGGGAAGGGTACATTATCTTTTTAACTGAAAAGAGAACCACAGGTGGGAAATGGTTGAAAATTTCAATTTCTGTAAAGAGTGTATTACTTAAGAGGAAAGAAATAAAATCAAATGAATAGATAATTTTTTAAGTGCTCAGACCCTTGTAAGCAGTTGGGTACAGAGTTGGATCTCTAGACCCACAGCAAGTGTGTTTACTCCAAGAAGCACAACTCCCAATATTGATTTTCAGGAAGTACATTAATAAAGAACTCCTAATTGATTTTTTTAAGCCTTTGCATGTTGCCTTTTATTTGAAGGTGCAAAGAAGGGCCTGGGATGCCAAAGTGTTCTAATGAGATGCTTAGCTAACAGGCACCTTAAATGCAGTTCCTTGGAGGGGGTGAGGCAGCAGGTACATTTATTTAACATTTATTTAACTCTATTTAACAGTGGAGCTAGTGATGACCAATGCTATGTTGTCCCCGCCCAGAGTTTTGAAAATTCACTTTCAAAATATGTTTGCGTCAAACACTTGATGGTACAAAAAGCATGGAGTTGCTTTGCTGAAGGAGAGCTGGGGTGTGAACCCATGGCTGCTCATGTTTCAGCTTTTGACAAAATCAAAAACTCAAACCAACCCCCTTGAAGTGTACAGCACATACCTGCCCGAAGTGGACTGTGATGGGTCTCCGGTCTTCTCGAAGTCTGGGGTCCTTGGCCTCTTCCAGTGTAGATGGATGGGTCTTTGGCAGGGACTCTTCTGCAGAGGAGACACAGCCATTCTCGGCGATGTCCTGCAGGGAGAAGAAAGGTCTGGGGTTGGCACTGGGGTCCTGGTCCTTTGTCCTCTTACCTCATCCCCACAAGCCATAAGAACTCCCTCCAGGTTTTCTAAGCCTGACCCATGGGATAGGTGGAGGAAATAGACACTAACTTGGCCTTTTGACATTGCCACACCAAAGTAGCCAAAATCATCCACATGAAACTATAAACATAAAAATTCACAGAGGTGAAAAAAAGTATTTCATTATTATTCTTCCATGGCTATTTTCATTTTCATATGTTCACTTTGTCTATATGTAGACATTTAAAAATTACTTGTAATTACAGCTCATGCATAATTTTATATCCTATTTTTCTCTAATATAAGCATTACCATGGTGCTTCAAAGTCATTATAATAATAATTTTAATGGATGCATAATATTTTCACTGAGCAGACATTTAATGATTTAATAACTCATCCCACAACTATTGGGTGTTTGTTTTTTTTATTTCTCCTTTCTAAATGCTAGCAATAAAATGTTCTTTCCTTTTGTATTATTGCTTCTGTGGAAATCCCTAGGAATGAAAGCATGAGGTCAAACATATAAACACTTTTTGAGGCTTTTTATTCATTCTACTAAACTGCTTTCCAATTTACAGCAACTCCCTGAAATGGATGTATTAACAGCTTCACAGTACTTGTTAGCCTTATCATTTAAAAATGGATTGTTAATTTAATAGGTGAAAAATCAGACCTCATTGTTGTTTTAATTTGCATTACTTTGATTATTTGCAACTGTGGACTTTTTCTCTGCTTACTGATGGGCGCTACAGATCACATTCCTGCCTCCTCCCTCCTCCTCATATTTCTGGAAGGACCTAAGGGTCTCCCTGACCTGTAGAGTATCTACAGGAGGAAGGAAAACTTTTAAAATGTAAACATTTACATTTTATTTGTGTGTCTGTGGAATGAAGTCAAATGGTAAGGACAAGGGTTGACCACAGCTTCTTTGGCTGCAGCTGTCAGGGAGTACTGGTGTAAGCTAGTCAAAACTTGGATGTGCTTCCCTTCTGCAATAAGCATTATGGGTTTTACTGAGGTCAAGAAAGTTACTTAGGACAAGCCAGAAAATAAAGGTACAAATAAATAACATTCAAATAATCATTTTTTTCACCATCTAAAAATAATTCACAGGATGAATTAAACAACATCCAATTCTTTCAATTGTAGAAACAATTGTATGCTTTGGTCAACAGAATATTCCTCACATTCTGCATGTAAGAGATTTTTGATCATTGGTCACTCTTTTTTAACTGAACCTAGAAAATCATGAGTCAGAGGGAAAGTGGTTACTTAGGATAATTATGTTTTAAAGAGGAAACAAAGGTAACACTTCTGAGCCTCAGTTTCCTTATCCATAAATGAGGGTATGGGAGCTAGGGATGAAAGGGGATAGGTAATATAATATAAATGCCTAAAACTTTTTAGCTACCCAATATATAATTGCAATGAAACAGATAGCTTCTATACATGTGTGTATACGTGTGTGTGTGTGTGTGTGTGTGTGTGTGTGTGTGTGTAAGTGTGTATAGTCTTATACATCAACTACCAGCCTCCTGCTTCCTTTCCTAAGGAATTAGCTGCTATTCAGGCAGCCTAGAAGAGTCTCTGCTTGGTCAGGGATACAGGAAGGTTGATGACCTTTTGACCTTACAAACGGGGCTTGGGTCATGTGGCCCACAGTGGATTGGCCAGTCTCAGCTAAGCTAAGGCTCAGTGATGAAAGGGGCTGCCGATAGCCAATTAGAAATGAATTGTTCAGAAAGGGGCTGCCCTAAGGTGCCTGGGTCAAATGGAACAAAGTAGGGGAGGGGTTCCTTCCATGTCAGAGAGCAACAAAAGGGCAAGAGGGGCATTTTGTGTGTGTGTGGGTGCATCCAGAGGATTAACACAGGGCGAATGAGGCCAAACTATAACAAATCAATTTCTGGTCCAGGAAAACACCCCACACCGTGTGTTCCTGTGTGTGTGTGTATGCGCGGCTGAAAAGAAATGGAGCTACAAGGTCACATGGTAGGAAAATGTATTAATTAGGAAACTATAAAATATTTTTAAAAGAAAACATGATAGTTTTTGGGGAAAGTGTCTTAGTTTAAGCTTTAAGTAAACACTGCTATCTTCTAACTTTATCTTTTTGTTCCACCAATTAGCTTCCCTAATCTTTCAGATTCATTCAACCTGCAACAGTTTCTTTGTTTTTACAACAGGGAGGTTCTCAGTTGTTTGGGAGAGGTCTGTGGAGGATGCTTTAAATGAGATGAGCCAGAAGGAGGCTTTGAGAGACCACAATGCACAGGACACAATGCTCCCTTCCCTGTGTGGGGCACCTAATCCTGGTGGCTACTCTTCTAGACTACTGACTTCCATTCTAATGACGTTCATGAAGTAAATAGGATTATCTTTTCTTTATGAAGAAGCAATGGGATTTAGACAGGGAAACCTCTTCAAGATCACAGAGACAAAGTGGAGGACCCTAAAATATGGGCTTGTGACATTTAAATCATACCAACTTGTAACAACAGCTCAAGTGAAAGTAGACATATTGTATGAGTAGGAGCCAGAAGAACAAGTCTGCATTGCTTGATTAAAGAAACTATGGCCCAAGAACTAACTGATGTCAGCTAAGGGACTGGGATATGGGTACCCTGACACCCTCCTGAGAGGAAGACAAATTGGAAGTTTACATAAAAATGCTGCAAGATGTGAGTGCCCTGTGGCTCACTAATTTTATTTCTAGAAATTTTTTTGAATGAAGAAACTTAGAAGTTAACTCAGGTGTCCAATAACAAAATTAAAGAGAGTGTGTGTGTATAATGTGTATGCATATGTGTAGTATGTGTGTATATGCATGCATGTGTTGCATGTGTATGTATAGTGTGTGTATACATGCCCAGCCAATAAAATGTATGAGCTATTTAAAACAAGAACACACGGAAGAATCTTTTTAGAAGGCAGGGCATGTTCAGTGCACACCACAAGAAAATGCAGTTGGAAGGGATGTTATTTCTCTCTTGGCATGTTGAATTCTCAATAAGCATGCATTTTGTTGGCAAATGGAAAACAAAAACTTGACCTTCTAAATGTCACTTTTAAAAAGGAAAATAAGGTCTGGAGAGATGGCTCAGTGGTTAAGAGCATTGCCTGCTCTTCCAAAGGTCCTGAGTTCAATTCCCGGCAATCACATGGTGGCTCACAACCATCTGTAATGAGGTCTGGTGCCCTCTTCTGGCCCGCAGATATACACACAGACAGAATATTGTATAGTATACATAATAAATAAATATTTTTAAAAATCCTTTAAAAAAAAAAAGGAAAATAAGGGGCTGCAGGGGTGGGGTGGGCCAACTCCTTCCTGAAGGTTCACACAGGAGGAAGACAGAGCTACAACCCAGGGGCTACCACTGGGTAACCAATTCTTTCCAGGAGCCTCGAGGCTATGGGCAGGGAGAGCTCCATCAAGCCCATCACTAAGCAGAGCACAGGAAGCTGAGGAGAATTCTATGCCTGTCACCTTCCCAGAGCTCCCAAGAATAAAAACACCCTACCTCTCTGTGGAGAAAACAGGCATAGCACATGACCCTCCTCTATGGATGAGCATCAGCAAAATGGCAGGGGCATGAAGCCAGGACCTGGTGAGCCAGGGGGAACAAAGTGGGCCATTAAGGCCTTTGGAGGAGCTGGGGACAGGTTTCCTGAGGCAGAGAAGCAAGGCCAGGCTAGGTATTCACACCCAGAGTTGTGAGTAGGTCCAGCACTCGCAGAAGAGCTAGACTACCCCCTCTCTCTGCGGGGCAGCAGAGGTTGGCAAGGACAGGGTGGCTTTAATAAATAAATAAATATATATATTTATATATATGGTCAGAGCCATGTCTGGAAAGGCTCCTCTTGTCGCTATGTAAGCAGTTTAAAGAGAGGTGGTTTCAATGGCAGTCATCTCTCAGTGTGTGCACATATGTCTATTTGGGCAGACTGTGTATTCTAGGTATGAGGCCAAAAAATGGAGAGAACGCATTCTCACTTATGGAATTGCTGCTAAGTTCTACTGTTAACATGTTGCTTCTTCTAAAATGGTCCCTAGTTAATGGATGAGGAAAGCAGAGAGGGCTGGTAACACCCCCAGGGCCACACAGTTAACATCCTACACAACCAGACTGAATCTTCTGGTAGGCTTCAGAAGACCAAATGCCATATCTCCAAGACAGGCCACTGGGGGAAAGCGGGAGGGGTGGCCTACACAAGAAACATTCTCCTCTTTGAGAATTGTACCTGCTTTTTCCTAGCCTACTTCCCATAACAGAAAATGTAAACTAAAATATGAATATTGATATCAAACTAGTAGCCAAAATTGGATCAGTGATCGAGGCTGCAGCGTATTTTAATGTGTCTAAAGACAGGGAGCTGACAGTTGTGTGATAAGGTGTGAAAATGTCTGTTCTGCAAGAGTCTACCTGTTCTCCCCACACCCTACATGCCTGCTCACGCCTTCAGTGTACTTGCAAGTGTTTCCCTAGAAACTCAAGTCAACTATGGGTTTGTTCCTCAGTCACAGTGATACTAAGCAAGCTCAATTTGTCGTTTAGATTTAGAAACTTTCCAAATGGCTATGAAATGGGCCCATTTGGCTAAAGCATTTTAATACATAAAAAATTACAGATTTGCTCTCTGTCCCCGCTCTCAGAAGAAGCAGTTGTGCTTCTTCTGCTCTCCCCCCTCTTCCTTTCTTTCTCCCCTTCTCTCCTTCTCTTTCTCTCTCCCCTCTTCTTCTTCCCTTTCTCCTCCATAATCCACCTAATAAATGTTTAGCTTTAAAAAAATTACAGATTTTATTCTTTAGTATTTTCTGTAATATGTTTTTCTGTGTGTATCTTAGTGGTACCAACAGATGAAGAGGGCGCGGGTGCAGCAACTGGATTTAAAGTGGCATTCTCTGGACAGCCTGGATCAGAGAAGCAATGCAACTTGTTGATGTTCTCCTGCAGGTGAGGACATACCCCCAGGGAAATGCCACTGTTCCCCTTAGGAAGCCATGGCTTAAATCTCTGTCTTTTCTCCTTCCTATCTCTTAGCAAGTAGGACTTCAAATGAAGCCAGTCTATAGCAGAACTTGGCCACTTTGTTCTGTTTATCCAGAGAAATATGTTCTCCTTCTTTCTTTCTTTCTGTCTTTCTTTCTTTTTTCTTTTTTTTCTTTTGTCCCTGGGGAAGCAAAACAGATGTGGAACAAAGCCACACTATAGGATCTATGAACAATCACTTGTCACTGGTCAGTTACTCTGAAATCTGTTTCAGAGGCTTTAAAAAATCTATAGCACAAATGAACAAGGGATGGGAAAGGGGCCCCACTCAGTTGCATTAGAGATGGACCCTCCACACACCGGTGGTGACCTCTCCTCAGGTCAGCCTCACATTCTCTATTTGCAATTCAAACCCAAGGCAAGAGCAAAGAGGGCATGCTTGGGTTCTTGATTATATGTGCAAGGTCACCATTGCTATGCTGAGTTTGAGGAGGACAAGGCAACCCAGCATGTTGGAAAATTGGGTCTTTGCTGGCAGCTGCCTCAATTTCATAGCAGAAACGAAACTTGCGATATTCATGTTAGGTGCATCCGGGGAGCCATAGCGACAGGTTCCATGTAGTGTGGAAGGGGTGGGTGGAAGGGGGAGAAAAAAGTCAAGGAAATATTTTCCACTACAGCAAGATAGGTCAGGGGAAGAGTCATATCCTAAATTAGCTCAAGAAAAAGAGCTAGAGATCACCAGAGACTAGGTGCCTATATATACTGAACAATACTGGGGTTTCAATTACAAACAGCTCTTCCAAGAACAACTGCAAAATATCAAGTCTGAGGAAATCTGTAAGAGAGAAGGGGAAGTGAAAATTGAAAAGGGTACACTAATAGATCTGTCAACAGTCCAGTGGTGACAAGCCACATTTCTATAAAATGCCTTTACCATTTGTGTCACCTGAGGTGCACTGACACCCTCTACAGAACATTATCTCCTAAAGCTATTCTTGAAGAGACTGGCGTGGGCTGGGGAGAGAAAAGGGGAGGGGCAAAAATCGGCTTTAGAGTCTGCAAAGGAAGGAAAAGGAGGAGTGTGGAAGGAACATGATCTAGACTGTGTAAATGAGCCTTTGGGTAAATACATGAGATAAGCCGGGCTCCGCTGGGTGCTGCGGACACATGAGTGATGGGAAAGACTGTGAAGGGCAGTCCCTGAGTCCCTGGCTTCATGGTCAGCAGAAGCAATGAGACCCATGAGGCCATTTGTCTGGCGCCTGAGGAGGAAACCACGCCTTTGCTTATTTCAGGAGATATACTAACCAACCACAGCCTACAATCTAGACACTGGGGGAGGAAAAAGCTCCCTCCTGGACACATCCAATTCAGGTCCACACGACTGGGACAGAAGATGAAAAGGTATGACTCGTGACTCAAATAACAACCAGCTAAAGAATCGCAGCTGCTAATGTCTGCAGGATGAACAGACCGATATGGGGCTGTGTGAATTTGTGTTACAGGGTCTGGATCACAGGATGAGAACCTCAGCTGTTAAGAATTCACTGTCAGAGAAGCTAGGAATTTAAATGCTTAGTCAGAGCAAATTATTTTCCAATTAAAAGAAAAGAATCAATTCCTTAGACCCATTTCAAGTTAATGAGGGTTTTTCTGACTTTATAAAAGTTGAAACCACTTTCAATTAAAAACAAAACAAAATGCCAAGATAATAGTACATTTAAGGATGTGGGGAAAATGACTTCAGAAATCTTTCACTAAAGAAAACACTTCTTTGGGAGGGCACTGGGCAGTAGAGAATGGCAGTATTCTGACAGTGGAGGCCATCAGAGCTGAGATCTAATCCTATTTCTGCTGGGCTCACACACTGTGGCCTTGGGCAATTACTTCACTCACAGCTTTGTGAATTCGGGGTGACAGCTCTTAGTCTGGCCCGTCTTTAACAAAGAGTGGCAATCACAGTATCAGATGTCATGTTGCAACAGTACCAAAAAGGCCCCTGCGCTAGTCATCTTGCTGTACTCCCTGTTAGACTCAGGTTAGGGAAATTTTAGGCACAGTGACTTCATGCAATTTTTTGGATGGACCATAGAGCCTCTGCCTGACTGCCTTAAACATTGGCTAGGCTACTATCATTCGGTGCAGCTGCTCACTCTTTGTGCATGTTTGTGTAGGGACCACGTGTGTGCCAGAACATAGGGGTCCTTTCTCTGGACATGTTTTTATGGTTTAGATTATGCCGAGACCTATGGCAGAGGGTGGTAGTGGGGAGGACACCTGCAAACCCCAGGCCTGGTGGGGCAGGGCAGGTGACAGTAACTCTGAACTTGCTCGCCTTTGTGGGTTTAAGACCACAAAGAGTCTTAATGTTATTTGGAGACAGTTTTTGTCTGTGAATATTTATAACAGTGTGAAACTCCCGGACAGCTGGTAATGCATTTTGAAGTGTGCTAACAACACTGTATCAAACAGCCCTCTATTGATCACAACCTACTTTTTTGTGGCCACGCATTTCATACACGGTGCTTATACATTTTGAATAAGAACTTCAAGTACCTTTTGCTTCAAGCGGTTTTTCACTTCTTTTATTCCCATTTTTGCATGATCTTTTGCCTGCATGAAAAATTAATTTAAGTTAAGATTCCTTTTTCTGTTTCCAGCAGGGTCTATGCTTGATTTCAGTCCACCATGAACCACCTTCTCTGATTACTAGAAAAATGAAGAAAAAATGGGATCATCAAGTTGAAAATATAATGGCTGTGAAAACAAATACAAAGGTAAAAGGTTAAAAAAAAATCCCTTAAAGGCGCTGCAGAGATTCCATTTTTGCATTTTGACAGCAGAGACTTTTTTCTTCTTTTCCTTCCCAGGCCTTTCTTCTGCTCTCCATAATTATTTACCTTGGCAGCGTGGTGACAGGTACTAGTAAAAGAACAGCAGCTTTGCCTGCCACAAGACTCAGAACACCCACTATACCTTACCAGGGCAGGGCCTCAGCAGCAGTCTCTCCAGGATGAAGTGTTGAAACACGACAGCAGCTGCCAGGTTTTTATAGTGCCATTTCCTAAATTTCATTTTGGTGGATACTCTGGCCTCCACTTTCTGCCAGTTTTGACCTGTGTATCTTTGCTGATGGCCACCCATCTACTATAGTAACCAGAGTCTAAGTACAGGAAGCACTGACACAATTAAAAATAAAAATAAAACAAAGCCAACCCGTGTGTGTAGCTCAGGGTCAAATGATTAAGGAGGAAAAACCCCACAAGAACAGTCCTCCAGGTTTGTGAGAGATGAAGCGCCGGAGCTGCCGGATCCCCCCTCAACTGTTGTGGGCCCGAGTCTCACAGTACACTTCCTATAGAGCAGTGTTAAAAGAGAGAATAAAGAATTCGGGACAGAACTGAGGGGGTCTTCTCACCATGCACATAATCACGGTTATAAAACAGAGGCCCTCCCCAACTGGTATCCACATTCTTTGTTATGTAACTATACATGTAACCTGACATGGGGAGGTTAGAAATGAGGGGTGGTCTCCCACCATGCACATAAAACAGCAATGCCAAGCAATTCTCAAAACACTGAGACTGTTAAGAAATGGCATGGTCACCCTTTGATCACTTCTGCAATCTAGATATTGATACACTGAAGAGTCAGGTTGTGTTGGGTGAGGTGGCACACATTTTTAATCCTAGCACTTGGGAGGCAGAGACAGGAAGATCTCTGAGTTTAAGGCCAGCATGATCTACAGAGTGAGTTCCAGGACAGCCAGGGCTACACAGAAAAACCCTGTCTTGAAACAAACAAACAAACAAACAAACCAAAACCAACAACAACAACAACAACAAAAGAAGTTGCATGAAAGAACCCACGCATGGCTTCCAGACTGTGATCAGTACTTACAAACTTGTAGACAGTCTTCATGGCTGGGTTAGCTTTTGTTTTTACAGTATTCAGAATTGCTCCACTTCCTTTCTGTAATAAAAATGTCAATCAGCGATGTGGGCTGGAGAGAGAGTGGGCCAGCTCCAACAATGAGTGTTTCTCTTTAATCAAGCCAGGCAACATTTCCAGAGTGTGTGAGAAGAGAAGCAGGCCCAGGTGGTCACTTGTTGGGGTCAGTTAGGGCTATGGTAGACTGTGTGTGTGTATAAGCATGTGTGGGGACTGGGGAAGAGGCACACGATAACTAGTTAAGGGAAGACAGTGGGCTCAATGTTCTGCTTAGTGCCTGCTCCTGTCCAGGCTACCTGAGGTAAGGGTTTCCTTATGGTTAACAGTAGCTCTATAAAGAATTTCTAGCTACCATAGATAGTGTTCAGTCATGTTTCATAACTGAACTATCTAGCTAACATCAAGCTAGGGAAAAAAACAGGACCCGCTGACATTATGGTTCATCACTTTCCTTGGGGAGTGTGGAAAGAAGATATGGAGAAAGGCTGTCCACTGGTTAGGAGGCAGCTACGTGAGCTCAAGTGCACAGTCCATTTCCAACTGTACCCTGGTAACATATTGTAAGGCTGTAAGGACCCTGGGCCAAAAGGGTTTAGTTGAAGACCACCAGACTCTGTGTGTAGGTGAGGGACATACCAGGGTTCATATAACATCTGGATGGTGGGAGCTGCACTGGGAGTTTGGATATCAGAAGACTGGGGAGGGCTCTAGAACAGAAAACCTTTGACCTGGGCCATGCAGGAGGGGGGATTAATGTGGAACATAGTAGGAATTAATGTTTTTAGGGGTAGTAAATAGTACATAAAGGAGTGCAGAAGTTGGGAGCTATGGGTGTGCTCTCAGAGGGCAAGGGGTTCTTGACTTGTAAAAATGAGGCTGGGAGGCCACATGGAGTGGCTTTGACAGAGGCTGGAATGCCAGGCCCAGGGGTTTATGCTCTGGAAGACTTTTAATCAAATGTCGATGATAGTAATTGTTACTTCAACTTTTAGCCCAATTGTTGGTAACTGCTTGCCTTAAAGATTTTGAGTTTTAATTAAAAACATTACAGTTTGACCTAAAAAGCATTCTGTGGTGTAGAACAACAGGAAAATTTCACCTACTCATCTATTCCGTGCTGCCTTCCAAAATTCCTCAGAACCCCGTTTAAAGGGTCCTTTGGAGTACTGAAACTCCCTTTATCAATCAATCAACAGGTCCTTATTGCTTGCCTCTGATGTGCCAAGTGCTGTGTTTGGCCATCTAAGAACAAGGCTGTCTTTCATGGGGGAGCTGCTTACTCTGGCCAACTGCAGCCACTTCCACGGGACCTGCCTTGGCAGCAGCTGCGGTTGGCCCCAGAGCAGGAGAGAACACTTATCACATTATGCTGGAGTTGCCTGTTTACGTGTCTGCCTCCCTAATGAGATGGGGAGCTCCCCCAGGGCAGGACCTGCCCCCCTCTGGATTCCCAGAGGCCAGCTGTCCCTGGCACACAGTAGGCCTTGAGTACATACTCAATTAGAAAGTCATGGAAAAGTAAGGTAAAATTTGGATTCCTTAGAGGCCAAAGGAGCCCTGAGCACCTGGCTCCCAATTCAACAAAACGTTGTTCACAATAGCAGTAAGGAGGTGAAGAAAAGTCTCCCAGGGATATGTTCTTAATTTTCCCAGGAGCCTTTGCTGTGAAAGATACTGCAGGGTATAAGGAGGACATGTCTTTGGCTTCCCTGTGATCATGACAACTTCCTGGTTATGGAAGGAAATGTTCTAGAACAATACTTCACTCCATGGGCCTCAGCTCTCCTGCCTCCTCATCTTCCATTAAGGAAGACTGTCTCCTTCTAGTCTCTTCCATAGGATGGTAGCCTGGCATTAAAACAACAGCATCTTCAGTTGAGAGAAAGGCATGTTCTGCATCTTGGGGCAGCTTTGTAGGTGGCCAAAGAGCAGAGAGCTACCAGGAGGCCGAGAGGAAACCAGGTGGCTCTGAATGGAGCACACTTACCCGCACTGTAGACAGCCACTGACGGTACAGCTTATCACTGCCTAGGAGAAGAGGAGGGAAAGAGGCTGCCATTTAAAGAATTCTTTAAATTGCCCTTGTGTAGACTGGAAAGTTCACAATCTAGGAAAGTGAGGAGGCTACCTACTCTCTGCAGCATGTAGCAGTGAATCAGGCCGCAGGTTTTCATTCTCAATGAGTTGTTTGTACCAGTGCCCACAGTACAAAGCTCCTGCCTCACCATCCCATGCTTCCATTGGCACAGCCTTGAACTCTGACTGAGAGGAACTACCGTCCCCTGCCATTTGTGTCGAAGTGAACAGAAGAGGCAGCTAAATGTTAGATCCTCTGGAGCGTCATCCTCTTCTATTACAATTATTTTTTGTTTTAAAGAAAGAGTGTCATGTAGTTTACGCTGGCCTCTAGCTTTCTTCTTCTTCTTTTTTTTTTTTTTTTAAAGATTTTTTTATTAGTTATGTATACAGGGTTCTTCCTCTATGTATGCCTGCAGGCCAGAAGAGGGCACCAGACCCAATTACAGATGGTTGTGAGCCACCATGTGGTTGCTGGGAATTGAACTCAGGACCTCTGGAAGAGCAGTCAGTGCTCTTAACCTCTGAGCCATCTCTCCAGCCCCTGGCCTCTAGCTTTCTATGTCACCCAAGATGACCTTGAACTTCTGATCCTCATGGCATAGTGCAAGGTTAGGTGGCATTGAAGCTTGAACCCAGGACACTATGCATGCATCTTATTCCTCCCTCAGGTCACATTCATATTCTTTGATGTACCATGAGTCACCAGAGCTGACTATCTAGTGTAGGAATCCTGCTGGACACACAAGCTACCTTTGGTACATTTTCCTGGTGATAAGTTTTGTGGGTGAGTCTTGTTTATTACATTCTGAGGGCCAAGGAAGTCTCAGCAAGATACTTTTCAGTAATATACAGAGCCTGTCTTCTCTCTGAACCCCTCTGCCATGGTCAGAACTTGACCCAGAGTCTGCTCCTTCTTTAAGCTCTTGAATGGTAGAACAAGAGTCAATGGAGTTCTATTCCAACCACACACAACTCAGTCTCGCTCCTCCTACACTGGTTTAATTTGTGTTTGTCTTAGTCGTTCATCTCTTTCCCTAAGGATCAAAGCTAGTGCTCATACTGTTTACTCAGCTCTGGGTACCATGTTCGGAGGAATGCTTGTGCACAGTCTACATGTCCAGAGACTCTCTACTGCTTTAACAATTGTGCTTGGGCAGTCCAATCAGCAGGTGGATGTGAAGTTGCCTCTGTGAGCTTGGGCACTGTTGTCAGGTCATCAGCACAGCCCAGACTAGACAGGTTTAGTAGTAAAATAGTATCATTATTTTGACTCCATGAAACTATATGTATGTATTGTCATCTCTTCCATCAAAGATAGAACCAGTGGTGTGTGGGAAGAAGCCAGATTGGACTCAGGAGATGCTCATTACTGACACGTCCCAGATGTTTCCACTGAAAAATGAGGACGATCCCTCTGAGACTGGCCACCCAGCAATGATGCTTGCATTTTTTCATTTATTTGTTTGTCTTAGAAAGGGTCTTAATGTATTGTTCAGGCTGGTCCCAACTCCTGGGCTCAAGTGATTCCCCCCCTCAGCTTTCCTATGGCTGGGACTACTTATCACTGTGCACAACTTGATGATGCTCATGCTACACAGAAACATGTGTTGAGCATGGACGCTATGATCAGGACTGTCTTGGGGTACTGTGCAATGCTGCTCATAACTCACTTCCTCACTATACAAGTCTGCGAAGTAGTCTGTGGCACTGTCAGTGTAGAAGTGGTAGAACATTGGCTGGAAAATGGACATGACTTGGCCTAGATGTCACAACTAACAATGAGGCAGGGACCCCATTTGAGTTTAGCTACCCTACTTCAGAATCTGGTTAAATGTCTCTTGCATCATGCTGGCCATAACACTCTGCCAGACTTTTCTACCTAGGAGAAGAAATGACTCTGGGATCAGAGGCTTCACACGGCCAAACTATGAGCATTCTGTCACAAAACAATGAGGAATTTCCCAACTCTTCCAAGGCAAAGGTTGAAGTTTGTCTCCCTGTGCCCTCTCCTGAAGAAGAAAACAATCCCATTTGTGCCAGGAATGCCATGGGCAGCGTCTTACCGGCATATTCGCCCATGTTGATCTCCTCCTCAAAGACGTCGCTGAAACCTTCGCCGGAATTGAGAAGGTCTAGACGGCCATCAATAAACTGGAAAGAAAAAGAGCAAACACACCACAGCTTGTCTATAAACAGGGGAGCCATCCAACTGGGCACTAAGGTCTATTCTCAAGATCAGCCAAGTTGTTCAAGATGGGAAAGGCCCTTTGAAAACCACAAGTCTCTAGAAAATGCTGGTTGTGCATTTCTAACTCAGAAAACTGCCAAGTCAAGGACCTGTCAGGCACCTGATGCCCCTTTTATACCAGCCCTGCACGCCAGTCTTCCCCAGGCCTGTCTCCTCCCTTCCCTCATTCTTAGTGCTGAAGGTGAAGACAGCTAGAGAAATGCCCACTAGAGACCTGGCACAGGCCA
Source organism: Dicrostonyx torquatus (assembly GCA_028555095.1). Taxonomy (NCBI): domain Eukaryota; kingdom Metazoa; phylum Chordata; class Mammalia; order Rodentia; family Cricetidae; genus Dicrostonyx; species Dicrostonyx torquatus. Next base: position 5,173,623 of record JAQHUG010000107.1, read on the forward strand.
AGAGAGGCTGGGCACCTGTTTGAAGAGCTGCAGTTGTGTAGCATTCTGTAGGAACTGCCTCATGGCTCCCGAGCGGTAGTGGGACACAAAGGCTTCTTCACTGAAGGTGATGGGTTCTTCCTGGGAAGTGGAGAAGGAACATAATGGTAAGAGGCAGGCAACCTCCCTTCTGCAGGTTTCCACATCTGCTTATTCCTTTATTCCATACTATCACCAGTCATTCTAGTTGATGGTTGAGAATGCTGTTTTAGGAAGAATTAAACCCCAAGTCAGAGCGACTAGAAGGTGGGGCTGACAGCCAAGCTCAGCTGTGCAGCCCTATTTACCCTGTCCCTAACACTGATGATGGTAACCTGTAGCAAGTTAGTGCTGTGCCTGCCAGTGTGATGATTTCCAAATGTATCCTGCCACGTTTAGGGGTAGAACTCTGAAGCCAGTCGGCACCTCATGTTGAAGGGGCTCTGATAAGGCAGAGATGAACCTTTCAGAGCTGGACAGGGGTGAACTGGGTACATTGGTGCTTGGTGGCCTTTTCTCAGGTACCAACTGCGGAAAATAGTTTTAAACTCATTTATAAATGATTATTATTTTTGTTGATTTTTTTTTTCGAGACAGGGTTTCTCTGTGTAGCCCTGGCTGTCCGGGAACTCACTTTGTAGACCAGGCCGGCCTTGAACTCATAGAGATCCACTTGCCTCTGTTTCCTGAGTGCTGGGATTAAAGGTTTGGGCCACCACTGCCCGGCTCCCCCCCCCCCCAAGACAGGTTCTTGCTATGTAGTTCAGGCTGGTCTTGAACTTGTGAGCTTCCTATCTCAACTTTCTAAATGTTGGAATTACAGCTGTGTACCACCATGCCTAGCTCACAGTAGCTTAACCTATAGCAAGTTATAATTTACGAAATACTGGCTGATCAAAAATAAAATTTATCACCTGCAAAAGTTTGTGTTTAAGCTATCTGATGAGTATGTTTTTGTCCACCAAGTACATCTGAGTCAAGAAAATGACGCTCTAAGTTTTAAAACAAACAAACATATATCCTGGCCTTGTAAAGTCAACGCCTCGCTCTTTCTTTGAACTCATTTACAGCACTTGTCTATGCAGACATGTCTTCAATTTTGGTCTGCATTCCTGATTATAAAAGATCTCACTTTTACATCTCAAGCTGTGTTAGGGCACTCCTCCTTTCATGGACTTGGTGGCAAACACAAAGATGTTTGAAGTTCCGCTTTTATCCTGTTTTAATGAGTTACGTGTTAAATTTACTGTCTGGCTCCTTTAAGTTCCAAGAATTCCTTTTGCTTCAATATAGCCAATATTAACTCAGCAACTGGGCAGCCTCACTGCTCAGGCTGCAAGGACAGCCCAGAAATATGAGAGTGGAAAAATGTATTTTTATAGTTAGATCCTCCTCAAGTTTACAAAGGATTTAAGGCACTTTTGCAAGCGTCCAAGACAACAAATAAAAAACATGATTGCTGAGAGGCACACACATTGTGAAATAATTTAGAAACAGTTCTGGATGTGCTGCTTCTCATGCAGTTTCTAAACTTAAGTCACAGAATTATTCTGGAGCTACCTGGCAGCTGAGGCAAGGGAGGAACTGCTAACTGTGTGGCACATGGGAGGAATAAGCCACTGCTGGTCCCTGGGAAATGAGTTATAGCTGTTCATGTCACTTTGGCATGGACTGCCCCTTCTCCACCAAACCAAGTCCAGGGAGAACTCCACCCCCTCAAGCCTTTCTCCTCACTGTTGGGGCCATATTCACTCTAGGATTTTACACACACTGATGGCTTTTGACACATATCACCAGCCCAGAACCTTACTAGCCCTCTAAAGCCTGTCACTCCACATCAGGCACTCACCCTCTCAGTTATGGACCCCATCTCCATCCAAATCATTGCCTCCCTTTCTTGATTGTCAGAGCCTCACTGATCCACAACTGACCTGTTAGACTTCCAATGTCCTTCCTGCCCAGTCTGGGAGGGATCTCACACACTCACTGTTTGCCCCTCATGACCCTGGCATAGGCCCAGACTGCTGTGGTGGGGGTTCACCTTCATGCTCTGTCCCGTTTTACTCATTCTGATTCCTATCAATTCTGGCCAAAGTTCAATCATGTCACCATATTGCTCAGGAATCCAGTTGCCCAGGTGCTGCCTTCATGTAATGACCAGATTTGTGTCCTTTATACTGTGATTCCCGTGAACAGATACACTTGTTTGCATAACTTTATATACCACATAATATGTGACACACCCCAGCGTCTTATGTGGGAGAAGATGGGGAAACTTTTCGTCTTTGGCCAGGTGAGTAGCCCTTTAGGATAGTCCCTCTGTGTCCCTTTGTATCTACTCCTCCACATCTGTTTTTACAAAAGCACCTTCTGGTCCATACGCTGTGTTGTTCCATAGTTACCCTTACTTTCTTTTCTTTCTGCCTGACTCAGGCCTGGGTGTGGCAGTCATTCACCCTTGCTTGGTATTACCAGATACCATTACCATGAGTGCTAGAACAGCCTTTCCCAGCATCCTCTCTGACAAGGAGCCTATGAGGGCAAGTTTTGTTGAACACATCTCCACATCCTCTGGGGTCACTGTAGAGCCTGGACTCTAGTTACAAGTGTAGGGATGTGAGTTAAACAACCACAGAATGAGTGCAAACCTGGTCCTGCTGCAGGACCTGTGGCCTTGGTATGACACAGACCCTTCTTGGTAAAGAAGTCTGGGATACCATGAGGGATGAGTGGTGGGTGCTTGTGTTCAGAGTGGAGGGTGTTAGAGTTGCTCAGATGAACTGTCCACTTGTACCTGGAGCCTTGGCCCAGAATCAATCACAGAGGACTCATCACCTGGAGTGACACTCCTTCCAAGATACTGACAATGATCACACTTCACTAGTGGGCTCCTAGAGATGTCTCACAGATGTGTCTTAGATACACAGTATCAAGGGTCTCCTTAACAAACCTTCAGGATGCAGAACACCAGCTCTTCAGACATAAGCCCCTCTTGGAGATAAGCAGGGCTCAGTGAAGGTCCCTGTCATAGGACAAGGGTAAGCACACCTTCCCCTCCATTTTGTATATCTGTGTCCTACAGCTGTCATGGCTTCCACTGCACCATACTTCAATAACTATAGACAGTCTCTTGTTAATTCTCTTCTTTATAAAAATTGCAAGCATTGCTGGTTTAGTTTTCTTATTTGATTGATTAGACCTTTTGTCTTCTTAGGTGACACTCTAGGCACTGCGGCAACCTGCTGATGGCAACATTAATTCCAGGGAGTCAGGCCATGAGCATTTGTGCTTAGATATTAGTAAAGAGTTTTTCCATCTATGACTCCAAGGACAGTAAAACACAGCTGCTCAACTCCATCAAGGCCTCTGTTACAAAAAGACAAGTGTTTCCTCTTAGACTGTCTTGTTGACATATGGAATCAACCGAAAAGCCCATCACTAGTGAGTTGAATCACTGTTAGCAGGTGAAGCCTGTGACTCCAAAGGTTTGAATCTTCCAGAAATAATGGCTTCATCCACATAGCTTCTTCAGTACTGGTGTACAAACACAACCCCCACCAGGATCTTCAAACTACTTTCTTTGTCCTGATAACTCCTCTGTTTCTTAACAAATTTAACTGTTATCAAAAATATCAATTTTACTGTATGATTATAAGACAAGAAGAGTAGTCTCTTTTTTATAGATTTTATTTAAAATTAAAAACCCATTATTTTTGCAAGATTCATTTATATATTTAAACATTTTAAAAAAAGCTCTTATAAGCCAGGTTCTGTGTAAGAAGAATGAAAATATAAAGCACAGATCATAAAACTACCAGGTACAGGGTGGGAAGTAGATGAAGGTATAGACCATATAAGAATGGGAGAATATTCTGACCATGGCAGTGCTATTTGTGTGTGTATGCAGGGGAGCAGTGCTTCTGTGTGTGTGAAGGTTGACATCAGGCATCTTCCTCAATGACTCTCCACTTTAGGAACCCAAACTCAGGTCCTTATGCTTGTGCAGTGGGTGCTTTATCTGTTGATTCAAAATGTGGTATTTATTTATGTTACACATGCCTTAAAAAGGAATCTGACACATGATACAGCATGGATGTACCTTGATGATACTATGTTAAGTGAAACAAGATAGTCAAGAGGACTGGTAACTATGAGTGATCAAATTCATAGAGAAAAGAGTAGAATGGTGGCTTCTGGGGGCCAGGGGCAGTTGAAGAGCTGCCCAATGGGTTCAATGGGTTTCAGATTTGGACAATGATGAAGTTTGGGAGATGGATGGTTGCACCCATGTGAATGTATTGAAGGGCATGGGACTGCATATAAAAAACGGCTAAGATGGGAAATTTTACGAAAAACTTCTTAATTATGATTTTAAAAAATCAACAGAACATGGCAGGTGATTGCTTATTTGGTATTGGCTTGAAATTTTCCCTAATAGTAAGTCAGTTATTTTAAAGGAATCCCGCCAAGTTCAGGGAACAAACAACCACAGTGTGGAGTGGCACCTGATACACCAGAGGGCTAGGACTGCTTTTGCTAAAGAAACCTTTACAAAAACTTGATGCTTTCGATTTAGTCTCTGTAGGGCAACTCAACATGGTAAAGAGTGAACATGCCATGGAGTTAAAAGGCCTTGAACCCTGACCTGCTTGGCAGTCAAGTAATCTCTGACAACTCAATCTGTCTTTCCTCATTGGTGATAATAGTGCTAGTGGTCCCTCACAGTGTCAAAATGAAGATTGAAACAGATCAACACAGAGGGTGTTTCCACAATGGGTTTCCCACAAATAATGGTGGGTAGAGATTGGTCTTGCTTGTGACAAGCAGGGACCAGTGTAAAATGAACACTCTTGAAAATAAAATGCTCCTAAAATCTATTCATTCCTTTGTTCCTCCCTCTTCCCTTCCTTCTTTCCCTCTCTCCCTCCTTCTCTATCTTTTTCAAGATCTATCCTGGTGTCTGTTTGTATACAATAGTATACAGACACTCCAAGTAAAGAAGGGAAACAATGTTTAGTTATCAGCATGATTTTTGCTGTTCAATTTTATACCATGTGATATTGGTTTTAAAAAATAATAAATTGGATGGGCATTGTATTTCATAGCTGGTACATGCACCTGTGTTTCTTTTAGAGATTTTACTTTTAATTATGTGTATGTGCACCTGACTGGGTACTGGGAACTGAACTTGGGGCCTTTGGAAGATTATTACACACTCTTAACCACTGGACAATCTCTCTAGTTCCTGTGTTCTCATCAGTTCATGGAAATGCTGCGTCTCAGCTGTTTTAATTTTACTTCTTGATAGAAGAACAGTCCACACATTTTCTGCCTTACTGATCAGAAAGGAAGAGGGACCATATTCACTCTGACTCTTTCTTTCCTATCATTTTAGAGTAAGGACAAGAAGCAATCACAATGTGTGACAGCTCCATTTTGTTTTAGTGCTGGTCTGAAGGTTACTCTTCACAGATCATCTGGGCAGCTGCCAAGGGACCAATGTGACTTCCCCTGTGGTATGGAGCATAGTTCCCAAATCCTTATTTACTGGAACACAGGGACAAAAGAAGGGTGGGAGGAGCAGTGGGTTCCCTTGCTGTAACATTGGCAGCATGAGCATAGAGAGAAGGGGCCTATGTCTCATCTGTGCCAACCAAGCTTGTCCCACCCTTGCCAAGACCTTCACATACAATTCCCATCTCATGAGGAAGAAACATTCATGGAGAAGCCTTTAGCTCAAAGTCTCAGGGATCTCCAGTCTAATGACTCTTAGGCTCAAGTCCAAGCACAGCAAACAATGAGGTCATAAGACAGACAGAGGGAGGAAGATCACTGCACAGTCAATCAGATGACTCTGACACGGCTGGGCCAAGTCACCCTTGGAATGACAGGATAAAGACAGCTTTCTGTAGCAAGTGTGGAGTAGCTGAGGTATGTTGAGGGCTGGCTCCCATCCCTGTAACTAGCCCTAAACAAAGAATCAATGTCTCCTTGTGAAGCTGCCTTGCTGTTCAGATGATTTTAAGTTAGGGCAAATGTGAGCACCCAACCAGAGCTTCTCAAATGATTTATGGGCCAGAGATGGCCGGGCTGCTGGTATTTGCCCATTCTGGCCACAGCCCCAGTATTGACAGAGGCCCCCTGCACACATTTGCTAGATTATAGTAAAGACATTCAAATCACAGGCGCGTCGGCCCATGCCTCAGCTCATCTGTGCTAGGAGCCCCTTCCTTCAGCATTAACAGAGACAAACAGGGAGAAGTCAGGAAATTCTGATTAGCACAGGAACGCAGATGAGCGGGGAGGCCCATGGATGCAGAGGAGACACAATAAGGTTGGTCTTCGTGCATACTAGCTCAAGATTTTCCTCCCCTAAGACATGCAGATGGGAATCAGCTCTTGGAGGAAAGCAGGTGCACTGATTAAAACCAACTACCGCTTGCTGAGCACTCCACCAGTGTTGGCTGGTTTTACATGTATTACCTTGTTTATTTTCTGTGGTAACCTGTGAAGTAGGTTTTATGGTCACCTCCACTTCACAGAGAAGGAAACCGAGGCTCTGTTAGGTGAGGTTACCTGCTTGAGGTCACTGAGTTGGGCAGTGACCTGGCCAATGTTCAGAGGCAAAATCTACCTAGATCTGGGCTCATGTAACATGATATTATTTCTCTTGCATGAAGAGACATAATAGCAGGATTATATTTGTCACCTAGCTGCCAGCTGAAGCTGCTCTTAGAGGCAATCCAAAGAGGTGGATTATAGGGGAGCAATGCTAAAGAGGCTATGGCTCCACTATGCTTGATGCAGCTGTTCACCTCCTGGAGCCTCTAACTTCTCACTGATACACTGCAAACAGCAGTCTCTACCTGGTGCTCTGAGTGGTGGAGTCATTATGCGGATTAATGTCCATAGAACAGTGGTGGCTCATTTCTGCAACACAGTGACAGCTCTCTCCCAGGCTGGAACCCATTTGGGACACACAGGGATCTCAGGATCAAGCATCTAGTGGTTTTGACACCTAGGCAGTGTCACAGTCAACTCAGGGCTACTGGGAACCAGATCTGGGATAACATAGTAACATTTTAATGCTTCCTTACACAGGGTAGGGATGAAAATCTGTTCTGGAGGGTTGGGAAAGTTTGAGAAAGCCTACTTAAGAGGGGACAGGTTTGAGGGTCTCATGGGTTTCTGGGATGGAAGATCAATAGAGCAGCCAGTGCTGGCAGTAGTCATGCAAATCTGTAGATCCCATATGAAAAGGCAAAGGGACATAGTGAATAAAACAAAAGAAGTCCTCCCGAGTCATGCAAGGAGCAGGAGTGACCACTAGTCCCTTGGTGACACAGACCTTGGAGGGGTCATTCAATAGTGTCCACAGTCTGAACCACAGAACTTAGCTGTCAATGCCAGGCTCCTCCACTCATTGTCACCCCTCTCTCGGATGTCCTCTGTCTAGTGCTGGCACTGACCTGGTGCCCAGGAAGCTGCTAGTTGTGAACACAAAACAGCTTTGTGAAGTGTAAAGAGCATGTGTGGGATCAACACCTGACCTAGCTTTGCTTCTTCTCTGTAAAGCTGAGTGGCTGGAAAATCTCATTTATACTCAGAGGCGGGGTGGCTTTCTATGAGGTCTTTCCTGGCTCCACAAAGAAACAGACCACCACATCAGCACTCCCTGAAGATACAGCAATGGAAAAAGCTGGAAAAAATGTAGGATCCACCACCCATGCGGTCTGGAACTCATGGCAGGTCCCTAAGTCCTCTGAGATGGTTTCTCATGGGTGAGATGGGAGACCCTGCTTCCCAGGTGTGTGGGGATTGACAGTGATTCATGCAAGAGCTTAGCTGAGGGAACAGTGCAGGTCTCTGCCTTTTTTACACATTGATTCTATTTCAGGCAGCTCTCACTTCATGCATGTGATATGTACAATCTATACCCAGTATATGGTGGGTTCTGGAGCAATAAACAAGAGCCAGGGAAAAAGGGACTCTCAAAAAAGCTGCTTGGAGTGCAAACCCGCTTAGGACCCCATGATGATCCTTGGCTGAAGACTGGCTTCTTGTGACAGCTCTGTGGAAACAGGCTCTTCATGGGGACATCCTTCAGAGAGAAGAAGTGTGCCTGGCCCAGAACTACAGAATAGGAGGAGCCACAGGCCCAGATTTCTCCCATGGCACTGCAGAACTCTCAGAAAAGGCTCATTTGCCCAGACAGGGCTTTCTTCTGTGTTTCTGGAAATCCAAGTGACCGTTAATAATCAAACGAAGCTGCCCTTCTCTGTGTACTACGGTCACTATCCAATTAATGAGTCCAGTGTTTGTGGGTGCTGGGTTTGGATGACCTGGGCCCTCAGGCTCAGAAGGGCTCAGTGCAGCCCAGAACTCCAGAAGGAGAGAAGCAAGAGAGCCTCTCTAAGCCTGTTTCTTCAGGTTTACAAGGGGGAGATCCCTTACTTCATATCCGCTATCTTAAATGGCATGTTTGTTAAAGTGCTATTACCTACGAGCATATGCAAGGGACCAGTAATGTCCTTCATGGCTCTCCTTTGAGGTTGGCCATCATGTTTGAGGTAGGCACTCCAGTCTCCCTTCAGCAAATATCTATGATCTTGTTGCCTGAAAAGCATAGGAAGGGCTGTAAGGGAAGGAGGTGATATGAAAGCAAAGTACCACCAAGGGGCAGGGCTGTGCCAGCTGGAGTAGGAGGAAGGTGTGAGCAGAGAGTGGGTAGGGGCAGGAAGCAGCAGGAACTGTGTCTGGGCTGTGCAAGGACATCATGTATGGGTGAGTGTGGCTCCTCCCTCACTGGGCACACTTTCCTGAGAGCTGGTGATTCAATATGGTAGATGCTGGCTCAAAAGACACAAAAACATCACTTCTTAGCATGTTCTGACTACTCCTTCCCAAGAATTTTCTATCCAGCTATGAAAGAGTCCTAGGCAGAATTTCCAGGAACTTCCTGAATGGATTTTGTTTACTCAGAGCCTCATTCCACAGAAGCCACCAGTGCCTGCAGCACCAAGTGAAGTTCAGAGGGGCAAGTGAAGCCTGCTTGCCAGCCACAGCTCCTCATTCCCCAAGTACCCTGTGCCCCAGTAACTAGAGCAAACTACAACTCTCCAGAAGGTTCCATTGACCCCTGCTCTTTCCTGTGCCACATCTTCTGCTGGGGATTCTTCATGCCTTTCAAGGCCTAACTCAAAGGTCTACCGGACCAGGGACACTTGTCATGGCCTTTGCTGGACCTCTTGTGGGTCCTGAGCACCCAAAGTCTTCATTGTAAAAGAATTTGTGTCTAGTCATGGCCTTGCCTAGTCACCTGTCAGTGACCCCACCAGGAGTCTTCCTCAAGGGCAGGGATGTCTGATTCCCCCCCAAAATCTCTAGCTCCCTGCACAGTGTCAGGACAACAGGGGAAGGAGGGAGGCAGGAAAAAGGAGAAGGTGGTTGTGCTGGGAGGGGTTGGTGGCAGAGGAGGCAGGGAACCCCGGCTAATTAGACCACATGTGCAGAGCAGCATCTGGCTCCAAGTGCAGCAGTTTCCAGGGCTCCTGGAGTTGTCGTGGAGATGACCACATGACCTGCCTGGAGCTGAGGCTCTGGGGCAGCAATCCAGATGCACTCCTAACATATTCTGACAGAGAGCAGATGGGCAGCTATTTAGCTATTTGCTGGGCCAAAAAACACCAGCTCCGCTTCCCTCCAGACCCCACATGCCCTCACTTATAATTTTCATAATGGAAAGCCACTTTTTAAATATGTATGTATGTATGTGTGTATGTATATGTATACAGGTGTTTTTTCTGCATGGATGTCTGTACCAATGGAGGCCAGAAGTGGATGTTAGATCCTCTGGAACTTGAGTTATAGATAATAGTTAGTTGCCTGTGGGTAGTGGAAATTGAACCAGGGTCCTCTGGAAGAGCAGCCAGTGCTTTTGACTGCTGAGCATCTCTCCAACCCCAATGCAAAGTCACTTATATCTGCTCCTGGTATGAGAGGTCCTTTTGTATTTGTGTTGCTTTTATTGATTAATGAATAAAGAATCTGCCTTGGCCTGTGATAGGATAAAGTAGAGCTAGGTGGGGAAAACTAAACTGAATGCTGGGAGAAAGAAGGCGGAGTCACAGAGAAGCCATGTAGCCCTGCCAAAGATGGATTCTGGATGGAACTTTACCCGGTAAGCCACAGCCACGTGGGTGATGCACAGATTAATGGAGATATGTTAATTTAGGATATAAGAGCAAACTAGGAATATGCTTAAGCTATTGGCCAATCAGTAATTTAGTTAAAAAGTTTCTGTGAGATTATTTTGAGTTCTGGGCAGGTGGGAATGAACAAGCAGCCTCCTACTACAACATGCTCCCATCCACTAGTTTTCTCACCGATCAGTTTGGGCACCACTACTTACATACTCACCTCCCACTCCAATTTGCAGCCTGGTCCTATGGCGCAAGTGAGGATATGTCACCATCTTTAACAAAGGTCCCTTGAAGCCAGACTCCCCTGTTGCAAGACTGCCCAATCTCCTGATTCAAAGTGTATAAACTCCCCACTCTGTGGCTTTATCTAGCAGAGTATGCAATCCTTTGTAGTGTGTGGGTATCTGAGCTCCTATTTTTACCTACACTGGCTTTGGGCATGCTACTGGCCACTCTAAATTCAGTTTAATGCTCTATGAAATGGAGTTTGTAATAGCCACCTTCACAGATCTTTTTAAAGAAGTAATGCAATAATAATGGGAGAGCCCTAAAAATTATAAATTCCTGAATAAATGTTAAGCTATTCCTACAATGGCAAGTTTTGAGTTGGCTAAAAAGGTCTTAAACTTAAAAAGAATTGTTTTTTAAATAAAACCTCAAGAAAGGGTCTTATTACATATCCCTGGCTGACCTATAGAGATAAGAACGCACAGAGCTCTACTTGTTTTCTTTCTTCTCTCTCTCTTTCTCCCCCTCCCTTCTTCCTTTACCTCTTCTTTTTGAGACAGTGTTTCTCTGTGTAATAGTCAAGACTGTCCTGGAATTCACTCTGTAGACCAGGCTGGCCTGGAACTCAGAGATCTACCTGCTTCTGCCTCTTGAGTGCTGGGAGTAAATGCGTGTGCCACTATATATGACTAAGTACTATTTTTTAGAAATATTGATTGTGTGTATGGTGTGTCTGTGTACATGTGAAGGCGAGAAGAAAACTTATAGGTTCTCTCCTTCTATTACTCAGTCCAGGGCATTGCATTTAGTTCATCGGGCTTGATAGCAAGTGCCTTTACCTGTTGAACCATCTCAACAGTCCAAACTTAAAAAAAAAAAAAATTAAAGCAGATCACTCACATCAGCTGAGAAGAAGAGAAATAACAAAATGTTAGGGTCTGTACAAAAGTAGACACTATTGGCTGTGTGCATGTCTAATGTCTCTCAAGCTTTTTGGTAAAGTGGGAATATGTTTCCTGTTGGAGAATCAGGCTGGGGATTAAATTTTGTTTATAGTGCTTAAGAGCCTGGGAATTTAAACCCTAAATCCTTAGTTGACCCATCTGTATAAGGAGAATATTCACTCTTACCTCCTGTGAGCATATTCCTGCTGCAAACTGCCCAGTACTGGAGGTATTCAGTATAGTTAGTTTCCCTTTCACTCCCCTGTTGATTTGATCAAATACAATTGAGGCTGAGCAAGATAGTGGAAAGCACAGGTTTAGCTAGACAGGGCTTGGTTTTCTCTTCTGAAAAAGCAAGGCACTGAGAGGAGCTGCCTTGCCATGTTGTTGTTTATAGTTTAAAGTAAACAGTGTACATGGAAGGTTTAAGATTCCATTACAGTTGTCCTTACAACCCCTTTTTTCCTTATTGGAGAAATTCTACATGGTCCAGGAAAAGCCAAGCCTTTTCTGTGGGTGTGGTCTGAGCACTGGTGCCATATCAACTAAAGGGATATGTGTTCGGTTCTGATTCTAGGACATAAAAGAAGGAAGGATACCACTAGTAAAATGGGGGGGGGGGAAGGGGCAGGCTGTCTGAGGTCCTAGCCGGCTGCTTGAGTGGTAAGCAGTATAGCCCATCCAGGTGTACAGGCTTGTTGATGAAGCACTGTGGGGCTCCTGCTGCCACATACTCGCCTAGGAAGGCCTAGCTAAAAATACTGCAAACATGGGTTTAATGTCACCCAGCAGAGACTAATGATTGTTTAAAGTAAATATTAATTATGATTTACCCAGACAGTGACAGAGTGCATGCACACTTCAGTGTCTATACATGTAGTGAAGCAATCGTTTAGGAAAATGACTTCTGATGCCACTCTACTGGGAAGTTCAAGGGCTTGCAGGGCTCTGCATGTGGGATCCTGGTTAAAATAACTGGCGGTGTCTTGATGAGCAGTTAGCAGGAATTTCCTTTTGTGACAGAGGGTTTCCTCTGGACCATTCTACTGATCCAAATTCCCCATAAACACTGTCACAGTGCTGTAGAGAACCCAGATTTGCTTTAAGGCCCAGAATATTGATAGGCAGATCTTGAATAAGTGTGGCCTCAAGAGTCTACTTGTACGGTCGGCTGATCTGCAATGATGCTCTAAGGACCCCATGTTCTCTTGGTCAAGCTGTAGGCTCTCATACTTCTGTTTCCTCACTTGGGTGGGAAGTTAACATTTGCTGATCATTTAGAAGTTTTGGCATCTGGTGGCCCATGCAATTCACCCAGGGAAGCTTTGTTCACATACTCTTGAGCCATGGCTTGGCCTCCACACAACTACTCATATAATTTTGAAATACTGCAATCCTGGGTAGGTACTCATAAGGTCTTTTACAGCCTGGGCCCTAGGATAGGGAGATGCAGAAAGAATCAGCCCTACCCAAGGTCTGTTGGGTAGCCATAGGTTCTGACTTCCTGGAACCTGCTTTTGAACTCCTGACTCTTGTCACAATGCACCAAATCCCTTCAGTGATGGTTCTGAGAGGAGGGAACCTTTGAGACCTGGGATGGATCAAACCTAGAGAATCAAACTGGACTGCATGCTGCAGAAACTGTTATGGTCACATTACTGCACCTTCAAAAGGCCTTTAGGGCTGGCCAGGGGCATACGCATTCAGGCAATGGGGCGAAAGTTTGTACCTGAGGATATATGGTATTTGGATTTTTGGCCATCTCCCTACCCATGGAATAAAGATGAGCTTGGATGCTAGAAAAAGGCAGCTCCTTTCACAATGTGGTGAGCAGCGCCTAACCTTTGGAAATATCAAATCACTACAACCATCCTTTATTACTAATAATGATGACGACAATGATAATGATAATAGATTTATCGAGAGCCTGCTAGTCATATTCCAACAGTATTTATTCTAGTTACCAGTATGAATGCTTTTGGGGGAAGGATTCCAAGGTCTTCTTACACTGAAATGCATAAAGATACAGTGCATTCATACATGCATAATATAAATTTTCTTCAGTGCTGAGAGCTAATACATACTAGGTGAAGGATCTACCACCAAGCCACATTTCCAACAGAGCATGTGACAAGACATGGATATGGAAATGTGAGCATGGCAGGTATGCAGGTTTTCACTGAAACATTCTTGCCTGTATATTACAGAAAAGACTTACTTTTGTGTGTTGTGTCTTCTAATTTTCATTAAGAAATTCTTGGGGGAAAAGCCCATAGGATACAATAATTGCCAGAACTTCAGCGGGGGAAGTGTGGTAGCAGAATGGGTATCAACAATGGAGGGGAGGCCACACATGGCATTCTGCTAATCTAATTTATTGCTAATACAGTGAGTTAGTTATTGGGTCAGCAAGAGACTCAGCAGCTTAGGCACTTGCTGTCAACTCTGATGATCAATCCCTGAAACCTGCATGGTAGAAAGAGAAAACTGACTCTTGTTAGCTATCTTCTGACCTCCACCCAAAACGACTGTAATTTTTAAAAGGTGAGTTACAAACTATTTATTATGTATCTACTATGAGTCAGGCCTTGTGTAAGAACTGCAATGGTCAGGACAAAGCCAGTCTAGGTTCCTTTTTCCTAGAATGTGGGCAACCACCCAAGTAAATAGTGTTTTTGACAGACACGAAAGGGTGCCTGGAGATCCAGAAATAAAGTTCTGAAATGTCTAGCACCTTTGCCCAAGTCCCTGTAAAAGCAGATGGGGGTGGGTTCCCAATCAGGCAAATCTAATCTTTTCTCTGTCACCTGCTACCCTTCAAAAGGTCACCAACATCCTCGGTCCTCATTTGTTCTTGATGAGAGGAGTGATTAAGAAAACTGACACCTGAAGATCATTTTCCAATCACATCCTCATCATTCTTCTCAATCCTGTCCATCATCAGCTGAATCCCAGAACACTGCAAAAAGTAGTGGCTGTGATGTCAGCTCTTTTGATGACACTTTTACCTTTTAAGGTGGTTGCTTCATTGGACACTGGAATTCCTGAAGTTGCAGCCCATTTGGCCAGGAGGCTGGGAGCCCAGAGGTGGGAGTTAAGGCTGAGTGCCTTGCCTTCCCCTCCCTCTGGCCTTGGTTAGTTTGGAAGGAAGATAAGAGAAGGTGCCCAAAGGAAGGGTATGGATGCCAGTGTTTGGTCTGGATGGTTCCATGACCCCTCTAGAAGCTGCCACATGGTAGCTGGTAGGTTGGCAGGAAACTATCAAAAGACCATCCCAAGAAAGCCTAGAAAGAGCTTTATTTAGAAGTGATGACTAGGGAAGGCAGACATCAGTAACAATTTTACTGGCGATAGGATAGAAGCTCCCAAGCATCCAAGTAGGAGCTGGTATTTGGGGCTTAAGAACACTGAACACTCCTGCTTTTTAGAAGAGATACAAGGTAGCAACTACTCCTGGAGATGGGCTATCTTGCACACCAAGGCTCTTACCCTGAGGCCCTCCTGATTGTGCCTGACTATCCAGGTCGGCTCCAGGCCTCTTCTTTGGCTGCCCCAGTAGCCACAAGTGTCTCTGAGGTGCTTGCTTCTGCTCCTGCTGTTTCCTTTCCTGAGAGTGGCTTTGAACATCACTGCAGCTTAAGTTCTATCCTGCTTTTGTGACAAGCTCTGAGAGGCCGTTTTTTTTTTTTTTTTTTTTTTTTAAATAAGGGTATGCCAGCACCCTACCCTCCCCCCCCCGCTCCCTCCACCCACCATGTCCTTACTCCTGCAAATCTGAAGCCTCCATTTTTGCTAGCTCCCTCAGCTTCCTGTAAGCTGTACCCCATGCTGTGCTAGAGGCCCTTGCTCCAGTTCACACTATTTCCTTTGTTTGGAATACCCTTCCTGTATCAGGTGAAACACTCTTCATCCTACAAATCAGAATCATGGCCTCCACATGTTCTTTCCCCACAGCTGCACTGGGTCTTCCTCTGAGCTTTCATGGTATCATATCAGGTACTTGTCTATTCCTATTTTCCCTCAATGACATGAGCTCTCCATTTATGGGGTGAACCATCTCACTGGGTCCAACGCTCCCTTGCTTAGCACATGACTTGGCCTACAAAGCAGGACTGAACACAGGGTGTGTTGAATGAACTGCCCATTCTCTTTTATGGGAGGGAGTCTTATGAAATGAAGTGGCTTTCAGTGGAAAGAACGCCAACAGAGTTTACAGGAGACTCACATGGTCCCTGAATACTTCTAGCAGACGGTGTCTCAGCAAGGCTGCAATTAGACATGAGCACACACACACATGCACACATCATTTAAATTTTTTTTTAAAATTTTATTATATATATATATATATATATATATAGTGTTCTGGGCACCAGATCTCATTATAGATGGGTGTGTGTCATCAATGTGGTTGCTGGGAATTGAACTCAGGACCTCTGGAACAGCAGTCAGTTCTCTTAACCTCTGAGCCATCTCTCCAGCCCCATTTTAAAAATTTCACAGAATGCATTTAACACAGATTTTTTTCTTATTGGAAACCTGTTTACAATCTTGTCCACTGTCAGTCTTAAATGTCACTCTCTAGAAAGATGGCTTCTGCCAGGAGGAATTTATTTTCAAATTGAATTACAGCATGTTCATGCAGGGAAGCACCTCTTTTGAATCTCCAAATTGGAGGGAAATCAGGGAAGAAGAAAAAGTGAGGTGATTAGAATCTGCAGAGGCTGATTCAGAAGGAAGAATTATGAGGCTAAAATATGTGCAGTTGAGCTAAACAGCAGCTATTAATGGTGGAGCTGGAGGGGGTGGGGTGATAACCAGAAACTTACCAGAGTGATGAGCAGGCACAGCAAGAGTAGGAACAAGAAACGGGGCCAAGAAAGCAACATGGTGGGGACAAACTGATTCCACAAAAAGCACATGGACACTTTCTTGCTATCCTCCTGGGGCAGGGAAGCTAGGTGCTATTAACAATGGCTTCTCTAACCTCTGCCCAGCGGCCATCACTATTTCTACTCTAAACGGACTTAGCTGTGATTCTGTGATATGCACAGAATAGTGGGTCAGGTTCTGTCAGTCATTCTACTACTAGGTGGTCAGTCACTTCATTCAGGCTTACTCATCTCTACTACTGAGAGGTGGAATGATCCAAGAAGGCCTTGTGCAGGTGAATCTCTTATGTTGAATGGATTCTGCTTTTTTATGGTGGCTTAGGAATGCATCATCAACTTTTAGGACATGGAACTCAGACATTGTTTTTATTTTGTTTTTGGAGACAGGATATTACTTGTAGCTGAGGCTGGCCTGTAACTCACTATGTAGCACCAGGCTGGCTTTGAACTCTTAGCAATTCTCCTGCCTCAGGCTTCCTAGTGTTGGGATTATGGATGTGAGCCACAATGCCTGGTTCACTATCTTTACTATTATTTCTTAAACACAACATTCTAGATAACGTCCAGTCTCATCCCCTTGGCCTGGTAAGTATGTACTTGTGCTCAATGGCCCAGGCTTTGGGAAGCCTACTGCACATCTTCAAGGGAGGGGAGATGTCATAGTCTTTCAGTCTTTCTTTCACTACTTTAATAGGCAGGTGCTCAGAGCCTATCTAGACCAGGATGGGTCTAGAGGAGGCCAATCTGTCTTATGGACAGACGCAGGGTTACCACCTGTGATCTGCTGGGAAAGCTTGCATGTACCAACAGCAGTTCTCGGAGTTGCAAAATCCTCCTCGGGAAAATGACGTATGTCCAAAGTGGAGAGTAAGCTAAGTGGCATGGAGGGAAAGAAAGGACATGAGATGGCCAGAATGGCCAGGACACAAAGAGCAGAATATGGACATAGGTCACAGGGGAACATGGAGCTGCCATTCTAAGGCACAAGGGACTCTAACAGCTGGGTGGCCAGGGAGGAGGTGGGGATATAGATGGCTACAGTTTGGAAGGATATCCTCTGGCCTCTGCTCTGCTAAGAAAACAAGGTAGAAGCAGGGTTCCTGTTCAGAGGCTGCCTAGGGAACCTGGTAAGTGGGTGGAAAAGCAATGGAATCTAAAGTAATTTTAGGAGGTGTGAGTCGATAGGTCAATACAGCCTGGATCCAGCAGACTGACAATCTCACTTGCTAGGCAAGAGCCCTAGAGGGATGAGTAGCAGCATGGGACTCACTGGTGTTGCCTCCTTCCCAAGTCCAGCAGAGGTCTGGGCAGAGATTAGGTTTGAGGCATGGAAGAATCCCCAAGAGTAGGGGCTGGTACTCAGAAGTATTCCATAGGGGCAAGAGGATCATGTCAAGCTGCCCTCTGAACTCATTTTTCCACTGCCTGGAGACCCCCAGGTTGTCCCACAAGAACACAGTGAACAAATGTTTCTCCAGAACAGCCTGAACCTCACAGACTGTCTCTTCCAGGAAAGCATAGGGTCCTGGCTATCCTAATGCTCACATACCTGGCTCTGCCAGAGCCTGCCCTATGACCCATCTATTGGGACTGATGTTCCCATGGGGTATGCTATGGGTTGGGCTGAGGCTTCTGGCTCTGTCACCTACTACCAAGTACAGTGGGAGAGTCAGGAATTTGCCTTGTGTGGAATGGGTCTCCTGTGGCTGTTGAGAAGATCAGGTGGGTTATATGAAGTACCTGCCTCAGGACCAGACATGGCACAGGGACCTGGGGTTGGCAGGGCTTCTGTCCTTCTTCAAGACACATTTTTCCTCAATAAAAAAGTAATCATGCTTATCACTTAGGACTAAGTACCAAAGTGGCTAGTGTCTTCTATCAATGGTTGTCACATCCAGTAAGTGTTATGAAATATTACATTTACACATTTACAATATGATTACATCTGGTCAGAGTGACTTGATTCTGTCTGAGTTGGCATCTCTGGTCTCTTGGAAGCCTGCATTCCTATCTTAAAAGTTTCACATCCAGTATCCAAGAAGCCCATGCCAGGAAACACTAGTTTTTGTGTTCCAAGCCATTTAGTGAGTGGCTATCTAGCAGGCCACAAAGTGAAAGGGAGAGAGAGAGTGGAGTTTGGACTGTAATCTCATTCCCTGGCATGGACAGTCTAGGAAGAACTCACAAACCTCTCCATCGAATGAAGGATATTGCCCTTGCATGTGTGCCCTGTGGTCATCAGGACATGTGCATGGGCACCATGCAGATTTCTTCCAGGAAGCTGTCTGATATTCTTCCCGCCTCCACTGTGACAACCCTCCAGTCACCAACATTTCTTGAGCAGGCTGCCATACTATGTACTAGAAAGGTGCAGTGGACAGAAACAGTCTTGACTCTTTATGTGAGGGTCTCCCTGTCTGAGCCCTGCCTACGTCACCTTCCTACCTCCCCTTACAGCACATTCTCCAGCTACTAGCATTTACGGTGAGTGACTGACAGGGCAGGCTCTAGCCTATCATGGTTCATTTGTCTGACTGTGAATCCTGCCCCTCCATATGTCACAGCATCTTGCACTAGCCTCACTACAGGTTCTCAGTATATGTTACAGTGTGACTGGAGCCCAGTGAAAGAGGGGTAGAGGCCACAGACCTGCCTCATTTTCTCTACTTCCACCTCAGCCCCTGCAGGTGATGATTCCATGCCTGTGGTCTTCTACTCCTTTTGAAACTCAGAGCTGGTCATGCCACAGAAAACTTGCATCTTGAAGCCTAACGAAGACACAAGTCAGTGTGAGATAAATGGTGGCTGCTATAATGATCTGTAGTTTCTTGCCTGTGACTGGGAACGCCCTTGAGCAGGAACTCTTCCCTTGCTCCCAGTCTGAGTGCAGGGCTCTGCATCCTTGAGATGAGCAAGTGTCAACTATTGGGGAAATTGCTTCTCAGAATCAAGCTATTCCAGTGCTGAAAGAGTTAAGCTGTGCAAGTAAGTAAGCAAGCTCCATTTCTGCTCAGCACTATCACTGGGTGTGAGTCACAAGGCTTAGCAGGTGTGGGCAATAATTAAAGGCTTCAGCAATCTACCTGGGCAAGGTATTTTTGCCTCTTATTCCAAAGAGGAAACGCTCTCTATGGAGAGCAGAGCAGCTCATTAATGAGACTAATTAGATGGAAAGGGGGTAGAGTCTGGCATCAGCTGCAGCTTGGAGGAGAGAATCATTAAGCTCTGTAATCTCCTCTGTGGAGCAGAGGCAGACCAGGCTCAGGATGTGTAGGGGCTCCCACACCTGAGAATCCAAGCACATGCTTTGGAGGGCTGAAGGGCCTCACCCAGCCCCTGCCATGTTCCGCTGGGAGACCCTGTCTTCTTTATCCCCTTTAGCGCGCGCGCGCGCGCGCGCACACACACACACACACACACACACACACACACACACACACATGCGCGAGCATGAGACCCGGGAAGATTCTCTTCCAAGTGCTCCCACCTCTGAGGAGCATGTGCTGGTTTACATCAGGACTCCATGAGCATTAGAAACTGATCAAAGAGTCTTCTTAAGCTTCCACATGTGAAGGATAAGCTCTAATGTCTATGCTCCCAATTTTTCAAGCCACCACCCTATTAAGCCAAGTCCAGGGGCTGAGTTTCTTTATGGTTCTCCTCCTTGGTCTGGGGACAAGATGCTGCTGACTTCCCTACCACCATGTCAGTGGTTGCACACCCAGGTATCACCAATTCGCAGGCTCTGCTGGATGCATGGGGAACTAATAAATGGGTGGGAGTGGTTGGAATAGGCAGATTTGGGAGCTGCCACTTTTTGCTGTTCGACTTCAGCCAAGTTACTCTTGATGCTCCAAAGTTCTCACTTTAAAGAGGAACAGAAGGTGATCAAGTGTGCAAGAAAGAGAGAACCATCTAAAGAAGGGGCTTGCTGTCAGTCAATGTGAGTTCAAACTATGGAGGAGATGCTGAGCATCAGGGAAGTGGGCAAATAATTCTAAAGAAGTCCTCCACATGGGGTTTGAGGGAGCCAAAGGGTGATATGTCTTTGAGTAAGGCATGTGAGACATGGAGCTCACCAACGGCTGGCACAATGAGGGCACCTGCATTGTTTATACAGCATGTTGCCTGCCTTTGGGCTCCACCACTTCCCCTGCCTGAGAGGCAAGGAAGGAAGCAGCTGGCTAGTGCCGTGCCCTGGAGATTATTAAAGCACTCTTTCACCTGAACCTGCAGCCACAGCCCCACAGAAACCTTTCAGTCAGCTGATGTCAATGAAGCTGCACATGTTCAATCAGCCAGTTCTAGTACACATCAGTACCTATCCTCTCTGGCCCTCAACCCTCTGAGTACTGTTGACTGCCACTGTTCACATCTTGTGTCCATTTCATTCCACTGTGGATTCTAACTGTGGCTCCAGTGTGAATGAACCTTTTGGCTCATGTGTCTGAACACTTGGTCTCTAACAGGTGTGACTGTTTTAGAAGGCTATGAACCATCAGAGGTGGACCCTTGATGGAGGAAGTGGGTTGGGGCAGGGCAATGCCCTAGGTTGATAGTTTAGTTCCAGGTTCCTGTCTGCTCTCTGCTTTCTGACAACAGGTACAGTGTGACCAGCCTCCTCACACTTTTGCATTCATTACTTCCCCAACATGATGGATGGTACTCTTCACACTGTAGCCAAAGTAAGTCCTCTTGTCAGCTGCTTCAAGTATTTGGGAACAGAAAAGAGGAAGCTAACTAATAAAGCAACAAAGCTCACTTTTCCCATTGGGACCAACCAGGAGACTCCATCCTCTGGTCACAGTGGCTGGCTCAGTGTTATGTTTGACCATGAGAGTCTAGCATCTCTTCTGCAAACTGACGTACAGAAACTTCTGCAAACAGAAACACAGATGCCAGAGATTCACTTCAGGCTCAAGAGTACAAAGACCCTTCTCTCTTGATTACAGAACAAGATGATGTTTAAAAACAAAACAAATGGGTAAAGAAAAGCAAAGTCAAACAATGGCCAACCAATGAGAGGCTAGAACAGAACCATTTGAGTTCTCAGATCCAGCCATGTTGGAAGAGAGAGACAGCTTGGACTTCTCAGGAAGAGACAGAAGATCCCTTTTATCAGTTTCTATGGAGTTTCTACTATCTATAACCAAGAAAGGGAGGGTTCAAGGGTTCAGCTAAACCTGAGGCCTGCCAGCCAACCCGTAGCTTGTCTATTTATACCCAGTATTATGGCTGCTACTACCCTAACAGAAGCCAAGGCCACAGTCCTTGGCTATCTTCTCACTGAACAACAGACATTCAGAAGGCAGGACCTCTGAATGAACACAGGTAGCTTTCTTGAATGGAAATGATCTTGGGACACTTTGTAGCCCATTTTTCAAAGATCTCTTGGGGGTGTTCCTAACATTTTTCTGGGTCAGCACAGAACCATCAAAATATAAACACATGCATATCTTGTGAAATCAATAGTTTTAACTTAAAATAATTTAAGAAAAGGGATAGGGGACCAAAAGATCTTCTCTTAGGCTGTGTAAGCACCAAGACCCCTGAAGAGTGCTTGATTTCTGATACCCCTGGCTTTATGTTTTACACATTACCACCCCATCTTGTAGTATGAAAAAAAAAAAGACTGAGGCTCAGAGAAGATCAAAGAAGCTGCTTTCAACCATACATGGCAAATGCTTTTCTATCCTCCAGGACTTAGCTCAAGTGCCTCCATGGGACATGCCTGCCTGCCCAGAATCCCCAACATATAAAGAGCCAATGTTTCCACAGGTAATCTTGATGGTTGGAGGGTGAGATGCAACCATTAGGTGGGCTCTCAAGTCAGGTGCTAATGCTAATACTCCATGTTTTCATGTTCCAAAGCTTTAGTTTCCTGATGAAAATTGTGATCTGAAAACACTGCATGGAAGATTTCCAGGAACAAACAATCCATAAGTTTTAGAATGTGTGTTGCACAAGAGAATCATGTACTCATTCTATCTTACCCACAATGCAAATCACCTTTGTCTAATGTATCCATATTGTATAGGCTACTTGCCCATTAGTCACTTAGCTGTTTCCTGAACTTCTGTTATGGTGTTCCAGAGGATGTGTTCAAATACTTAACATATATCACTTAATCTTACTGTGTAGGCACGTCACTTCACATCACAAGAAGGGTTAGCAGACTGCAACCAATTCTTTTTGGAGAAGCATGATCATCACACAGCCTTTAGTATAGTGTTAGTTATATCTGTTCTACATTATTACTAGTTTTTATTCATTTCTTCTGTGTCTAATTTAGATATTAAGCATTGTCATAGGTATACATGTATATGAAGAAAACGCATGGAGTTCATACTACCTTATATGAACTAGGGGTGCTGAATAGAGGATGAACTGAGTTTCTCATTCATTCCAGATCCCACCTCCTAGCACAGTGATTGGCTCAGGGCAGAGCTGTAGGTGCACACTCATGATTCACACTGCTTCTACAACAAGCCTGACTATGCTTTTCCTCCCACCACCCTCATGACTCCTGGTGCCTCTGATCTTCCCAGAGGGGGGCTAGGTTGGGTAGCAGCAGTGGTTACAAGACCAGAGGGAACATGGACAATGGTAATAAATATGTAAAATCTAGAATTCATTATCTCTAGCTAATTCTAAATGCAACAGACATGATATCCTTTGAGACAGAGTCCAGTGGAGTCTGGTAGTAGCAATTTAGATAGTTCAAACTGTTCAGTCCAATCCACAAAACCATCCTCCTCTTGGTGACAGGATACTCAGAAAGCTCACTGCTCTCTAGCCATTCTGGGGCCAGGGGGCCACCCATAGCCTGCCTCTGTGGTAAATTCACAAGGATCATTCCTGAGGTCCCTGAGAGGTCTCCAAATGACACTGGATGAGACCCTCTGAACAAAAATCTGAAACCTCACAGAGAAGAAGCTACAGTTCTCTTAAAGACCGTTAACAGGACTCATTACTATACAGTAAAACGTCCTTGGGGGATGGGGGATGCACTCTGTGAGCATAAGCCAGAGCTGAAGTGAGCATCCTTCACGCTTGAAAACAGACCACTTCATGTGGCACCTGCCTTCATCTATTATCCCCAAAGAAAGAGGGCGAGAGCCTGCAGAGGCACTGGGGAGAACTGGCTAATGCTTACAATTTGGCCAGGCAGGAGGTCTGCAGAGGCTCTCCTCTAACCTCCATGCTCAAAACAGCTCCTATGGTGAAGGCTTCAAAGGTAGACAAATTAAAAGAGATTTCCTCTTTGCCCTGTGCCTGTGAGAGAACGTCTTTCTGTTCCCTGTCTCACACATGCTCATGTGTGTGCACCCACACAGGCCCCTGCAGGAGAGACCCAAGGGTTGGAAAGAAGGGACTGTGTTTGAGATCAAAGATGAAGGTCACACAGTGGATCTGATGTTAGAGGTCTGGATCTGTTGCTCAAACTTCCTAGGATTAAAGGAGATAGAGGGCAAAAAGCAGTGCAGTGTGAGGACCCTTAGTGCAGCAGAGGCACACACAGGATACATGACCTGCTGTGAATGCTAGCCATAACCAGATGATATGGGTAGGTTCTCCATCGACCTCAGAAGCAGCCAGAGAAATGACTCAAAAGGCACTGGACAAGGCCCCCAACCTTCACCTAAGCTCCTTAACTTCTCTCCTACTGATTCTACCCTAGTGTATGAGCTCCAAACACAGTTCTTTTCCATATGGTACTAAAGAGTCCAGCTAAGTCTTGTTCTTGTTAGTACAAAGGGGAAGATTCATTATTATCAGTCACTAGTATTTTAATAAAAATTAGTTCATTTGTATCTAAAAGCAGTGATAAACAACAGTCACGTCAAATTTTGTGTTTCTTTTTTTATTCCCTTCACCCCTTCTTTTTTGAGGTAGGGCCTTAGAATGAGTTCAAGTCTTCAAAGGACTTGAACTCATATTTTTTGAGATTTTATTTATTTGTGTGTGTGTGTGTGTGTGTGTGTGTGTGTGTGTGTGTGTGTATGTATGTATGTATTGCCTGCCTGTATATCTGGGTACCATGTGCATGCAGTACTTTCAGAAGCCAGAGAGGGCATCAGATCCCCTGGGACTGGAATCACAGACAGTTGCATGATGTCACGTAGATGCTGAGAAATGAACCCAGGTCCTCTTGAGGAGCAGCTAGTGTTCTTAACCATTGATCCATCTCTCCAGCCCTAGATCTGAACTCTTGATCCTTCTGCCTCAGCTTCCTGGGTTCCAGGATTACAGATATGTGATGCCACACGTAGCCTCGCTTCTCTCTTTTTGGTGGTGCTGGGGATTATATCAGGACCTCATGATTATATATGAAACACACTTTACCACTGTGTTGCAGGCATCCCAATTCTTGTCCTCCTTTTTCTAGTTAAGTGGTCAGGTGGCTTGGGGGTGGAGCTCAGGCTGAGAAGGGGTCTACCTCAAATACAACAGAGTGTCAGTGAGACACCTGAAAATAGTCTCCTTGTGGGCTGAATGACCATGGTTGATGGGTGTGTGAAAGGCTGCAGTCAACATGGTGGATGAGGGGCTTTGTATGTAATAGAACCCTCTACCTGTATCTATCTCGCCATTGTCACAAACAGTGACCTAAGTAAAAAACAGAGAAAAATACTGGTCAAATTTATAATGAAGCTCAGTAGCAGAAAGGTTAAAAATTCTCAGGAGACTGAAACAACTAGCTGAAACTAATAAGTTGAGATGTATATGCGATAAATGTAAACTCCTATACTTGGAATAAGAAAAAAATCAACTTCATAAGCTCCTAGTGAAGGTCAGCCTGTGTCAAGGCACTTTATCTGCAAGGTGTGAGAGGGAAGTGTTCAGTGCATACTCAGCAAGGGCCAGTGTGCAATATCATCAAGAAGAGCAATGAAGGGCAGTCACTGGAGGAAGGGGACACAAGGCCTTTGGGCAGCATTCAAGTACAGTATAAAGTCCAACAGAAATATGTAAATAAAGGGGTTGAACAGATGACTTAGTGGTTAAGAACACCTGCTACTCTTGCAGAGGACCTGGGTTTGGTTCCCAGTACCCACATGACAATTCACAACTGTCTATAATGTCAGTTTCAGGGAATCTGACACCCTTTTTGGGCTCCACATGAATCTGTACTAACAGAGTACAGGCAGACATATATACATACACAATTAAAATTTAAAATATTTAACTCTATGAAAGAAGGTGCTATAATGCCTGTGATCTCAGCAATGAGAAGGCTGAGGCAGAAAGACTAATGTAAGTTTGAGGCCAACGTTAGACCTTGTCTTCAACAAACAACAACAAAAGAAGGGAAATTAGTTCTAATATATTTTATTTTACCCATTACAACCCATTACACACTAACAACTCAACAGGTAGCTGACACAGAAAATTGAGTTTTGGGGTTGGAGAGATGGCTCAGAGGTTAAGATCACCAGCTGCTCTTCCAGAGGTCCTGAGTTCAGTTCCCACATGGTGCCTCTCACAACCATCTGTAATGAGATCTGGTGCCCTCTTCTGTCATGTAGGCATACACACCGGCAGAACACTATTTACATAATAAACAAATAAATCTTAAAAAAAGGAAATTTGAGTTTATATGCATTCCCCCCCCATTAAATATTAGAAACTGGTGTGCATTTCACACTAGAGGCTGTCCCCCACCTGGACTAATCACATTTTAAAAGCTTTGCAGCCATACACAAACAGAGCTACTGTTTGAGGCCTAGAAGGCTAGAGCAGAAACTGGACTCAATCTGGCAAACTTGCTCTGGACACCACTTCTGGAACATGTGGTGTCTGGAGGAGGGACAGGGATCAACTAGTTCACCAAGTACTGATGGTGAAGATCGTAGTCTGCTGCCATTGCTGCAACAGTCAAAACATTGATACTGGGGCTGTGGGGCTATGAGCATTACACAAGGCTAGAGGATGAAAGCTGTGTTATTTTAGAGTAAGTCTTCCTGGTACCAGATACAGTGTATAAGTAGGGGCCAGAGGATAAAATGCTGACAGGAAATGAACATCCTCTGAGGTCCCTATTAACTAAAGATTAACAGAAGGGCTCAAGGCTTTCAGATACTAAGTGTAACCATGAAGTAAAAACATTGAGTCTAGCCAGGAAACCAAAGGGCTTCCCTCTAAAGACTTCTCCCAGCATTCTCCGGCTGGACACCTGTGGATTCCCACTACCTCATGCCTTTGAGGAGCTTGCAAGTGAATGTGCTGAATAAATGGTGTTAACTTGCTGCCTTTATCCTGAGCAGAACGGTCCTCTGGCCCCATTCATTTGAAGCTGTGTGGGGGCTTTTCTTGTGTCTCATGCACAAAGGATACTCAAAACTGTCCTGTGAACTCTGCAGCCAGAGGGCTTGGTCCAATAAAGCTCTAGGAAAGCCCAGACCTCTCAGACACTATCTGTGACTGTCTCCCCTTCCCCTGAATGTGTGACAGCTGGTTCAGCAACAACAGGCCTCCCATCCACATCCCAACCTGTTCCTATACAACTCCAGATTTGGGTGAGGTCACCACTGAGCTTGTTGGCTGGGTTACTGATCCCATGGGCTGCTTTTGTTCCATGTGGGAGAGGGTTGCATAAGATAGAACATGTTTAAGGGATTGCTCTGAAGCAAGAGATGGTGGTGTACCACTGAGCAGGCCCTCCAGACAGGTTTCTTTTTCTCCATATATTCTGGTTTGGAGGGTAAACCCAAAACTTGGTCATGCTTCTTAGGGTGGGGCTACAGACTTCATGGGAGAGCCTGGCACAAAGTAAGGGCAAAAGAGGACTTAGAGTGAGTATGGGGCTCACTGGGTAGAAAGACGCACAAAAGAGAGAAGACAATTTCACCTGGGCTACTCAGAACAGAGACTAGGGAGGGTGATTTTGACAGTCGGCTGAGCTAATTAAAAAGGTTATTCTAGACAGAGAACATGTTGACTGGTTCAGGGTGCGCCTGCTCCAGAGGAGGTGTGGTGCTGAGAGAAAAATGTGAAGGAAGTGAAGATCTGGCTCTTGGATGTCAGGTGGAGAACTGAGACACTGTCCCATAGACACTAGAGACACAGGTGACTTTTAGTGTGAGATCTGTCAGGAGTAATTGTACATTTTCTTAAATATGTAATTTTTTTGGTTCTGCCTTCATTTTAGTAAAATGAAGCATTGTGGAGCTGGCAAATCATGTCTGCATCCCAAAGACTGTGCGACATGTGATAATGACTGTGAGGCACAGCTAAGCCTGTTAGCAAGTATGACCAGGGAGCAAGAGCAGGATTGATGCATTACCCTCCACCATGGGCTCTTTGTTTGAGGATCATTAGGGGAGAAGCCATTAGAACTGTGCTAGCCTGGTGGTGGGAGGGAACATGTCGAGGAGAGCTGTGGTATCCGAGGAGAGATTAGTAAATGGAATTCAGAGAAGCAAGCAGAACTCTGCTTACACTATGCGACTCCTGAGGAGGAATGTCCACACTTGTGGCTACTGCTTCAGAAATGGTGGAGACAGCCACAGATTTGCCAAATTCAGATGAAGGCTGCAGGTAAACACAGGCCTGGGCAGGGGGAACATTGTCTGACACAGGGGAAGGCAAAACAGTTTTATCATCCCCATGTCCCAACTGTGAGCAATGAGAGAGAGAGGTAGAAACTTCATTTCCTTGGCGTCAAGCCCCACTATTTTGCTTGGTCTCTCCTCTCAGTAAACATCCAGACTTATGTGGTGAGAGAACCTATTAGAATGCTAATGTGGGATAATCAAGAGTATGGCACCACACACCAGGCATCTCTCACTTGTTCGTTCTCATGGGTGTCTGACTCCTTTGTCCTAAAGATGCTCATAAAATGCCCTTTCCAGGCAGTCCAGGCCTTAAACTGCTTGGTTCAAGTCTGGTACTTCTCAAGTGTTTATACATCTTGAAGAAATTTATTCTGGGTCACGGATTTGACTTGGGAATCCAGAGTTGACACTTTGGCCAGTAGTACCCTAAAAGGGCTGGAGAAGCCCTGGAGATGCATGTGAAGGGGACTGAGGTTCAGAAAGTGAGGCAGGGCACCCATGGGCCTGACTGTCCCACCATCACTTTCTCAGTAGCTTCCAGCTCTGCCCCAACAGCAGTGTGGAAGAACAGCAGACTTCTTAGGGGGTAAGGTAGATAATCTGTTTCTGGGAGTCTACAACATAATCCTGAAGTTTCTGGGGGACCTCTTCCTAGGTACTCAGACCTGGAAGACAGGGATGTGGGCAAGAGGTCAGAAGAGGCTTGGTGTTTCCTAGAATATGGCAGGGTACACTGGTCTGCATGGGCCAGAGGTTGCAAATAAGAATCTGGAACTGTCCCTTTGTCACTCCCTAGCTCTGACCTTTCTGCTTTCTTAGGGCAACTAACGTTTTATATCAGCTATCCAAAGGAACTGAAACAGCGAGAAACAGTGGGCCCTGGAGTTGATCTAACAGGAGTTTAACTATTGGGTTAGTTCTCCACAGCAGCTGAGGTCCTGCGCATATAACTGCACTCTTATCACTGGTCCTCAACCTTCCTAATGCTGCACCCTTTAATACAGTTCCTCAAGTTGTGGTGACCCCCAAACACAAAATTATTTTGTTGCTACTTCATAACTGTTATTTTGCTACTGTTATAAATCATAATGTAAGCATAGGGGTCTTGATTCACAGGTTGAGAACTGATGCCATAGATAAAATTGGATCTACCAAGTAGTCAGGGCGTGGGGAGTATCTTTCAGTTGCACATGACTCGGGGGGGGGCGTTGACATAGTTTATAAGAAGTCAGGTCTAAGGCTGAAATCCAGAACTCCTAACAAGGAATTCTAAAGCCTCTTGGGAGCTTTGGCCAAACTGGCTTAAGGTAATAGAGAAGTATGTCTTCAGGGTGCAGCTAAGCATGGCCTCAGCTGGCTCAGTAAGCTAGCTCTACTCACCCAATTGACAGCCCAGCAGTCCATTTCTAGCCCTGCCCTCTGCCAGAAGTCCTGTTCAGTCTTGGATTTAGGGAACTCCTACTCATCCTACAGTACCCATTTATCTCCTCTGACAAGCTGTCAGCCTTCTCCGCCTTTGTATTTCTCTTACCCGTCTATTATTAATCCTATTATTGTCACATTTTTTTAAATGTCTGTTTCTCTAACAGAAAATTAGGAACCACCATCATGAAAACCCAGTAATACCATTTTTGGGTATATATCCAAAGGATGCTCAATCATGCCACAAGGACATATGCTCAACTATGTTCATAGCAGCTTTGTTTGTCATAGCCAGAACCTGGAAACAACCTAAATGCCCCTCGACCAATGAATGGATAAGGAAAATGTGGTACATTTACACAATGGAGTACTACACAGCAGAAAAAAAAACCAGTATCTTGAATTTTGCAGTAAAATGGGTGGAGCTAGAAAACATTATTTTGAGTGAGGTAACCCAGACAGAGAAAGATAATTATCACATGTACTCATAGGTGGTTTTTAAACATAAAGCAAAGAAAGCCAGCCTACAAACCACAATCCCAGAGAATTTAGACAACAATGCGGACACTAAGAGAGACTTTCATAGCTCTAATCTACATGGGAAGTAGAAAGTAGAAAAAGACAAGACCTCCTGAGTAAATTGGGAGCATGAGGACCTTGGGGGAGGGGTGAAGGGGGGAGAGGAGAGGCAGGAAGGGGAGCAGAGAAAAATGTATAGCTCAATAAATATATATAAAAAAAGATGGTTGGAAGTTCAGTTGTTAGAGACTCTGGTGGTTCTAGCCCATCTCTTCCAACATCTCATACTGAACTATCTTCATGACCTGTGACATGTATGGAGAGTGATTATCTGAGGCTCTTAAAGTGCTATTTTTCTATTGTTTTAATGGCTTCAATAAGGGCACCATTGTTCCTTAGTGGTATACACGCTTCATTCTAGTAATTAGCTGTCAGAGAGGACCCGACAGCAGCCTAATGTTGTCCGCTCCAATCATATTAATGAAATGCAATCCATTCAGATGTCCTGAATGCATATCTGTAATTGCATTAAGCAGAGAGACTGGGGACATCAGGATCAAACTTCAGTCTCTGAGCAGAGCATTACTATCAAGCACATTAATCCATTACTTCTTCAGAATTTGACAGCCAATTAATATACCAGGCATTCATACACCAGGCGAAGGATTGATGTCCTTGTCACAATTTTTTTTTTTTAAGGAAAAAAACACTAAAATGACTATCCTCAGAGATATCAAAGTAAATGTTGGGTGTAATGTTTCTAATCAAAATCAATTGTTCAAAGGTGGGAAAGGTAAGAAGAAAACTTCAGGAGCACTGTTATCACTTCCAAAGATGGAAGTTTACAGTCTGAAAAGCCACACTTGCTTTTCCTGATATTTTAACAACAACAAAATAGCTAAAATAGTCAGCATTCAAGTAACAGCCAAACTGAGTGCTTTCTGAGCAGGGCATGCCTAGTGTGGAGTCTTTTTTCCCCCCTTAACACAAACAGGCTTTGATTTTAAGACTCTCACTGGTATTTACAAAAAAGCTTAAAAATATCATGAGCAAAAGTCCCATCCTGAGTTCTCACCTAACCTCACAGAACATGCTTTGTTAATTACTAAAGCTGCCTTCTGCAAATGAGAACTTCTGTATGACTGGGAAAGCAAAGATGAGAGTGCATACCCTTCAGATCTGCAAATCTGCACAAATGTCTGTGAATCAGACCCGTTTGGAAAGACACTCAGATTAGTGGTGTATTCTGGATGGAAATCCAGTTTAATTAGACACTGCTATTAGGATGCTGTCATCCATGTGCTGGAGCACACTGAGGGAAAGCTGCCATAGCCCACTCCCCACTCAGAGCCTTGAGCAGGAGCAGTGTCTACCTGTAGCTCATGCTTGATGAGATCACATTGCTTTGGTTGTCTGAGTTTCCCATGAATGGGGCCCAGGGTGTCTCTGCTACCTCTTAACCACTTAGGTGCCACCTAGCCAGGGCCTGGGTGTAGTCAGAGGTGAGTTTCTGTCCTGCTCCATTGCGCATCTGCTTTCCAAATTACCATACAGGAAGCTTGTATTAATTATACATGTTTGACTGGTAGCTTACGTTTATTACTAACTAGCTTTTATGCTTAAATTAACCCATAATTCTTACCTATATTTAGCCACATGGTTTGGTACTTTTTCTCAATAATGCATTCTCGTCTTACTTCCTCTGTGTCAGGCTGGCAACTCCTGACTCCTTTTTTCCTTTTCCCAGAATTCTCCTAGTCTGATTGCTCAACCTAAACTTCCTGCCTGGCTACTGGCCAATAAGCGTTTTATTAAACTAATTCAAGTGACAAATCTTGACAGTGTACAAGAGCATTATCCCTCAGCATTTCCCCTTTTGTCTAATAAAAAGGAAGGGTTTAACCTTAATATAGTAAAAGTATATACAACAAAAATAGTTATTGAGTAAGAATTACAGTAACAATATCCAATCCATTTGGATTTGACAAAATTAGAGAAAATAGTTATCTATCTTATCTTGATGACCTTTGTATCTAATTTACTTTCTTACTTAGTTATAATTTACTTAGTTATAATTAACTAAGGAAAACTATAATTATAGCTACCTACTCTTCAACTACATCAAAGACCCCAAAAGGGTAAAATGTTACTTAAAGATAGGGTAATCAGACAGCCTCTGTTGACATCTCTGCTACTTTCTAACCACTGAAGTGCCACCTAGACAGCACTGTTCTCACCTTTGTGAATGGGACTGTCCAACTAGCTGAGTGACAACATTTATCATAAGGTATGATGCCCTCCTAGAGAACTAGGTCTGGCATGTCGTCTGTAGGCTCCCCACATTCCTTTGTGACAGCTTTTACCTTGCAGTGTGGGAGGTGTTTTTCTATACTAAGTGTGGAGCTCGAGCTTACCCCCACCACAGTATCTGGCACTTGGTAGTGACTCTGGAA
Organism: Dicrostonyx torquatus; assembly: GCA_028555095.1. Taxonomy (NCBI): domain Eukaryota; kingdom Metazoa; phylum Chordata; class Mammalia; order Rodentia; family Cricetidae; genus Dicrostonyx; species Dicrostonyx torquatus. The sequence goes on from JAQHUG010000107.1 coordinate 5,205,856, forward strand.
AGCTTCCTGAATCCAACAAGGTGAATCCTTAAGTCCTTTGTTGTGAACTACCAAGTAGCATCTCTATTCCAATGAGTAGTGCCTAAGAGTATTGTGGGATCATTATTTAAGTTGTGAAAAGTGAGTGTGTGGAGTCTATCTTCTGTGGTTAAATGGTGCCTATTTTTAGTTTTATTCTCATAGTCTCACCTCCTTTTCACCTCAAAACAAAAAGACTCATCCAAGGAAGTTCCAGATCTTAGGGAATGCAAAAAACTTTGTATACAAAAGCACAGATACTGCTACAGTTGTCTTCTTGCTGAGAAAGCCTGATGGTCTGAGTTCAGTCCTTCGAATTCATGGTAGAAGGGAAGAACCAACTTCCGAAAGTTGTCTTGACCCTTGCACTCACATCATACACATACAATATGCAAGTTAAAAAAAAATGACCCCACGCCAGCAGAAAGGGTGTGATCAATGTACAAAGAGCCTGAAGAGAATACTGGGAAGGTGTTTGGGTATAGGGCTCCTGTTAGAAGGATGATCTTGACCGAAGTTCATGTTGATAACCAAAAGATGGCATAGTTATGTATGACCTTGTATAAATAACCACTGGGGAATTCTGACTGCAAAGAGAAGCTGGTGGGGAAGAATAAAGTGAAACTTGAGCCCCTACTATATGCCCTTGAAATATGCTTTATGTACACTCTCTTCTTTAGTCTTTGTCACCATCCTTGTGAGGTAGCAATTGATCTTTGCTTTATTGAGGAGCTTGAAGAGGTAATTGTGTGTTAATCATGAGTAGAGTTTGTCTCAGTTACCAACTGCTCAAGAATAAAGCTGAGATTTGAATCCAGATCTCTTGCATACTGAAGCTCATCTCATTTGTCCATACCGTATGTTCCTACTACAAGGCAACCATTTTACTTTTTAGAGAGAATTTGAACTTCTACTAAAGCAAGGCATGATCCATAATATCTTAGATCCTGGGAACAGAGGGGCCAGGGAAAGAATGATGTGAGTTGGATAATGTCCTAGGAGGGGCCAGGGATCTGGAAACTTACCAGGTTAGGGTTTATTTCCTGGTTTGAGCACTTTATAGATGCATGGATTTTTTGAAAATTACTCACCCTTGCCTGATCACTTGAATCATTTGACAAAATCACAACCTATAAGGGGGAACAGCTCAGATGCTTAACCCTGGCATTTGTTCTGTGGCTATGACTGCTCCTTTCTTCCCAGCTCTTCTTGAGCACCAGGCAGTATGCTCATCACTTTCTAAATAGTAACTCATTTATACTCACAACAACCCCAACAGACATAATATTATCCTCATTTTATAGCCAAGGAGGCAAAGCACCAAAAAAAAGAAAACTTACCACAGCAACTCAGGGCTGCTATTCAGCAACTGCCATTTGCTGTCTGCATCCAAAGCCCACTTGCTTAACAACAACTTTCTCCTTCTCAGGACTGGTAACAGTAGTAGTCACTGATAGAGATGTGGCTAGTTCCCCAGTCACTCTTTGGGGAAGTACTGCTAAGCAGCATTTAAATACCTTGGTTTGTTTGTTTTTCTTTCTTGAGAAAGGTCTCACTGCCCAGGCTGGAATACTGGGACTATAGTTCTATACCATGGTACCCAGTTCATGCTAATTACCTTGTCTCCTTTGTTCTTGACTAGGTTTCCCTCTTTACACTGTCAGTGCCTAGTACACAGCAAGTATCCCACATGGCAGAGGAGCTCATGCTCATTCTAGCAATTCAGGAGTGCCATTCAAAGCTGATTCATTTTCTCACAGGTTTCATCATTTTAACCATCTTGTTTCATTTTCTTTTCTTCTTCTTTTTTAGGGGGGGGGGGCGGTGTTCAAGATAGGTTTCCCTGTGTAGGCCTGGCTGTCCTGGAACTCGTTCTGTAGACCAGGCTGGCCTTGAACTCACAGAGATCCACTTGCCAGTCATGTGCCACCACTGCCTGGCTCATTTTGTTTTCAAACGGGAACTCATTACATAGCCCAAGGTATCCTTGAACTCAGGACCCTTCTTCCCAAGCCTCCCCAAACACTGTAAGTACAACCAAACCTGACTATAATTCTGTATAGCTCAAGAAGTTGACAGGGAGTATCTTCCTCAACTGTTCACTTTATATTTAGACAGGGACTTTCCTTGAACCCAAAGCTCATGAATTTGGCTAGGCTTCCTGGCCAGCAAGTTGCAGGGATTCACCTGTCACTGCTTCTCCAGCACTGGAGAATTATAGCTACTCACTGCTGTGTCCACATTTTTACATGAACGCTGGAAACTCAAACTCAAGTTTTCATGTATACTTGTAAGTACTTTTAACAACTTAGTCTTTCACTGAAACAAATTTAATTTCTCTCTTTCTCTCTCGCTCTGTGTGTGTGTGTGTGTGCACGCGCATGCACGTGCACAGGTATGTGCAGGCCACATCGTGTGTGTGGAGGTCAGAAGACAACTTTTAAAGTCTCTTCTCTCTACCATGGAGTCTAGAGATTAGCAAGCACCTTTACCTTGCTGGGCCCTGGGCCATGCTGCTGGTCCTACAACCATTGTTTTTTTCCCCCTTTATTTTTGTTTTATATGTTTGGGTGTTTTACCTGCATGCATGTCAGTGTACCATGTGCACAGAGGCCAGAGGAGGGTGTTGAAGCCCTGGGGCTGAAGTTACAGACAGTTTTAAGCTATGGCGTGGGTGCTGGGAATTTAACTCAGGTCCTCTAGAGGAGCATCAGATGCTTTTAACCACCAAGCCATCTCCTCAGACCTCTGCAAACATTTCAAGTGTGCAAGTCAAGGTGTTAAATAAGAACGTGATGCTGCACAACTATCCCCATTGGTCCCTTTCTCTCTTTTAAAACTGAAGTGCTGGGGGCTGGAGAGATGGCTCAGTGGTTAAGAGCACTGCCTGCTCTTCCAAAGGTCCTGAGTTCAATTCCCAGCAACCATATGGTGGCTCACAACCATCTGTAATGAGGTCTGGTGCCCTCTTCTGGCCTGCAGGCACACATGGAAGGAATGTTGTATACATAATAAATAAATAAATAAATATTAAAAAAAAAACTGAAGTGCTTTGCTAGTTAAGCAATGAAATATCCCCGCCACAAACCAGCACCAAAGGCTTATGAGCAAGTGTGTCTGTCTCCCACAGCTACTGCTAACCCCTGCTCTACTGTCTTTGTCTGTAATCTTGTTTTAAATTTATGTGACTAATTTTATGTGGTAGAGTGTTCCTGAGTTTACCCACACTGTCGTAAGTCCCTTTCTCAAGCTGTATAATGTTGTACTATATGCACATACTACAATTTGTTTATCACTCACCAATTCCAGGACACCTGGGTGTGCATTACATTCAAATTTCACCACTATGAGTGATGCTGTTATGAAAGTAAGTGTACAAACACATCTTCAAGACATTACTTTCAGTTCTCCAGGGCATGCGCCCAGAAGCAGAATTGCTGGACAATACATGTGATTCTATCTTTGTTTTTGAGGAACTATCAAACTGTTTTGCTATTTTTTTCTTAATAGCAACTGTACCATCTCACATTCCTAACAACAGTGAATAAAAATTCCAATTCTGGGGTCTGGAGAGATGACTCAGCTGGTAAGAGTGCACACTGCTCTTGCAAAGGACTTGAGCTTAGTTTCCAGCATCCAATGTTGGGTGACTCACAAACTGCTTGTGACCCCAGATGCCACTGGCCTCTGTGAATATGCTCTCGCCATACGCTCTCGCGCGCGCACACACACAATTGGACTGGGAGTTATAAGGGGCTTGAATTTGAGTCCTGGCCATACTAGCCACAATTCCCAAGCAACTACACACACACACATACACACAAATAAAAAGTAAACCCAACTTCTCTACATCCTCAGTATTTCTTTTCTGAGTTTTGGGTGTGATCATCTGGTGAGTACTGTGACTAAAGCTGCGATTTGTATTTACCTAATGATCACCAAGGTTGACCTGGTTTTCATGTGTTTATTTTCTTAGAAATTCAAATCCTTTTTCCATTGTGGAATTTGGATGGTTTTTGTTGTTGAATTTTAAGAGTTCTTTACATATTCTGCATATTAATCCTTATTAGATTTATGATTTATAAACATTTTCCTCTATCATCTGGGCTTCCTTTATATACTGTTGATAGTATCTTTTAATGCATATTTGACATGAAGTCAAATTTGTATGTTTTTCTTTTGGTGTCTGGGCATTTGGTGTCATAGTCAAGAAGTCCTTGACAAGTCCAATACCATGAAGTTCTTGCCCTATGCTTTCTTCTAAATCTTTTATAGTTTTAGATCCCATTATTAGGCTCTTTGATCCATTTTGAGCTCAAATATTCTATATGAGAAAAGAAAAAGGTTTGAGCACTAGGGACACATTTCCTTGGGTTCTTTAGGGGGATCAGTGAGTGTCTGTCTACTCACTGATCACCTCCTAGGGCTGCTATGGAGAACATCTTCTCAGAGTCTCAGGGCTTTTAAATGGGGTGAAGACCCTGGGTTTAAGGACTGCTCTGTTTCATTACTTATCAAAGTAGGAAAACAGCAATACCTCTTTAGACGGCTTCAAGGAATAGTCAGGAATATATATTAACCTAGCACAGTCCTTGTCTCATAGAAAATATTTAACAAATGGCTTCAAGGGGCCATAACCATCTCCTAGAATGCTTATGGAATTTTTTGTTTGTTTGTTTCTTTGTTTTGAGACAGAATTTTTCTGTGTTCTGGAACTCACTCTGTAGACCAGGTTGGCCTCAAACTTGGTCTTCATTCTCGGCTGATGTGATGTTCCTGCTGCCATACACACGAGCTGTTCTTACCACCACCCCTGTGCCTTCCTTGTCATGATGGATTGTGTCTTTTCAAATTATGAAGTAACATAAACTCTTCCCTCTTCAGCTGCTTCTGCCAGGTCACTGTCACAGTGGTAAGATGTCACTGATGAATCTGAATTCTGAAAAGGCTGCTGGCAGACAACTTTCACTACATGGCCTTTCTTGATCTAGTGGGAACTATGGAAAGCTCCCTTAACAGCACAGAAGGTATAGATTCTCTTCAGAGCAGGTTCCTATGGAATAGATCTTGGACAACTCCAAGTGTGATTAGATATGTGCCTTTCTGATATTGCTCACACCTCTTCTGCTACTCTAGCTCTAGTGCTTTCCACAGGCCAAGAAGATGATTCTAAAATGCTTATGGGATCCTCTCCCATCTCTAATAGGTCTTCTGCTTCAGAGGACGGTCATGGTCAGTAAGTTTGAGATACATGGGTTCAAGTACAATACCGTCACATTTCACATAATGATAGAGTATGTGCCGAGAAACACATTATATGTGAATCTGTTATGTGAACATCATTGACAATATATTTCATCCTGTGCATACCATGGTGGTTTAAATAAAAAAATATCTTTCATAGACTGTATTTGACCTCAGGTTAGTGGTGCTGTTTGGAGATGTTGTGGGATCCTTAAGAGGGGGAGCCTTGATAAAGTAAGTACATTACTAGGATGGGCTTTGATAGTTCACATCCTTATCCCACTTCCAGTCTGCTCTTTCTGCTTTGTGTTTAAGATGGAAGATGTGATCCCTCAGCTTCCTTGCTATAGTCACCTACTCTTGTACCTTGCCATCATTATGGGCTCTACCTCTGGAAAGATGAATCAAAGCAAGCTTTCTGCCATAACTCGCTTTTGTTTGTGGTGCTTTAATCACAGAGGTCATAGCCTACACACTTATGCTACAATGCGTGTGTGTCATGGTATAGAACATTAATATAAATGAAATACAAGAAAAAATTACAATCAGGAGAGGGGTAGGAGGTGGTGAGATGGCTCAGTGGATAAAGACACTTGCTGCTGAAGCCTGCTGACCTAGCTTCCCTCTCTGGGACCTCTTAAAGGTAGAGAGAGAGAACAAAGTTGTTTTCTGACACACCTGCTGTGCTGCATGTCCCTCCCATTACACACACACAACACACACACACACACACACACACACACACACAAACACATACTAATAATATTCTTTAAAGGAATGAGGTACAAGTGAGATGCAGGAGGCTGTTGCCAGCGTACCACAACAGAATGCTATCTAGTGAACTTTTTCCATAGTAAAAGGAACACACTCTAAGGATGAAAAGGATAGAAGTAAATGCTGGTCAACAGCAGTCACTTGTTACTGAGTATTGCAGGAGACTTGAGATGGTGTATTTCTGTATGACGGGCAGTGAAGGTTTGTCCACACCAGCATCACGATAGCGTGTTGCACGATGGTATTTACAGTGACCACAACAGCATGAGGGGCAAGAATTTTTTCAATTCTATTATAATCTTCAGGGGCCATCAGCACATATGCAGTCTGTGATTGAACGAAACACTACTGTACAGTTCCTGCTTGTACTATAATTGCTGTATTTTCCTTTCCAGGTTCTTTCTTCCATTTCTGTCTCTCCTATCTCTTGCAGATACTTCTGTACCAACAGTGTGGGACTCATTGTTTTGACCTACTCTGCTACAGTATTAACTCTTGCCTGTCTATGATTGATGTAAGTTCCCTTTCACCCCCTGGGAAAACTGTACTCAAACTTCAAGGCCCAACAAAACATCCTCCCTTGTGCCCCTTGTACCACCTACAAATCTACCCCAGAGCACTGTATGGATTCCTTTTAGAATGGCATCTTGACTTGCTTTTCAAACCCAGTGAGAGGAAGCTTCTGGAAGGCAGACTGTGAGTGACTTGTCTCTCTCCACCTTCTGCAAGGCCTGCAGAGAATGGGCACTCAAGGATGCAAAATGAATGATCAGAAGGGGACACTAGAAAGGAACAGAAGTTTAAGAAAATACGTTTAAAACATCCCAGGCTTTACTGATTTAAAGACTTTGTTTCTTGGAACATAAATCCTAAGCAGCTGACCGTAAATTCTTTGTGGATTTAAGAATATTATGTACTTTCTGCTCCAGTGAATACAGAATCCGAGAAAGGCAGAGCCAGTGGGCCCCGAGAGGCCTGATGACTCTACTCTGGCATGTTCGAGATGATAAGAGGGACCCACCTGGGGCCAGTCCTTTTATGTCCAGACTAATGGTTTGTCCCTCCAACCTGGTGGACTACCCAGGCAATTCCTCAGGGGCTTGCAGGTAACCTGTCACAATCCACGTATCTTCCTTTTCTTGCTGAGCTGGAGCCTGATATCTGTGGTCACATCACCATGATGAGCCATAGCACGTGTATTGAAAAGGCTTCAAGAAAGCAGCAACATGTGACACAAGCATGGCCAACATAGTTTACTTTGCACATGAAATGATGAAGTCTTCAGACAGCTACTTATTTCTTCAAGACAACTGAAAGAACTCTATGATAATTGGCATCAATATCCAACTTATGTTGCCTAACATATTTTAGCAGCTACAACTCTCTGTGTGATACATTCTATATGGACAGCTCTATAGTGATTGGTAAATTACAATATGGATGAGTACAAATGCTTCTTTCTAGGAAATGGCCTTTATGAAAATACATGGTATTTTACACAGAGCCCATATGATTGACACAGGTTGTTGGTATTGAGGTGTACACAGATCTATGTTGGAAGAGATAATGCTCTCCATACAGTGACAGAGACTGCCTTTGTCTTCCAACAATGGATACTGAGGGGGGTAATCACAAGCATCCTGGACATCTTGAGACATGGAGGCAACACAGCTTTAAAAGAGTTAATACATCCCCAACAGAAGTCCTAACAAATTGAATCTTATTTAATTAGATATTGTATTTGGGTGTGTGGCAGGGGGTGGGGGTGGGGGAATAAAACAAAATTCTTTCATTAACTAAACCAAACTCCCTTAAAGGCAACAATATGTTCCTCCCTGTCAGGACAGAATGGAATGAAATCTTTATTTTAATTGGGGTCAGATGAGGAGCCATTTGGCTTCGGATGTTTTGTTTATCAGCCCTGAGCTTTATGGCTGAACCGGAATGTGAAATATTCCATTACACAACCGTTCCACTTAAAAGCCCACTTTCTCACATGTTAAATGCTGTAAATATAGCCGAAACTAGCTTTGAATTTAGGAATGGAATATTTAAAGATCCTCCAGTGACATGAGGCTCCTGGGTGACTTTGGGTCACAGATGCTGTTCATTCAACCTGGCAGTGAGACCTCCACAGACAAAGGCCTCACGATTCCCAAGAGCAGATGAGAACGCTATCCACTGGCTGACACTCAGAGCAAGGAAGGGTACCAGCCCCCCATGAACATGAGCCAAAAGTCCCAGGAACAAGTATTGCTCAAGCCTCTGTGAGGAGCAAGGGATGCCCTGTGTGAGAATTTTGACCCTATCACCTGCAAGTTGTGTAAGGCTAGGCAAGTTTCAGAACCTTTCCCTTCTTTGAAAACTTCATCCACACAAGAGAAAAGTATTAGCCTACACCTGATGGAGCTGCTGCAAGAACGCAATGATGTAAGGTGCTTTGAGCTGTGCCAGGCACAGAGTAAGCACAATTTTTGAGTTGTTGTTGCTATGATTATTCATTCATATTTTCTCAGTTATGTTTATAATAATTTACTGAAATCAGGGTAGCTAAGTTCCTTTGGCAAATGAGAAGTTTGTTGCAGGAGGGCAAGTTATTTATCCCAAGTCACACAGCCAGAAGCTCACATGGGTGGGAGCTGAACCCAGCCTTATTCCAAGTCTTTCCACTAAAAGATACATTTTTGGGGAAAACAGAATAAATATATACTCAAACTTAAGAACCCGGAGACAGTCCAAAAATATACGTCTATGTGCTTTTAAAAAAGGAAACACATTACACACACACACACACACACACACACACACACACACCGTGCACGTGCACACACATGTGCGCAGGTGAGCGCACGCCATACTAGGCTACTATTCTATAACCTAGAGTCCTATCTCTCACAGGAATCACAAAGGGTGTTTGCATATGGTAATTATAGAGGAACGAGTGAATAGTGCTTTTAGCCTAGAGCTTTTTTTCCAAAAGGAAATTTCAAATAGCCCTTACAGCCTACAGAAAGATGACCAATGATCTGTGCAGCAAGGGACTGATGCAAAAGGCTGCATCTTCACTATCACTACAGATAACAACAACTACAACCCAATACATTACCTGGCTCACTGTGTGTTTATACAAAAACTTCTAGACTGGGAGTCATTTGACTTGATTATGTGCTTTTTCTAATTCTTCCTCCCAAATAAATGCAAGCTGAAAATATTAATATAGAAAAGTTATTTTTTTTGTTTGAAAGTAACTAGTGTTGAGAGAGAAAAAAACAGCTTCCATTTCTACCCTCTAACTTTATTTATTCAGTTCCCTCTAAAACATATTCACTCTGAAAACATCTTTTTATCTTTCAAGTTCAAGCATCAAAATATATCTAGAGTCTCAGGATTCTTTTCAAGTATGCTGACAACGGGTTAATGATGACATGTGACAGCTCTGGAAAACCACAGGCAAAGGGAGATGGGACTAATCAAGAAAACACCACCACGACTATACTGGGCAAGGAGAGAGCCAGGGTTGTACACGGCAAGGCTCCAAAAGGGAAACTGGAAAAGTAGCAGCAGTTGTGGGAAAAAGCACTTTTTAAAAAAAAAAAAAAACTTTCATTTTCAGTGATGATGGTGCGATTGTAATTTCTACACCTGACTGGAGAGACTCAAATGCCAGCATGTCTTTGAAATCAGTGTTCACTCTCACTTACAGGAAATACAGCTGTAATAAATGAAATGCATTATTTAGGATTCATAAATTCCAAGCTGACAGCCTTGAGGTTCTTCCTCTCGCTTTCCTATCTCTCAGGGAATGCTCTGTTATGGAAACACTACCTGAATGAGCTGTTGCCAGGAGCTCACAGCAGGAACTATGATTGGATGGCAATCTCTTTTCTTCATAGCTTTCATGTAATTGTACCATGATCTTTTGGTAAAAAAAAAAGAAAGAAAAGTAGACATCTACATGTATGTAATTGTGTATGTCCACTGAGGGAGGAAAAAAAACAAACTCTTGTTTTAAAAGTTACTGATTCCTTAAGTGAAGATATCAAAGAATCACCAAAGGTAACCATGAAGGGACTAGGTGGAATGTGAAATGTTAATTGTATCTAAAAAAGTAGAAAAGAACAGAGGAAAAGATTGATACACTGAGCTTTCAATGATCATCATGTTATTTCTAATACTTTTTTTTTGAACTTGAAAAAAATCAGAGAGAAGCCAAAGGACTTCAAAGTAGAGCACCACAGCCATATCCTTTAAACAGCACACGTGTGTGCACACTTTTTATTCAAACACAAAATAAAATTAAACAAAAATGCATAATTCTGTCACAGCATACGATCACTGTCCTTAAAGCACAGAGAAGAAGAGGAGAATGATGATGTTTACACTTGCTTTTTGGAGAATCCTTTCTGAGACATATGTAGCACACACAGGAAATCTGAAAATTCAGGTTGTCCAACCACACCTGAACATACATGAATGGGGTTTGACTCCTACTGCCAAGAAGAAAGGCAAATCAGAAACACCTGGGCGTGTGTGTGTGTGTGTGTGTGTGTGTGTGTGTGTGTGTAAGAAAGAGAGACCAGAAACACAGAAACACCTGGGCAGGTGTGTGTGTGAACATGGGATAAATGACACATTTTTCTAGGTAGCATATGAGCTTTAGGATTTGGGCATGTGTGTATTACGTATGTGTGTGTGTACATGGGATGGATAACATGTCTTTCTAGGTAGCACATGAGCTACTCATGAGTCAGTTACTCAGATCCTATCTTCAAAACTGCTACTAGATTCCTCACATGTAAAGAGGGCCAGGAATCCTGGAAAGTGCAGCTGGGAGGAGGGTTTGATCATGAAGCAGTGTCTTCTGCCATGTCCACTCCTGTACTGTCTCCCCTCATGATCTAGCATCCTAGTCCTCCCTGGTGGCACACAGGGGACTGCACTTGGGTGACAGTTACATACATCTGCAAAGGTTCTCTTCAAGCCCTTCAGCCTTACACATGCACCTGGGACCACAGCTGCAGACTGCAGCCTCCCCTGGATGACTCCTACACCTCCAAGATCTCTCACAGTCCCCTCTTCTCCTTGGTCAGCAGTTTCCCCTTCAACGACTCAGCTTTGGAGTCCAGAACTGTCATTATTATACTTCTCAGGCAGCCCTAGAAGCCTGCAATGGCCCAGGCACCTCACGTCCCAGCCATGTTGCTCTGGTTCTGGAAGACACCCACTTTATTTTCCCTCAGAGTCAAGAAGTGACAGACTATCAATTCTGTGCTCCCAGCATTAGTGCCCACTGGTGTCCAGTTCAATAGGGCACATTGTGCTGATCAGAACTGTGTATACAAGGTGTACAGACAGAACCTAAACCAACAGGGCTCATGGGACAGTAAGAGCATGAGGTCAAGTGGACAAAGGACTGAGCTCTGCCATAGGATAGGGGTGCAAGGGAAGGCCGTTGTGTAGCACTGTCCCTGTAATTAGGAAGAATGCCATTTTTACGAATAAGAGCCACACAGGATGGGTATAGGAAGGATTGTCATTCCTGTTTTAAAGGTCAGACAGTGATGGTTCAGAGGAGGAAGCCAACTCTGTGACAGCACACAGCAAAAGTGGGCTAGGGAGAAGTAACCCTAGCCTTCTGAAATCCATATCCAGAGACTTCCCACCAGATGATGCTGCTGGGCAAACAGAAACAGCGTAGCTTCATTTCTGCTCATGGTCTAGCCAACTGGGCCAACTGCTACCAAGGTCAGGGTGAGAGGATGCAGAGCAGATGGAGACACTTTCCATTAAGGAAGATGAGATTCCTCACAGTAGGAATCTTTAAAGGTGGGATATGTTTCTTCAGGAGTAAGCTCCCTAGCACTAGGGTCTTATGAGGGGCTGGAGAGCTTCAGAGAGATACCACAAAGCAGGCTGCGTAAAGACCCACTGACCCCCTCCTCTAACTGTGAAAGCCCTACACGTTATGCAAGGTTTCAATCAACCTCCACCTCTTCCACTGTACCACAAGCCTTCCCAGAGGCCTTCTCAGTATGACCCCTCCTCTGTGACCCAATCACCAGGTAGGGGGCTCTCTAGTTAAGGGCCCAGGTAGTTGAGGATAAACATTGGGGTTCATCCTCCTCTGACCTTGGAAGAGGCTTGTAAGGGAGACTACCTCACTATGCCAAGGCTGAATTACTTTCATTCCAGGCTAATAGAGTGATGTGTTCTGCATTGCTGGCTGAAGAAGGATGAAGCCAGTAGACAACTCTCACAGCAGAACAAGTTTCTCTCAGGGCATGTCTGGTTCTAGTCCTGGCCTGATCACTCATGAGCACTGAACACTGGAAAAGTCACCTCAAATGCCCAACCCTTGGATTCTCCTATTGAGAGACATGGCTGATGTTAACATTTGTGTACACCCATTTATCATTTGCTGTGAGTGCTACACCCAGCTTTGTGACCACTGGGGTATCAACCCCATATCAGCCTGAAGTCGAGTGACACTGGAACAGGGATGGCAGAGTGGATGACTACAACCTAGCCTGGTGGGGGGTGGGGGCTGAGGGCTGGGGTCCACTATCTCCTGACTCCCCAGACAAAGCCCAGGAGTTATCAAGGTCTGGTGACTTGAGGTTTCTACTCTGCTCATGTGTGGAAGCAGTGTGCGGTCAGTCACACAGGAAACTAGAATCAGAGAGAAAAGTGACAAAGGGAGAGGAAGAATGTAGCAGATCCGGTGGGTCAAAGTGTTCCTGGAAAATAAAAGCCCCAAACAAGGAGCAGCAGAACGGCAAAAAGGCAAACAGACGATCAAAAGCAAGAGAACAAAATGCAGGCCAGGAAGTCAGTGCCAGAGAATTGATTAGTCAAACATATGAATCTCTCATGCTGAAGCAGAAATATCACAGCCTGATGCCTCACTGTGGAGCCCTCTCCTCATAATGGGAGACATGAAGAGGCTGCGGAATAAAGCAACTTTCATTTTTCCACCGTGAACGCAGAGGGCCAGGCCCCACGAGGACCTCGCCTTGTGCTGGCTTCGAGGGGAAGCATGGCCCCTAGCCACAGGGGTGGGGTGTAAATGAATAGGCCGGCACTTGGCTTACTTCACTTGAAAGCTCAGAGGCTGCAGCAGACGCCGATCTCAGGTAAGAACAGCATCCTGGCACTAGAATTCAAATGAGGAAAGGTGAGTGTCCTTCTCAGAATCATGGGGACTCAAGTTCCTTGTGTCTCTTTTCAGTGTTCCTTCCCCATTGCACGGCTGCTGGCTAGTCTGGCAGTTAGCAGCGTGGGAGCATCACAGACCTTCCCCAATAGAGTTGGAACCCTATGCCCAGCAGAAGTGCCCAACAGTGTGGGGTGAAGGCTGGGTACAGGCTTGTTGGCAAGGGTCAGAGCTAGGTTTTCTGGAATAGCAAAGAAGGTATGCTGCTGTATTTTGAAACACACCTGGTCTGCTGGACATGACACATGAGTTTCCTAACTAATTTCTTTGCATTACAGTGAGTTGCAGGAATGTGGATCACTCTAGGTCATTATGACTGAAATGCCACCTGAGACCCACTTGTCTCAGCATAGGTGGCAAGGTCGACTCTTTTGTTGACCTTCACCACTCCACAGGGAGAAGGGTCTGGACTGGGGAGTCAAGAATTCAACTTGGAAGTTCAATCCACCTCACTGTGGTCAAGGTCCATTTCTATGTACCGTGTATATACTGTGTGTTACTAGGGCATCAAGGTAGGAAACACATTGTTAAAGGTGGATGCCAATGGACATGTGAGACAAGAGGGACTGGAGGCAACTAGAGTACTCTCAACAGACTGCTGCTAGGCTGGGATCTTTGCAGGCAAGATTTCTACCCTTTTCCTTGGTTGCTAAGGAGCCAATTGGGGCTTATGGGCTGAGGGTGGCAGAGGTAGAGTCTCTCTGGATTTTATCCACCTCATCTTTTTTACTGTCAGAGAAACAGAACCCCAAAAGGGGATTGTTTCCAGGTCACACAGAGAATAGAAGCGGTGTTTTGAGTTGGTGCTGCTGGTACCAAAGTTAATATAATGACCCCTGCACTAGGTCTACATAGGAGCTAGCTGGCTACCTCACAGACAGGATGCTCAGGTCAATGTGGCTAGGTTCACTGTGAGTGAAAGGTAGAACACGCTGGCAGATCTGTTTTCCTATCTGTCTGTCTGTCTATCTATCTATCTATCTATCTATCTATCTATCTATCTATCTATGTATCATTTTTTTGAGACAGGGTCTTACTAAGTATGTCTGGCTGTTCTAGAACTCACTATATGTAGACCAGGCTTACCTCAAACTTACAGAAATCCACCTGCCTCTGCCTTCCAAGTGCTGGGATTAAAGGTGTGTACTACCATGCCCAGCTTGAGCCCAGGTATATATTTTTTTAAAAAGAGGTTTGTTATGAAAGATGCTTTGGAGCTCACTTGGAGAACTGAATGTAGATTGTGCATTATTTATTTACATTGGGCAACATTATTTTCTGAGAGTAAAAATGGCCTTATGATTGCAGGAGAAAGAGAGAGAGAGAGAGCGAGAGCGCTCTGATTCATAGGAGACTGGAATGTCCAGGAGTGAAGTCTCATGATTCTTGCAAGGTATAGTCACCTGGTTCAAAAATAAAACTGAAACAAAAGGTATAGCATTTACATATTTAGAAAGACAATGCAAAACACTAGTTATCAAGGACTGCAAATGAAGAATAAATAGGTATTCAATGAGCATTGAATAATTCGTGTAGCATGAATAATAAAACTCGAGAGACAGATATTAGGCTTCAAACTGAAGATCAGAAAAGCAAAACAGCCAGCCAGTGGCTCTTACCTCAGACCAAAAATGGGCGAGATCCTGTCTCCATGAATCCTGAAGACTCCACACTGCACACTCCACTGAATTCCTATCTCTTCTTTATATTCCTCTCTCTGCCCAGCCATATCACTCCTGTCTCCACCTCCCTAGTTCTGGGATTAAAGGTATGTGATCCCAAGTGCTGGGCTCACCTTTGTGTGAACTCTGCTTCTCTTTTAAGACAGATTCAATCTTGTGTAGTTCAGGGTGGCCTTGAACTCATAGAGATCCATCTGCTTCTGTCCTGGGATTAAAGGTGTCTGCTACCACTTCCTGGCCTATATGGCTGACTAGTATGGCTATTTTGCTCTTTGATCTTCAGGCAAGTTTTATTTATTAAGACACAAATAATATAACAATGTAGTATTGTTATCAACTCTCCTACTGCTTTAAATTTTTAAATAATAAAGGAAAAGGAAAAGTTAAAATTTTATTTTTAATAGATACTTACTTCATACAATTTATGATTAAAATAAAATATGTGAAACTGTCTTAAATATTCCAGGGAAAACATGGGCAAATGGGAAGACATGACAAGATGTGCTGGTATGTGCTGCACACAGATATGTGGATGCTGGTATTTAAGGAAAAAAAGTCTGAGTCTAGAAAAGACATATTTGTAAAAAAATGGTTAATATGGGAAGTATATGATAGGTAAATAAGAATTTAAAACAGTAGGAAACAAAACAAAACAAAACCCCCAAAAGGACAGTAGATTAGTGGACAAAGGGTAGTGTTCTTGTTGAAAAACAGATATTTGCCTAACAGTATGAAAAAGTTGAATAAATTTAATTTAAAACAGAGAGTTAAAACAAAATTCTTCTGATTTATATGTGTACATGTGAGTATAGAAACAGCAACAAGGAAATTTTAATCTTATATCAAGAGGGGAACAGGCAACCAAATTCAACAAAGGAATCATACAACCATTGGTAACTAATTATGGACAATATGGTATAAGAAAACTATGCTCCAGGACAGACAGGGCTTCACAGAGAAAGCCTGTCTAAAAAAACCAAAAAACAAAAGCCAAAACAAAACAAACCCAAACAAACAAACAAAAACCAACCCCCCAAACAAAAACACATAATAAAGAGTATATGAAAGAAGGAAAATATTGTATTGATCACATAAGTTTAATTACATGAAAGGCATAAATTGATTTGGAAAGAAATGTACTAAACCTAATACAGGTTGCCTGGGGGTGGGGTTGGGCATTGAGTAATCTATTTGCCTCCTTATGCTTTTCTGTCTTTCACAAATGTTTCACAATAAAAATGTATTACTTTCATCATTAGAATAAAATCAACAATATACACTGTTATTTTTAGATGCGGTCTCAACTTGGCCTTTTGCCCTGGTATATATTCTTATGATTGCTCCTGTCATCATGACAAGAAGTGAAACTTCACAAGTGACTGGGTAGTCCAGAGTGGTATTAGGGACTTACCTACGTGGGATGGGTTTTAACTAGCATAAAGAACTCTGTAAGTAGAAACATTCAAAGGCAATTAGTTGGTAACAATATTATAAATAGAAAAGGAACCAAATAAATGTTTCCTGGATATCATTAATTTAGTTGTAAAATAGATTCAGAGTTACTCTGATAACCCCACATAAAGAAGGCACTCATTATAAAAACAGCCATGTGTTAAACAAGAAAATGTAGACAGAGAGACGGCTCTGCTGTATATAACCAAGATATTCCCACAGAGACAGCAGTTCTCAAAGTATCATCCCCAAAAATAAAAGCTCCAGCTAGGAAAACAACTCCAGCACAATTGCTAATCAAATTGATTCTGCCTACTCGTCCCACATCCAGAATCCAGTTCCTCTCTGGATCTGGCTGTTGATACACAGTGCAGGCCCCTTCTAAGAAATTTCATTCTGTAACATGGCCATGATGATGCTTCACAGAACAACGACTGCTTGGGAGCTCCAAGAACACAAGAGAGACCATGGCAATGCCCTGTGATCTTCCAAAGAAACTTGGGATTTGCTCATCAACAGACACACCTGTCTGTCACCTTGACTCTGGTCTGTTTCCCTAGAGTGAAAGTTCTTCTCCTGGAGGACCTGGAGTCACTTAACCTGACACTCTAGCCTGTCTCTATCAGGATCCTCATTTGCTCACATACCCACAACATCCCCTTCAAGGACAAAGGACAAACGTTCCAGTCTCATTTTTCAGGTCAGTTCCAGTGGTCACATCTCTGCTGAGACCACTGCCAGTGACTGCCCAGGACACGGTCATGTGACTCAAAAGTAGTCAATGACACAGGACAAGCCACAAGGAAGAGCTGTTAGAAAGACAAAGCCATGTTGCCACTGGAAATAATGAGACTGTGAAGCCTGTAAATGACAGTTTCCTTGAGTCCTCGTAGCATGGTTACAGGCTGGGCTAGAAGACCAAAGGACAGAATAGGGCTCTTAATGTCACTTCCTTGAGTCCTGGTAGCATGGTTACATGCTGGGCTGGAAGACCAAGGACAGAATAGGGCTCTTGATGTCACCAGCAAGGTGTTCAATTTGTCAAGAACTGATATAATGACCTCCACTGGCTGTGTCCAGACATAATACAGTCTGCAGCACTGTAGCCCAAACCTCCCTACATTACACTGTTCCCCCACCATTCAATGAAATTCATCTGAATCAATTGTTCAGAGTGGTAAATGTAGAATTAAGCTGGGTGGTGGCGGCACACACCTTTAATCCCAGCACTCGGGAGGCAAAGGAAGATGGATCTCTGTGAGTTGAGGCCAGCCTGGTCTACAAGAGCTAGTTCCAGGACAGGTTCTAAATCTACAGGGAAACCCTGTCTCAAAAAACCAAACCAAACCAAAAAAAAAAAAAACAAAAAAAAAAACCAACAAAAAATTAAAATGATCTTGCTGCTGTTTCCATTTCTATGAGAACAACCCACATTTTGTTCCCCTCCCACCCTTTATTATCAAACTACATAAAATTAAAAAGCAGAAAATAGGAGAAACAAAATTCAACTGTGATTCTCCCTCCCTAGGGCAGGCCCTGCCTCCTACATTCCACTCTGAGCTTTGGGGAAAGTGCACTGTAGATTCCAGTTAATTTTTACAAATATCCCAGGAACAAGTAGAAAATGTTTCCACTGGCTAGTAGGTTTCCTGGAATATTGACAGGCAAGTTTTCAAATGCATATGGAATCTTCATTCTCAAATCAACCCATGGAAGACAGCCTTATGGTAAAAGGGCTTTAGAGTCTAACTTGGCTCTCAACCCTGGCTCTGATACCCATACTCTAATCATTGTGGGCTGGAATAAAAACTTAGTTCAAAAAAAGATCAAGAGAGGGCCACATAGCACTTAGGTGCTTAAATTTTTCTTCAAGAGGCTCCTTGGTGACTCAGGCAGTGCTTGCCTGTCATCTGAGCACTTGGGGGACTGAAGCAGGGGAATCACAAATTTGAGGTTAGCATGGACAACAATAGCAAGAATCTTGAACAAAAACAAAAGAAAACTATAGAATAACCAGACTACCACCCACAGCTCCAGAGAAGCTAGGTAACAAGGAAGACCCTAAGAGAGACATATGGGTCACCCTGGGAAGGGAAATTAGATGAGATCTCTTGGAGCCTTCATTCAGTAACAGACAGAACCAGATGCAGAGATCCACAACCAAGCACCAGGCCAATCAAATCTGTAAATCCAATCAAAGAGAGGGAGAAGGGATTATTTGAGCAAGGGAGGTCAAGATTACAATGGGGAAATCTACAGAGACAGCTGAACCAAGCTTGTGGAAACTCATGAGCTCTAGGCTGAAAGCTGTGGAGCCTCCATTGTGAAGCACGATTAATAAAAACTCAGAGACAGATATTGGGGTTCAACCTGAAGACCAAAAAAGCAAAGCAGCCAACCACTGACTCTTATCTTGACCTCAGTTCAAAAATGGTGATCCTGCTTGCAGGAAACCTTAGAATGTGACTGAGAGCTGTCTCCTCCCATTTTATAATCCTCTCTAGTTCTGGGATCAAGGGCGTGCACCACTACCACCTGGTTTCTATGTGTGGCTACTGGGACTAAAGGTGTGTGTCACCACTGCTGATCTGTAAGGCTGGCTTACTGTGGTTGTTTTACTTTTCTGATCTTTAGGCAAGCTTTATTTATTAAAATACAAATGAAATACCACTATACCATGGGACCAACTAGGCCCTCCATATGTGGGAGACAGTGGCTGAGGGGCCCCTGGCTGTAGGACTAGGACCTATCCCTAGTGTATGAGCTAGCTTGTTAGAGCCCATTCCCTATGATGGGATGCCATGCTCAGCCTTAAAGTAGAGGGGAGGTGCTTGGTCCTGACCCAACTTAACGTGCCAGACTTTGTAGATTCCCCATGGGAGACCTTACCCATTGGGAGGAGTTGTTGGGGGAGAACTGTGGTTGAAATGTAAAATGCAATTTAAAAAAACTATAGAGACAAGAACTCTTCTTCTATACCACCCAACCTGACCTCTTACCTGGGAGACAGTGTGTCAGTAGAAAGAGCTGGGATCACAGGTTTAGGAACAGTCAAGCTAGTGGCTCAGCTCAGTTGTACATGCATAGACTGTAAAGGCTCACATGAAACATGTGCGTTTCAGTTTCCTCACTGGTAATGGTTCTTAACTACTGGCTCCCTTATCTTCACCCCAAAACCAATTTACTGGTGGACTAAGTGAGCACATGGGAAGCACCCAGACCAGTTCCTGATGTGCAGGAAGCACCAAAACCAGCAGCGTCCTCCCCATACCGGTTCTCCCCCAGTCCTACTGAGGGGAGAACCAGATGTTTTTTATTGCACAATGCACAGGGTCCTCATGGAAGGAGGCCATAACAATGGTACAGCTGGCTTTAAAAAGATGACTAAATTATCCAACAATGGAAAATACATGTAATAAACCTATCCCATGAGTGTTTTATTTGGTTTCAAGGTCCTGCTGAGCCCACATCCTGCTATTCCCTTAAGCCTGGTTTGCATGGCTTGCTCACACAGGGAAAATTGGTGGTGTCCTCTCTCCTACCAGGACTTGCTTCTTGTATCCTCTGCCCAAGGATGGCAATGTTACAAGGGCAAGAGAGCTGCACAATGCCCAGATATTTATGAAAATACGCATGAGAAAGAGGGAGCGCTGTGTGGAGCGTGTTGTGTGGGCAGGCCTGGTGCATGGGAGCAATTAGAGACAGTTTGCAACAACTCAGTGCTGCTCTATTCAGTTGCTTAAAGAATTGCCATGGCAACAGCAGCCACACATAGTAAAGTGGCAGTAAGATGGAGCAAACACTTGAAAAAGACTCTCTCGTTAACCCTCCTCCCTTCCCCCAAATGAATAAAGGGCCATTTTTGCTTCTCTGAAATGGCCTTTCAATCAATGTCCACACTTCACACCAAAGTGGGTGACCAATGCCCATCTTCATTTTTGTCTTCTTGCCTTTTTTTTTTTTTTGTATTACTGATGACAATAGTAGCCAAGCTACCTTTTAATGAGCTTCTACTATGTTCTGGGCCCTCGGCTACTGAAAATATCACTTAATGATTTCATCAGCTGGCATGTACTAAGTATACATTGCACCTGCACCAGGGACACTCAAAGTCCTGGACACCATTCTTGAAGGTGAGAGAGATAGAGCTATATTAAAGCTGCTTGAGAGGGGCAGCTTTGGAGCTGAGCCTTAAACCAGCATCCCATGAAGCCAACTATGTGCTAGGGACACAGAAGACTAGGAATTTTCCCTCAGAAAGTTTGCCAGCTAGTAGAGAAGAAAAATGCTGAGGAAGGGCATTGACTCGAGGCCACCCACCCATGAGACTAACCAGGCACAGGAAGGGGTGAGGAGGAAGAGCTCCCCATTTAGAGAGTACTGCCTCCCAGCAGCTAAGGGCTAGTCTGTTAGCTCTATAGTCATGCAACTGACAGCACTTGGTAAGGAATATTTAGACTATGCACTGTGACATGTGGAACACTCTACACCTCTCCTGTCAAGGACATCCTTCAAGACCATGGAAGGTGGTTATTATTAATGGATAGACTAAGATGTGGAATCAAAGCTCAGATAACTGTGACCTGACAGATACAGATATGGAAACCAAGTCACCCTGACACAAATACCTGCAGTGTTTAGTAGCTGTAACTTCTAGCAGAAGGGTGCAGTTTAAGGTGGATAGCCTGTTCCTGTAACAGCAGAGTTGAAGCTGAGAGCCCTGTTGTAATCATAAAATTAATCATGAAAAGGACCAGGGAAAACTTGAGTGGCTGTTGCTGAAGAGTTCTGAGTAAAGCGCTCTGCTCCCCTCTTCTCCTTGCCCAAAAAACTTGATCCCAAGGAAAAGGCTGGACATATATTCACCTGGAAGCAATTCAGTGTGTGAGACATGTGCAGGAGCTCTACAGAACTGACATCATAGAGTATAGTCACTGATCTCTCAGACTAGAAGTCTGAGTTCTTCTGAGGTGACCATAGTTGGGTCATGAGACTTCCTAAATGAGGAGCTCTAGCAGCCAGCTCTTTGTGCTTGAGGAAACAGCAAGACAAAAGGTGGGGGCTAGAAGATGCGGTGAGGAAAAAAAAGAGGAGGACCCAGTGGCATCGTGAGGATGGAAACCAAGCAGTCACCAAGTGCTGCCTTGGCATGAACTGGTCTCTTAATGACTACCTCAGACATACTGTTCCTTCTCAACATCTGTCTGAAGAAGCCTGCTCATGACAGCCTTGGCATGGGGCCTCTGAGACAGATGCACATAGTAGGCATTCAACAAATAGTATTTAGATAAATGGACTAACCCCTCAAATATATTTTTGAAACACAGGGAAAGGAACCCAAATCTTTCAGTTTTGCCTGTAGGCTGGATGGCCTGGCTTGCTTTGGGGCTAAAGCCAGCTATGCATCTAAAGATTGAAGGCTCAAATTCCATTACAAGTCTACAACGAATATAAACGAGCAAAGGGACTGAGGTGTAAGGCAATACGTAGTAGAAAATACAGGCTAGATATGCCCTGTCTTCAATGTGTAGAGGCCACCTGACAGACCAAACACATTAAGTGCAGGATTTTCATTGCCTCACCCATGGGTAAACAGCCTTCTGATAAAGATGGACTCTATGCCACTTCCACAGGAAACACCTCAGACTGATGGAGGGCAGGCATGGCTGTGATAGTGGTGTGTACCTGCAGTGGACACTGAGGAATACAACCAAATGTGTGCTGGAAGAGAAGGCTGGTGATTTTAGCCTAATGTTTCCCACAGAGAATTACCCTGTAATTGGAACTGGGAAAAGGATAAACAACAGTACCATACAGCATTTATTGCTTGGCTTCTCATAGACAATGGTTTACAGAGAGAAAACATTAGTTCTTTGTCTCATAGATAATAAATCTGATGCTCAGAAAGGGGGTCATGTCTAGGTCACACTTTCCTGAGCAGCAGAACAAGCCAGAACCTGGAAGCAACCTAAATGCCCCTCGATCAAAGAATGGATAAGGAAAATGTGGTACATTTACATAATGGAGTACTACATAGCAGAAAAAAATAATGACATCTTGAATTTTGCAGGAAAATGGATGGAGCTAGAAAACATTATTTTGAGTGAGGTAACCCAGACACAGAAAGACAAGTATCACATGTACTCACTTATAGGTGGCTTTTAAACATAAAACAAAGAAAGCCAGCCTACAAACCATAATCCCAGAGAATTTAGACAACAATAGAAACACTAAGAGAGACTTACATAGATCTAATCTACATGGGAAGTGAGCAGAAAAAGATAAGATCTCCTGAGTAAATTGGAAGCATGGAGACCTTGGGGGAGGGGTGAAGGGGGAGAGGTGAGGCAGGGAGGGGAGCAGAGAAAAATGTAGAGCTCAATAAATATCAATTAAAAAATACAGCAAAAAATAGTGAGTTCAAAGGTTGATAAATTATAAAATAACTGAACAATTACTGTCAGAATTTTGTTGGCTTTCTTTAAGTGAATTAAAGTTATAGTAACAGTAAAATTCATACCTAAACAAGTATAATGTTAAAGTCTTTGCATTATTCAACAAGAGACTAAATTTGAAAATTGTTAATTTATATAATTTTCATATATGTACTTTTTTTTTTTAAAAAAAAAAGTATTCTGTGACATTCCCCTCTTTAAAAAACACACTATCCTAAAAAGTTTTCGTATGGGGCCAAAATGTGTCTTTCCCCCATTTTATAGATGTAGTTAACTGTAACATTTACAAATAAGGTAAACTCATTTTTCTATCTGTTGTACAGAAGTGATATTCAGGATCATGTCTTGTGTTCTGCTTTAGTCTTTTCTCATCTGAATTGTTTCTCTTTCTCTGTTTTTCCTTCCTCATGTGTGTCTTGATTTTTAAGAAATCTTCTGTGACATAATTGCATATTTACAGAAAAGTTGCAAGGACAGAAGGAAAAATTAGCCTTCACCTTTTACCCAGATTGCCATGCTCTGACACAACACAAAACTTCATCACTGCCTTGGCAGAAATATGATAGAACACTATAAAAACAGCAGCATGTTTGTCATGTAAACAGATAAGAAATATAAGCACTACATGAATATACCACTTCACCCTGAAGGTTTGGAACTGGGGGAAAAAGCTGTATCATTTCTGAGTTTGTCATGTAATGATGAAAGGGAGAGCAAAACTGTGACATTGGGCCAGTGAGATGGTTCCATTGAGTGAAGGTGCTTGCCATCAAGCCTGGCAACTAGAGTTCAATTCCAAGGCCCACATGATAGAAGGACAAGTTACGCTCAGTCCTCTACATACATGCTAAGACACATCCCTCAAATAACCAAATGTAAACAAACAACCCTGAGACACAGGTGGTGGAAAGGATGGGTCTACCTCCTCAAGCACAGAGAATGGAGCTAACTGGTAGATATTCCAGGATTGTGCAAGTGTTTTCATGAGTGAAATCTTTGAAAACTAAGATGGAAAATACACAGCGAATCTTGATACTGTATGCTGTGATGCTCTCATTGAATTGTTTGAATGCTGAGGAAGGAACAACAGCTGCTAAAAGACTTTTGTTTGTAAATGCTGCTGAATTAACACAAGGAATGTATTTTAAAAATACCTTGGCTTCAAAATTGAAGTCAAAAGGTATGTTACTTTGGAGAAGAGATTTTCCTTTTGTTTCCACAGGAGATGAGAGGCTGTGGATTCATTCTGAGTTAAGAAAACTCAGGTTTCA
>JAQHUG010000107.1:5231393-5264724 GCA_028555095.1 Dicrostonyx torquatus
AAAGCCAGCCTACAAACCACAATCCCAGAGAATTTAGACAACAATGAGGACACTAAGAGAGACTTACATAGATCTAATCTACATGGGAAGTAGAGAGCAGAAAAAGATAAGATCTCCTGAGTAAATTGGGAGCATGGGAACCTAGGGAGAGGGGTGAAGGGGAGGGGAGAGGCAGGGAGGGGATCAGAGAAAAATGTAGAGCTTAATAAAAATCAATAAAATTTAAAAAATTACGATTAAAGAAAACATCTTGATGTACAATATTGTATGTTTTCTACACAATTAAAACTTATTTAAAATATTCTGAGGGACTATGTAGCACACATGAAGCTACAGAAACAGAATGGCTACTCCAGACGGTCTAGTCAAACTGCTGTATGTGTGTGTGTGTGTGTGTGTGTGTGTGTGTGTGTGTGTGTGTGTGTGTGTGAGTGAGAGAGAAAGAGAAGGAGGCAGGAAGAGATAGAGGAAGGGAGAGAGGAAGAGGATGAGAGAAATAATGACAATCAACCCATGGGCATCTAGTAAGAAAGAACACTGACTAAAGAAAGAAAATTAAGATTATCATCAGACTTTAACACACTCGCCAGTCTTAGACACACTTAAACAATACTCAGGGAAGTATAAGTCATGGGGTGTTTTTAGCAAGAAAAATGACTTCTATGCATAAAAGGCACAGAAAAGCTCTTATCCACATTTATCTTCCGTGCTGGTTGACTTTTGTCAACTTGACACAATCCTTAGGTGTATCTTGGAAGAGGGAATCTCAACTGATAAATTGCCTCTACCAGACTTTTCTTGATTACTGATTGATGTAGGAGAGCCTAGTATATTGTAGGTGGGACCACCACTGGGTAGGTGGTTCTGGGTATATAAGGAAGTAGTCTGGGCAAGGCAGGGTGAGTAAGCCAGCAAGCAGCTTTCTACCATGGACCTTGTTCCTGCTTGAGTCCCTGCCTTGACTTCCTTCAATAATCCACTGTGACTGGGATAAATAAATCCTTTCCTCCCTAAGGTCATGCCATTTAGTGTAGCAATAGAAAGCAACTAATTAGGACAACTTATTTCTTTGAAATTTGTGTGGATCATTTTGGTCACAGGACATGGAGAAATCAAATTGGTACTGAACAGAAATGTCCTCCCTAATGACTTCCAGGATGTGGAAGGAGGTCATCAATACCTTACCCAGCTGTTTTCTCTGTGGACTAAAATAATGCCTAGCATAGCAAGAATGCCCATGGGTGCAATAGTGAAAGAAATGTTGTAGAGGCAACCAATCACCTGAGTTGATTGAAGGCTCATTCCATAGGAGGAAACCCATGCTAGGCTCTGGAAACCATCATCAAGATGATAAGATGCAGCTAGGACAGGGCAGACTAGACAGGCTAGCCTCAGTCTCTCTCCCAGCACCTACCTCACTTCGATATTTTGGCCAGATCCTTTATCTGCTTTTTTTTGCATTTCTTGCCATTCACCATGCTCATCATCATCATCATCTCTCCTACCCATGTCTTCCTAGAATAGTTGTTTCAAGGGCTGGATATAACTTAATTTATTTTGGGGATATATGTGTGTGGCTTTATGCTATTGTCCAGTCTGGCTTTAAATTCCTAGGCTCTAGGGATCTGTCCAACTCAGCTTCTGGGGTAGGTTCAACTATAGATGCACATACCCACCTTGGGGACTTTTGCTCACTATGGTATATATTGTATATCCAAGCATCAAGAAGAGGGTGTGTAGAGGAAGGCCTTGGAAAACACTTGCTCCCAGTGTTAACCTAAGTGACTTCAACTCTCCCTGCTCAAGTTTCATATCTAGCACATCAGGAATAACACTATGCACATTCACCTAAGAAAATATAAACAAAGGAAAAAAAAGAGTAGAAGCCCATAAACACTAGGTGCCTTTCTCTCATGCTATTTTTGTTTGACACTTGCCCATGAAGAGACGCTCCCTTCAGAAACTAGATGCTGATGACCTTTTAAGCTGGCAGTTGACTTGTTCAGGACAACCTCAAATCCTACGGGCCATTGTTAATGCTGTAAAGATGAGAGTGAAGGTGCAGTGCAGTAGGAAAGCGGCTCAAGACAGTTGCAGCAAGTGGTGTAGGAATTAATACCAGTGAGCTGTGACTGATAGGAACAGGCTGAGCAGAGACCTGCCAGGTCACATCACTAGCAGGGACCAGCAAACCAAACATTAAATAATCTCCAGCTAAAGGCTTTCCAAACTCCTGCCACGCCTCCATGGAATGTGACTGCTGGTGAATTGGGCATTGCTGGATAAAAGGCTTCTGGTGGAGGGCAGGGAAGAGCACGGACAAGGACTTTTACATCTGCCATTGCATTTGATTCTCAAAACAACTTCATGAGGGTGGCATTTTTAGCCCCACTTAGCAAATGAAAATCCTGTGATTCAGGGAGGAGGATGTTCAAGGCTTCACAGCTTTTTAATGCTAGCTCTCCCAGAATCTCATTTTTTAAAAACTGTTTCCAAATGAATTCAACAATACATATAGAGTACTTCTCCAACAATGGGGTTACCCAGAGTATGCTTTACAAGCTTTCCCCACCTGCCAGCTTTGAGATGACTACAGTACAAATGCAAATGGAACCTCTACTCGCTGACCATCCCTAGGCAAGAGACATCACCAAATTCACTGAAGTTTGGGGATAGCCAATCAATATGTGCAAATTTCTGACATTCCTGTTTACTACTGGGTAAGCCAGACATAGATCATTGAGGTCCCTTGAAGGTATCTTTTTCTTCCTTGATTTATAATTGAGGAAATGGGGTTCAGGAAGGTACAGTAACTTGCAGGGCCAAGCACTGCGCGTGGAGCTCCTTGTCTCTAGACCAGCTGGCTGCTCACCTGGTTTGGCCCAGGTGAAGTATTGATGAGACATGGAGGAAGAAGTGCAGGAAGGGGAAACTTGCATGCTGCCACCCCACTCTCACTGCCTGTATGGGAAGGCTGCCCAGCAATGGTCTGTCCTTGTGCAATTCAAGTATCTATGGTGCAGCCTCCACGGTACCCTTATCACTATGCTAAGTCTTGTTAAGTCTCTCCTTGTCTCTGCACATACTATTTCCTGTCCCTGCTCCTGGGGGGCTCCTTCCCAACTGCATGCTTCAATACAGTCAACTGTTCCTCAGCCTTGGGAACACCAACATAGCCATTGCTGGTCTCTAGGTCCTCTCTGCCACCTGGAGTCTCATCTCCTCTGTAATGTGTTTGCCCACTTCCTTTTATTAGTACCCCTTTCTGTTGTCCTGCGTTGACTCTAACAAGCTGATTAAGTTGCCGGACCTAGGGAACAAATGACAGTCAATGGCCCTATGCTATGATGATTGGGAACTGGGTCTCAATACCACCTGTTGGCCAAAATTCTCTCTCTGATCAGACAAGAAATCCTTTGGAAAAAGAACGAACTTGTCTTTTTCTGATATTCACAGTCAGAACTTAGGTAAGAAGAACACAGCTAGTGTCCCGTGTCCACTGTCCCTAACAGCCACAGCAGTGTTTCCCAAACCATTAAGAGGAGTAAGAGTCAGATCAAATACACAGATTTGGCAAGGGAAGGGTTTTTGAAAAGCACTGGGAAGCAAAACAAACCTTGTATTGTTTTTCTAAATAGTAGGGCTTCAGCATGATGCTCTGTAAATATATAAAACAGTTGGAATAGGCGACAGGAACATTCATTCCAAAGTCTATGAGGTTAAAAGCCCATCAACCTCCAGTTTGTCTAGGAACGCTATTCTGGAGGTGCTAGATCACACATTGGGACTAAACCCTTTTCTGTCTATGCAATGTTCCTCCAAGGCCGCCAACCCTTGCATGTACTGCTTCTTTCCTCCCCCCAGGGATCTCATCTGGGTGCTGGCCTCCCTGGGAAGTCACTCTTCCTTGCCACTTCCCAGAGTACTCCATTCCTGAAGTTACTGCTCATTTTCGGCCTCCACCCCCTTGACGTCCTTAAGAATAGTGACTGAGTTTTATTTGTTAGAGCATGCCAGGTCATATCTAAGGACAGGTTTGGTAGCTGGTCAGGGCCATTGAAAGATCACACGTTTATTTCCAGATTTTCAAATGCCTGTGGCATTTTCTACTATCAAGGTTTGATAATAACTGACAAATTAAAATAAAAACTATGATTACAGGGATCTTTAATAGATCAGAGTTTTATTAATGCAGTTACTTTTATCATGATGAGAATAATTGATTTAAAAAAAAAATCCTAAAATGAGCTGAGAACATGAGCCATGGCTGATGCTGTTGTGAGGAAGCTCACCACTAGGTGTCAGCACAGGACAGGAGGGGGAGGCTGTATTCAAACATGTTTTACCTATCATCCAATTATCACTGTAAATATCAAATATTTAAACAACAAAATATTAAGCAATTAAAATTATTTATTAAGGGAATGTTTTTTAAAGAGAAATATAAAAATTTGACATGTCCCCTTTGAAAAATAGTTTATAAATGGTGTTATTTTAACCTGTATTTGTCAAGAAACAGTTACACAGATTAGAGGAATTGACTCCTGAGAAAAACCAGCTCAGTTTTCTCAGAAAGGCCCCCAAATAGTATGTAATCCAGACCATATGGTCACCCCCACTGTGGGGCAAAGACCGTGGCCCCTAGACTCAGGCAGATGGAGGAGTGGGATTCTGGTTCTGCCATTCTGAAAAAATGACACTTTCTGGCCTCAGTTTCCTGTTAGTAAAATGGGCTATCCCATTTTACTGTACATTGACTGAAAAATGCAACAAAGGTCCTATCCTGTGTAAAAAGCCACAACAGAATAAATGCCCCATAGTCTTTTCTTTTTCCTTAAGACTATAAAGTGTTGATTTATTAAACAAAACTGCTTTGCAAGTCCTAAACAACAAATGCCATTGTAAGAGTTATAATCATTTCATTCATTTAAAGGATAGCTGTTGACAATATCCTAAGTATCAACCAGGTACCCAGGAACATGGCACCCCACTGCCTTTCCAGACCAGGCTTCTAGCTCCTCCTATGAGGTGGCGACAGACATCTACTGCAGAACCTATCCCACTCCTTGTCCCCTGGAGCCCAACAGTAGGGAGGGGAATGAAATCTGCCATTTTATCCTCTGCTCATCCTAAGTCACACAAACATTATGGTCCCATGGACACTATAGGCCAGGTGCAAGAAAGAATAGCTTTTCCTGCACTTCAGAAGCTCATAGCCTGGCTATGCATGCAAAGTCACAGATGGTTCCATACTGTCAAGTGTTATCATTGAAAATTAACCAGGAATATTTCCTTTTTAGGGTCTCATTGAAAAGGCAAAAGGTCATATAATGAGACTGTTTGATTTAAAAATGGCAAACTGTAACTACTTCTGTTTGTCTCTGATTCTAACAAAGATACAGCACTATTGTTGTCACAGTCAATCCTGGGGCCAAGCTCTTCCTGCACATATAATAACCTAAAAAAAAAAGAATAAAGACTGTGCATGACTGCATGATAACATCACACATGATCCTTTCAAGACCCTAAATGGCTCTGGTCAGTTACCAGACAGTTGCTGACCAGGCCTTCACTTTATGTTGACATGCTTGTGTGTATGTCAGCTTATGTCAGATGATGCTTTAGGTGACACCCAACCTCCCACCCCCTGCCACTCCCAAGGCGGGGTTTCTCTTTGTAACCCTGGCTGTCCTGGAACTCACTCTGTAGACTGGCCTCGAACTCAGAGATCCCCCTGCTTCTGCCTCCTGAATGCTGGGATTAAAGGTGTGGGGAAAAAAAAAAAAACCTAAGTGGTTACACTAAAATATGACCTCCACTCCAAACATAGAAAGAGGACATTTATCCTCTCAGTAGCAATCACCAGCTGGACATGTACTAATACTATGTGAGGGCCTGTTGAATTCACTGAAAGGAGCAGCACAAGAGAGGAGGCAGGACCAACCATCAAATGAGATCAAGTCAAGGCCCAGAGCTCCGCTGAGATCACCTGTAACATGCTGGTTGTAGTTCACTTTTTCAAGTGTTTTGGAGGTATGGGAACTTCCCTGTCCTTGGATTCAGTGATGGGTGCACTTTGAAAATACTCAGGCTTGATCACAGCATTTAAGCACATTTTCTGCCAGTTTGCATCTTCTCACACTTAGGCGTTTACCCAATTGGGCAACAGACTACTAGAACAATGGCTCTCAGTTCCTCTGGAACTTGCTGTGTGACTCTGAGGTAGCAGCCTCCTGAGCTGTACTAGTGTCTGTGCTGTGGCCGATTTGGTGCCAGCACTCAATCACAGTCACTTTTCCCAACAGCAAAATCCCTCTTTCTCTCTTATGAAATAGAAAAAAATGTTTCAATTATATTTTCTCTGATACATTTTAAAAACCGACTCTGGTGAATGGCTTCATTTTGAGCCACACTTGCCTGTAAATGTTGGGAACAACCACACAGACGAACAAACAGCAAACACTTATTAAAGAAAATTATTAAACATGGGATTTTGTTCAACTCTACTTGGTAGCATTGAGATAAAAGATGTATTTCCCCTGTTAGCTCAAAAGTGAAGACTGGAATGGTCATAAGCTGTGTGAGCTGCATGGTTACAGGTGTCCTGCTGTGCACACACGGACAATGCAGCAGTCCCATTCTTTCCTCTTCCCACTTCACCTTCCTGTCAACCAGGAATGGCCAACTTTCAGCCAATACCAGCATTATTTTTTGCAATAATCATATAAGTAGGTGTTACTTCCATTTACAGACAAGAATTGTGAGAATCAAGAGGTAGAAGGACTTTCAAATACATCCACTAGTAGATGACAGAGTCAAAGCCATGCTTTTCCTTCACTGTGACCGCCTTAGCTCCCCAGGGCCACAGAACTGCTGTGGTAACCCTAAAAGCCCAGTGCTGGGAGCATCATTCTCTGCTCCATCCTCAGGATATGGTCTTGAATTCAGATGACCAGTAGTTCAGAGGGAGGGGGAGGCAAAAAAGAGGAGGAGGAGAGAGAGGGTGTGAGCACTAGCTTCTGAGAGCAGGAGCACCTTTCTTCAGTCCTGTTCTCTGCAGAGAACCTGTGCAGCTGAGGCTGGTGGCTCCGGCTCTAACTCCCAAACTGCTTGTCCACACAAATGGGAAAACAAGACAATCTTTCACAAACTTTTCCTTCATGTTTGCGTCACTCTGCATGCAATGAAAGCATGGGTTCTGTGAAGAAAACAATTTGGTAGTTCCACAGGGCTGAGGAGTGGCTCAGTGGAAGAGCACAGCCAGGATGTATAAAGTCCTGGGTTCCATTTCAGCTTCACAAATCAGACCAAACGTTAAACCTGGAATTACCCCAGAATGCAGCAAGTCCACCACAAGGTACAATGCTTGTACACATGCCATAGAGCTATTTACAAGAGCCAAGAGGTGAGACAATTCACTTTTATAAAGCCTGGATTTGCAGGAAGAGTCTGTGAGGTCAACAGAGGAAGGGAAAACACAAAGTGGTTTGCCCATGCTTGGACTATTATGGACTGAGTGTGCTCATGCTCAGTCTTAAAAAGGAATGGCATTTTGGTATCTATTGCAACTTGGATGAACTTTAAATTTATGTCATATGAAATAAGCCAGACATAGGGACAAAATGGTACCTTTCCACTTCTAGAAAACATCAGTGGGAAATTCACAGATTAGAGGTTACTAAGGGCTACAGGGGATAGAAACGAGAAGTTACTGGATAATGCACACTCAGGATCTGTTGAGAGGGATAAGAGACTGTGAAAGCAGACAGTGGTGATGGCTGTGCAGCCCTATGAACACAGCAACCCCTGAGCTATGTCATTGTCAATGGTCAGAACAGCAAATCTTACATTTTGTACAACTGAAAAAGAATGAATGAAGACAGACTAATGGTCCATTACTAAGATGTGGGGAGGGTCATGGGGTATACATGGCCTGGTTTCCTCCTTTCTCATCTGTGCTGAAGCTTAGTGTCTTAAGTCTGTCTAAGTCCTTTTTGGTTCAAAATGGAAACATAGGGAATTAGTCGCTACCCTATGAGTGCTCTAGGAGTCCACGTATACCACAGCCCATCAAAGATCCTTGGTATGTCCCACTCTGAGTCTCTCTCACGTGAATCAGCTGAAACTGGCCTTTACCCCACACTGGGACAGTTGGCACCCATAGTCAGGCTCCTGCACACACTTAAATTTCTTCTACCCAGGAGGCTTAGAAATAAGAACACCCCAAAGTTTTATTCACAGAGATGTTTGGTGAAGTATACCTAAAGTAATGAAAGCTGAACAACCTAACATCCCAGCAGGGAAGTGTGGCCAGGGTAATAATGGCTGAGGCTTACTCAGTCATGCTGGGCAAAATATACATGATGTCACATTCAATGTGGGAGAAATGGACTTTAACTTTTAATCTCCTGAGCTCTGGACACCCTTTGCATCATGAAAAACAAATAAATGCAATACACACATGATTGGTGGGGTTGTAGTGATTTTTCTACTTAAGAATAATTTTCCATTGCTCAAAAACTAAACATAAATACAGGTTTCTTTATGCAAACCCAGGAGATGAACAATGTTACTCAAGCAGGATTCTGATGCACATGGAATAGTTCCAACCTGCTGCAACACAGCCTGGTGCATTCATGCTTGAAAGCCAAGCTATCAGTCTGTCTTTATTTTAACTTCTATGGCCTTCAAGGGTTTTTAGGTGAATAAATATGACTCAGCAGAATCATGTGCAAAAACAAGCGCTGTAAGGTGGATGGCATGAGTGTCAGTCATGGAGAAAGTAGAAGCAAACTGAGCTGGATGCTTCGTGTTCATACAGCTTATTTATGGCATTCACCCCAGCACTATGGGCAGGATCTGGGCTCCTGTCATCTTAGGAAGGCAGGCTTGTGGGTTAGCCCTAAGAGGGCATTCCTAGCTAACTGAAAAAAAGAGTACCTGTAATGTTTCACAAACATAACAAGCCACTTCTCCAGGTACCAACATGCCCACGTTCAACTCTTTGAGCAGTTATTTCCAGTACCCACAGTGGGCAAATACAGAGGATGTACCCTCATGTGCACTGCCCTGGGGTGACTCCATGCAGAAAAGTTGAGTGCACAGAAGGAACAAATCTTCAAAACCGAGGCCACTGAGTTTCAAAAGGGATGGGTCAGTTTTGCTCAGATATCCGGATATCATTTTAAACAAAGGAGAAAAGCAGAATAATCTTTTAAAAAAGCATGCTTCTCTCTAAGAGAGAGAAGGGAGCCATTCAAGGCAACTCAAGAACCATACTACTATCCTACCCTGTGAAAGTTGCACTCTTTTACCAAGCAGATAATGGACCCTTTGCATAGCAATTAAAATCATTTGTCTTTTATCTCCTTCTTGCTAAAAAAGACCCCAGCACTAACTAGTTAATCCCTAACACACACTGCTGCTCCCAGAGTTGCCTGGCAACTACCAGGAGGCGTGTCAGAGAGCAAGAAAGACCTAAATAAATGAGCCAGAGCCTGTGCTGTGCTTGACATGGATAAAGAGGTTCTCTGAACAGGGCTTCCTGGCTGCTTGTGGTTATGTCATTTAAGTGGGAAGAACACGTTGGTTTGGCCAACATTGTTAAATACCCTGGGCTTTGCCACTAATGTTTTCCAGGTAACTGAAAAGTGGATCACATGCCCCTGTGATCTGTGGACATCTCCCCTCTTCCAGGGAGAAGCTACCTCCAGAGCCTCCGGACAGGACAGGGAATAATACATGCACATGGAACACATGCCTGGGGTCAACCCCTGCCTCCAACACTGCTCTGTCCATTCATGTTTTTCACCCATTCTTCTGTCAAAATATACTGGCTGGCACCTACATTCTGGGCCATGGCCTAAACTTGGCACAGGATGGAACATGTGAGAACCAATACAGACATAGGCCAGAGAGTGCAGTGGAAGAAACCTTGTCTTGGAGTCACCTTCTGCTCTCCTACACTCTGGGGAGTCACTGCCAAGGAGAATCTCAGCCCCATCTGTAAAATGGACAAGGCAAAGTTCAGGTAAATTGGGAAGATTGTGGCTGGAAAGCCAGTTGAAGGTGAACTACACTCTGATTTGTGGGAAGACACTGAGGAAGGATAGACACAGTTGTTCTCTCATCTTCTCAGTTTTTGACTAGGGGAAGTCCCTTTGAAACAGCTCACCTGGCCCTGAAAAGACCCACCTAGCCCAGGTTAGGCCCAGTATGGAGCAGCCTCAACAAGAGGGCCTTTTCCTTTCTTCTGATGCTGGAGAAAGGCACTCTAAATGTTTCCAGTAGGAAAAAACTCACAAAGGTTCTCAAGTGAGCTCTAAGCCACAGGCAGGAGCCTTTCACTCCATCCAGGGCTGGTCCTTCTACACAGGCAGGCAGGGATCAAATGGCCCCACAGTAGCTGCATCCCAAATGCTTCTAGCTGGAGAAGAATCCTTGTGAGGAACAGGAGACAGGCTGGCTGTTCCGAGGCTGGCAGGCAGGCCCTGGGCTGGGCTTATTTAAGTTTCACTACAACCCTGCATGAAGCAGGCTCAGCATGGAAAGAAACTAAGGTTCAGAAGTGTGAAGGCACCCCAGGTCACAGCTGCTTAGGAACAGAGCAGACAGCAGTAGTTTGTGTTTTCAGAGCAACGCAAGTGGCTGCTCTGAGTTCACCAGTTTCCTACTACCATAGAGACCTGTTCTGGGTGGGAGGCCAACACACCAGTCTGCACAGCAACGCTCAAGTATCAAGAACAGGTGTGGCGGAGGGGCCAGCAGAGACTCCTGGGCTACTGAAGGTTTTCTCTCTCAGTCTCTTGTTCCTCTACTCTGCTCTGTACCCAGTCACCCATTTCTTTCCTCACCACTAAAGCATTAAATGTTCTTGGATCCTTTGACTCAGTAAATCCATGCTAGGGAAAATGCTTAAGAAAAATCATTCAAATTATACATTAAGATTTAGAAAAAGAGGGATGGAGAGATGGCTCAGAGGTTAAGAGCACTGACTGCTCTTCCAAAGGTCCTGAGTTCAATTCCCAGCAACCACATGCTGGCTCACAACCATCTGTAATGAGATCTGGCGCCCTCTTCTGGCATGCAAGTGTACATGGAAGGAATGTTGTATACATAATAAACAAATAAATCTTTAAAAAAAAAAAGATTTAGAAAAAGATGTTCTTATCAGCGGGACTTAAAATTTAGAAATCTCAACAACAGTCAATAAAGGCCAGCAACAATATAATGTGTGGGCCCTGGCCCTGATTTCAGATCACAGGAACCAGATAACAATCTGTCATTGAGCTTACATATTTACCCTTTTGGAAGCCTCCCAGGTAACTGTGGTCCAGAGGCTTTTATCAGTGACATATGATGTGAAGAGTGCTTACTCATAACTAAAAGGCAAAAACAACTAGGAAGTGGGATACTGGATTTGACAAGGATACCTCAAAGGCTTAAAAGAAGTAAACAAAACAAAAATAAAACTCAAGACTCCAATCAAAATGAACCAAAATCAAATAGAAGACAAGAGACACCACTTCAACTCTAGATGATGGGACCAGGGTGCTTATTTCTAGTTCTGTTTCTTTAAACATTTTAGCCAAGAGAAAGTGCTATTTATTTTATTTTATTCTCTCAGTGCAATGACTAGAACTCAGGGCCTTGTGTATACTAGGCAGGCTCTCTATTACTGAGCTAATCGCCAACCTAACTATCTAGACCTACTAGACCTAACTAGGTTGATAAGGTATTATCTATCTATCTATTTATAGGCATATAAATGGCTAAAAGATATGATCCTTGGGAAGCTGCTGTCCTGTAGCACTGTCTGCCCCATACCCCAGATCATTACCTAACATGCCATTCTTCCAGATTTGCAGTAGCTTTTTACATTCATGTGTGCTCTTCAGTCATTCTAAATAATTTGCATGAGAAGTTGTACTACTCCATTTTTCAGATGAGGAGAAACTGATATAATTAAATTTACATCTTAAAACCCACTTAGGTAACAAGGTGATCACTATCAGCACAACACTTAAATGGGAAACTTCAGGCCTTCTGGTTTCCCTTTTTGCTTTACAGACGAAAGCTACCCTTGCACAGATGAATGAGAGTGAAAGCAAGATAGTTCTGCCACATCTAATCGATTCTTAGATGAAAACTTCTTCCCACTGAAACATGGATGTGTCTGATAATTGATGTCATGCTCTCTTTTCTTTAACATCTACAACAAAGGTATATCTTATGACCAAATGACAACTTAGATTCAAGGAAATATGCCACATCTACAGCCAAACCTGTATGTATGTATGTATGTATGTGCATATATGTATGTATGTGTATATATATATGTATATATATAAAATGTATCACTTGGAGTTATACAGATACATAAGGCATCTTACCAATGTTTACTGTGAACATTAAGTCTTTGCCAATTCATTTCCATTACAAATCCCACTGGTATGAATACCATGATATCAGGCTTTCCCCTTTCTTACCAGAAACACCACTATCCTCTCTCTGCTTCCCAATCTCAGGAGCCACTTGACATTATATGCCATGTGTCTCCTATATTTCATCTATTACTTGGTCAAGTCCTTTCTTCCACCATGGAACCTTCTCCTGGTATAGCCCAACATTGTCTTACTGCTCAAACCTGCTATCAGCATATCATATCTCCACTCAGAACAATATGCTCCTACAGAGTCAAGTGCACACTCCTAGACCAACATC
Source organism: Dicrostonyx torquatus (assembly GCA_028555095.1). Classification (NCBI taxonomy): domain Eukaryota; kingdom Metazoa; phylum Chordata; class Mammalia; order Rodentia; family Cricetidae; genus Dicrostonyx; species Dicrostonyx torquatus. The sequence goes on from JAQHUG010000107.1 coordinate 5,244,117, forward strand.
CAAGCCTCTGCCACATATGGCTCAGTTCAACCTCCCACTTCAGACACAGGAGTATTGCCGCCAAGTTGTGGTATGCTCAATAGCCCACATTTGCGGCAGGGAAGGACATTTCAGTTCTGTTCCTTCAAGCCTCACTCATCAGACCCCATGTAGGTCTCACCTTTCCTGTGACAAATTTTAGGGCTTGTGTGATGCTAAGAGCAACCAGACGTGACAGGCAAGCAGGCTTCTTCACATTTTGCAGGTGAACAAAGTTAAGTTTAACCTCATGGAGTGACTTGTTCAAGTTTTATACAGCTAAGAAGAATAAAGTCATCCTTTAAACTCCTGGGTTTCTGCTCTTTAACCCAGAGCCTGTCAGTCAATCTCAACCAAAAACAACTCCTCTGGGGACTCATATGTCCAGCTCATATCTAACAACATGTATCTTGATCCTAAAAAATGCATGTGAAAACTATGAGGTAAGTACCAGGGTGAAAATGTGTCCAGCTTGCTGGGTCCAACCAACCCTGGGGAAATACTGGGCCAGCTCTCCCACTCTCCTTTTAGACAGGGGTGAGGACAACATTTTCCTTTATACCAACTCTTAAAACTTGATTGGTTTGCCTGGGCCCAAGATCATGTCAGAATTGGAGCTGTGTGTTGTTGTCATTTAAACCATGATTATATATACAAGAGCCATCAAAAAGTGAATCTCTAGGATGAGGAGACCTTTTGAAAGACATGGGGCAGTGAGGCACAGGACAAAATCATGAGCTTTGGAACTGTTGGCAAACTATTCTCTTCCCTGAAACCTTGGTGTCCTCATTTGGAAAGTAGAGCTAATTGTCACTATCAGTTGACCTGTGAACCTTCAGTGAGAGCTGGACAACCATGAAGGACCTGGTATGTGATTTAACACAGGCAGGGGGGTGCTTTCATGTCTTCCCTTCACAGAAACAAAGGCCTTGTAAGACTCCTTCACCCAAGATCCTCTACTACACACATGCAAACACACACACAAACACAAAACACACCTTCTTGAGGTGAAACAAGGATTTTTCATAGCCAGCGGATCCCTAACCAAACATGGAGGCTGTCACACGCTAAGAGGCTACTCACCGGCTCAATTTTCAGTGCATTCCGGTAGCTGCCAAAGAAAGCAGCCTGGGCTTTGAGAAAGGCTCTGGCCACCCCATCACCTGTGGTTGTAGAGACCTTCTTCAGCCTGTTCTTCAGGGAAGAGATCTGGCGACATGAGAAAAAAGACAGTGTGAGAGCAGGTTGCAGAAGGACAGATGGCTGAGTCTGGCACCCAGACCCAGAAAACTTTAAACAATTCCAGGACAGGGTCAACTTGGTGGGAAAAAGTGTCCTCAGCATTAGGGCTTGCTGTGGTATATTTTACATATCTCTATAAGCACTCATTGAGAGAGTATAGTTTGGTGGTCTAAGTGTAAGATTACACTACAATCACAACTATCTAATTCTATAACATTTCACCACCTCCAGAAGAAACCTTATGTCAGACCCTCATCTGGACAACTATCTACCTGCCCTGCCCATGTTGTATAAGACATGTGCATGAAATCACAGGACGAGCAGGTAGTCCCACATGACCAGATTCTTCCATGTATCACAATGCTGTTTTTTTTTTTTAATAGTCACAGATATGAGGTCTTCATTTCTTTCTGTGGTTGAATAACATCCTATTGTACACTATATCTTATTTGTCAGTTTCTGCTTTGGGATGATGAATACTGGGTACTGGTGGCTATTATAAGGATTCATGGTATATGGAGACAGCAGAGGTTTGGGTGCAAGAACCTGACTAGCAAAACTCTTCTGTTGCTGGAACTTGTGCAGTAAAGATCAGCTAAAAGGACTGGTGAAGTTACAGAGCACAATGCTAACACAGTCGGTCATTAAAATATGGTTAACTAAGTAAAGGGAGCACTCCTGTGAGGTTGCTAGAGGGGTGGGTCTAATAAGACCAGAAGGGACAGGAACAAGTGCCAGGGGACAGCTACTATAAAGTGAGGGATAAGAGAACACAGTCTCTATCTGAAAGTAGGCATCTATCATGGCATGTATGTGTGTGTGCGCATGCACGTTGAGTGCACATGTACTGCTCTGCTGTGCTTTCCTTTCTGGGATCACAGACTCAGAGGTGGAAGCACTGAAATCCCCTGAGGGTCTCTTGACCCCAGGTAGGTTCTGTCATGGATTTTCAACTTGAGAAAGAAGTATGAAAAAATATGCTTCACTAAAATGTTAAAAAAAAAATACCTACTCCATTCCCCCACCCACCCCCACTCCCTGCCAATAATAAAAACCTTGTCCCTCTTGAGGACGAGGGTGACATTTCCATCCTTTGAAACAGTGCCTGTGCTGTCGCTCTTCTGGTTCCTCAAAGGCCTTGGGCCACCTGTGCTGTGGATTATTCCTCACTTAACCTTCCCTGGCCTTTCCCTTTCATTCAGAAAGTGTTTAATTACCTTGGATTCACAAGCTGCACTTCAGGTGAGCCTCTCCTAATGGCCTCATTACCATCTTACACAAAGAAGGAGTCACTGATGGTAACTGAGCAAACAGAAGAGAGCTCCTTCCTGTCTGCCCCCACTGGTCTGAAGCTAACCAAGTGGCCCCAGGCTCCTGACACCCCATGAGCACCTAGGCCAAGACTTCTGAAGACCTTGCTCATTCGGAGCCATGGTAAAGCTTTTGTCTTGACCTGACAGCACTTCAAACTTTGAAACTGCAAGTCTATGTGTACATAATAGCTCAGAATTGCATTCTCTTAAATAAAAGCAAGCAAAGAAAATAGAAGGATTAAATAACTCGCCATCATACATCTAAAGCTGAACTAGCCCTGAGTGTTCCTGGGGTGCTGGTCAAATCATTACATAGGAGTTTGTCAGGGGTAATTTGTGGAAGAAGTATCAGTGAGGATGGCTTCCTCTTTTTAATCAGTTGCCACAGGAGGAAGACAAAAAACAAAGGGAAGAGGGCATAAGACTGTCTCAACAGTTCCTTCCACAGCAGTCTTCTTTCTCTGAAATCTCTCTTGGGCACTGCAGCACAATTCAGCCAGCTCCTGAGCCATAGGCCAGACTCTACACCTACCTCTTCATCCCTGTGCTGAGCTGCAAACATCTCATCAACACCATCTCAAACCTGCCCTCACCTTTCAGTGAACATGACTTTGGCCCTGTGAGGTACAGCTCAATTCATTCTCTGGGTGAGCTATCTGCTTTTACTTTCTTCTCAATGCCATCTATCTACGGCTGTCCTAGTAATCTTGTAAATAATCAAATACAACTATTTTAATCCTGGATCAAATCCCCTGGCCATGTTAAAAGGAGGTGGAGGCAGTATCCAGGGCTGCCGTGACCACACTACTTACTATTTTAAAATGCTCCTTGTCAGAAAAGAATTTCAGATGCACAATGGGACAGATTCAGACATATCAGACATAAAAGACCTCTAAACGAGACACAGTGTGTTTTAAAAATATAGTAGTCTTGAGAGAGAAGAAAAAGAATATAGACAGTTACAAAAGGAAATAGTTTTAAAAATAAAACAAAGTCTTTAACGAGACAGTAAAAGTAAAAGAGTATTACAATCATAGATTAAAGGAGTAAAGAAAATAACCTTGTAAAGATGGAAAATACACAGAGAGTCTGGGTTATGCATATTATTGTGTTTTCTTTAAAAATGGACTTGCAGAGAAATATTTGATCCTGGGGGCTGCTAAGCTAAACCAACATATATATTTTAAAGGTATCTTGACTTCAAAAATTGGGTCTAAGGATNGTAAAGATGGAAAATACACAGAGAGTCTGGGTTATGCATATTATTGTGTTTTCTTTAAAAATGGACTTGCAGAGAGATATTTGATCCTGGGGGCTGCTAAGCTAAACCAACATATATATTTTAAAGGTATCTTGACTTCAAAAATTGGGTCTAAGGATATGTTGCTTGGGAAAAGAGGTTCTACTTTTGTTTCCATAGAAGATAAGAACCTGTGGATTCCTTCCAGGCTAATGTGGCTTGATGGAACAAGACCCCCCAAAAGATCTCCATGAACCCTAAAAATGCTTCACCCAACAAATAGCATGAAGCAGTTTGGAGAAAGCTACATCCAAATTCCCAAAATGATTGTTTATAAATGTTTGTTTTTATTTAAAGGAGGTTAATTTTAAATGATTAATGGTCACAATCAATTTTAAAAAATAAGGGGATATGATATAGAGATGAAATTTTTTCATTGGTATGGATCTTGGTTTATTGAATTTAAGGTCAATTTTGTATATATGTATATTTCCGCTCTTGACTAAGATATTGTGTTTGTGCAGCTCATTTAAAAAATGTAACATATAATTAAGAAATAAGGTTAATAGTCATCTGTAATAGTCAAGCTTGTAGTCATGTTAGTTAGGTTTTCTAAATGTATAGAGATTTCTGATAGGTATTCTTCAAACCTTTCAAAGACTTACAGAATAAGTTCTTAAATGTTTTAAGAACTTAGGACTTTTCATGACAATGAGACACATCTGCTCCTGGCAGCACCAATATACTTCAAGAGGATGATGGGCATTGAAGAGGCTCCTTATGGAGTTTGCCAGCCATTTGGGCAAGAAATTGTTCTTGCCTGGAATGCTTGATGGTATGCTGTATGAACTGGACGTGCAGGACCTACAGAAAAATGACTGCTAAAGTTGCCTAAAGAAGGTAAGACAGTCCTTCAGGGTTCCTGCTTAATAAAAGAGTCTGCATGACATTCTGCAGGATATAAAAGAAAGTGACTGACAAACTGCCAATATAGGCAAAACTGTCTTTAAAATTTCTTGCTTCATGGAAAAGTCTGCTAGATACTATGGGCCTGTAGGCTGAAGATGGATGCCCCAATGTTACAGAAGAACTTTGGGTGACTATCCAGGCAGCAAGATGTCTCTGTCAATTCTAGAGTTTTAGAAGATGCTTACAATCAACTTCCTATTTACTTAGGTAGTATTATATCCTTCCGGAGTCTTTTATGGAGTTAAAGAATAGTTATAGTTTTCTTTAGTTATGATAAAAGATGGAGTAGATATAACTATTGTAACTTAAGTTCTTGCTTGATACCTGTTTTAATATATGTACTTTTACTATGTTAAAGTTAAAAACCTTCCTTTTTAATTAGACAGAAAGGGGAGGTGATGTAGGATTCCCCTCGGTATGCTGTGAATACCATTAGTTAATGAATAAAGCTGCTTTGGGCCTATTGCAGTGCAAAATAAGGCAAGGAGGGAATTCCAAGCAGACAGAGGAAGAGAGAGTAGGTGGAGTCAGGGAGAAGCCATGTAGCCACTGCAGGAGACAGATGCTGGATGAAACCTTACCAGCAGGCCACAGCTACATGGTGATACACAAATTAATTCAATGGGTTAATTTAAGATATAAGAGCTAGCCAATAAGAAGTCTGAACTAATAGGCCAAGCAGTGTTGTAATAATACAGTTTCTGTGTGATTATTTTGTGTCTGGGCAGACACGAAATAAAAAATCAGCCTCCACAAACACCTGGCATCTGGACCTTCCCTATCACCAGTTTAGACAAGGCTGGGCTGCTTAGACAAAGTTGAGCATTCCTGGCTCACTCTTACCTGTCCTGCTTGACCTTATACTGGACTCACTGATATGAAATCACTCTTTGGTTTAGCCCATGCATACAGACTTTGTCTCTTGTCCCTGCTCGTCCTGTGTGGACATCTACTTACTCTTTAAAAGACTGTCCACATCTGTATGATCAGGGTTCATGAAATGATCACAGCTTTAAGATAAAGTACTGTACGTTTGGAGTAGCAGAATTCCAAACCAACATGAAAAGGCATTTTCAAATGGTGGTGGTGGCACAGGGGAGTAGGGCTGGGATGTGGACGGGGATGGATGGGATGGGGGACTCAAGCTGAAGAGCAGTGTGTATAGCATGAATCATTTACTAATTCATGTAAATACATACATGTGAAGTAAAAATCAGAAATGTCATGTACCAACTGTTAACTATGTAAGGATGCTTTTACTTTATTTTATAAAATTGATTGCTTTGATTATCCTTTATATTCATAATAAAGAAGTAGAATGGGGTATTTTTAATAGTCAAATTAGTCATTGCATTGTGGTAAGGGAAAGGGAATCCAGATGTCCTCCCATCTATCTGTGAAGCCTCTTTTGATCAAGCTAGGCCTGTAGACCATGTAGGTAACTCTGCCATGAGCTGCTACCACATTTCTTGCTAGCTCCAGAACCCCCATTGCAACACTCTCTGTAGAATGAAAGAACAAGAGAGTGAGCTTTGGAAGGGCATTAGAGCAACAGCTTTACTTGGAAGAATGTCCAGCTAGGACCACATTCTTCATGGTTAGGATATGATCTCAGCTGGAAAGGACTCACGTTGGGGAAGGGGGACAGACTGACATCCATCCATTGAAAGAAATTTAGCTCAGTGACAAGGCAAACAAGCATCTGCACACTAAATGAATAGAAGGGAAGACACTTTGTAGGGATTTGGGTACTATGAACTGGTAATGGGTGCAGTAGGCTACCTGACATTTTGTTTTGTCATCAGTCCAAATGTTATCTTCCACCAGGACTACTGCAACTGTCTTTAAGCTGGTGTTTCCTTCTCTATTTTTCTCCCAGGTCTAATCCATCCTTGGATTGCATAATCCTCAGGAAAAAAAAAAAAGGTGACTCATGACACTCTTTCTCTGAAACCTTCAGGGACTTCATACTCTAATATAATAAAGTCCAAATTCTAAAACCCTCCATAGCCTTTTAGCAAAGTCCTACTTCCAGCTTTGCTTTCTACTTGATTTGTGAGGCCTCAAATCCTATTACTAATATTCTTTACTGAAACCTATAACAAAATCTATAATAATATTTTTTGTTTTAAAAAGTCATCAAACTTCTGTGAGGCCCCTTATCAAACCCTGTAGATCCCTGTCAGGGCTCATAAGCCATTGTTGGTACTCAATGCTGAAGACATACTGGAATGGAGCTGCAGAAAAATGCAGTTACTTCTAATCCCAGTTTCCAGCATTCAATAGAAATGAGCTCACTAGTGGTTAAAAGGGGGTTCCATAACCTATATATAACAATCTATTATCTCATTTTTTTATCTGTTTTTTTTTTTTTTTGAAAGGGTCCCTCTATGTAGCACTGACTGTCCTCGAACTAAGTAGAACAAGCTGGCTGGTAACTCACAGAGATCTGCCTCTGTTCCACCCCCACCCCCTTTAATTCTGAGATTAAAGGCATGTGGTACCACACCTAACTTCCTTTAGCTCTTACATAATAGCAGACTGCAGGTCTTTGTCCCCTGAAGGGGTAAGATAACCCTTGCAACATCTAGCAGCATCTAGCAACATCTCCTCACTTGGTTGCAACTTGTGGCCTAGGGCTGGGAGAGTTAAGATGGCATACTACAAAATATCATATTCTTTTGCCACCAGTACTGATATCTTAAGATATTTCAGTCATTTTGCTATTGCTCTGAGGACACAGCCCTGGCAAGGCCTGGAACTGTGTCACTCAGATGAGGTTTCCCACCTCCCTGGTTATCCTTGAGATCCAGTTTCACTGTCTTCTCTCCCACCCCAGGACTTTTTGTATAGACTATTCCTATTTGAAGTGCTCTCACTTAACATTACATCACCCTCTTTTTTTTTTTTTTGTTTTTTGTTTTTCGAGACAGGGTTTCTCTGTGGCTTTGGAGCCTGCACTGGAACTAGCTCTTGTAGACCAGGCTGGTCTCGAACTCACAGAGATCCGCCTGCCTCTGCCTCCTGAGTGCTGGGATTAAAGGCATGCACCACCACCACCCGGCTACATTACCCTCTTAACCTATAATTTGGAAATTTCCAATCAAATTTTATACAATGATGGGAATGATCCATCTCTTGCCTAATGCTGTTCAAAAGTAGATTGCTCAGAGCACTTCAAATGTGTCCAGAACAACTGAGAAAGGTTGCATTTTACTTTATTCAATTTGAATTTACGTGGCCACAAGTGACTAGTGGATACCATACTGGTTGGCGCAGGGCTCTGTTCAAATGCTGCATCTTCAGTCTGATTCCACACACTAGACCATGGTCCTCCTGTCATGTCTTCACTGTACCTTCTCTCCACTACCACCATACAATGAGTAGGGATGAACTGGACAGCAGACAATTCAGGCCTATCTCTTCTAATAGACTGACCAGTTTAGGGAGGTAGGACCAAGGGCTTCCACAGGGCAGGCATAGCATCTGACTAGAAACACAGTTAATTGCTGGGGTATGAACTGGAGTCCAGAGGAACAGGGGGTCATATTTTCTCCCCAAGCAAACTGACTGTCCTCCTTTCTTTTGTGTTTCAGTTTTTCAAGACAGGGTTTCTCTGTAGCTCTGGAGCCTGTCCTGGAACTCACAGATAACTGCCTGCCTCTGCCTCCCAAGTGCTGGGATTAAAGGCATGTGCCACCACTGCCTAGCTGTCCTCCTTTCTTGAATAAACTATACATTAAGACATTAGGAGTCAGAGGCAGGCGGATCTTTGTGAGGTCGAGACCAGCCTGGTCTACAAGAGCTAGTTCCAGTGCAGGCTCCAAAGCCATAGAGAAACCCTGTCTCGAAAAACTAAAAAGACATTAGGAGTTTGTTTCAAAATGCCTGGGGAATAGCTGGGTCCAGAGGGTAGAGAGTGACTTGTTTTCTCCACTGCAAAGATGAGAAACACACTAGCTCACTTTGTCCTCTTCCCACTAGCTGCTAAAAAATAAATAAATAAGCTGGGCGGTGGTGGCGCATGCCTTTAATCCCAGCACTCAGGAGGCAGAGGCAGGCGGATCTTTGTGAGTTCGAGACCAGCCTGGTCTACAAGAACTAGTTCCAGCGAAGGCTCCAAAGCCACAGAGAAACCCTGTCTCAAAAAAACCAAATAAATAAATAAATAAAATAAAAAGCCTTTGTTAGTCTATTTAGTTACTGGAGAGTACACTGGCTGAGGTCCGAGATGGATGCTGGGTGTCTTTCTTTACAGTCCTGAACCCTTGCTTTGGTGTATATATGTGAAGGTGTCTTCACTGATTACTTTCCACCTTGTTTCTCAAAGCAAAGTCTCTTGCTAAATCTACAACTCACAGAATTGGTTAGTCAAGCTAGCAAGTCTGCTTTGGGGAATCCCTTCTCCACTACTTTGTATCCTGATACTACAAGTGGGCCACCAAGTCCTCCTGGATTTTATGTGGGTCTTGGGGATACAAACACTTGAATTGGGTGAACCACCTCCCCAACCCATCCACCTTATTTTGAGACAGTCTCTCACTGAACCTGTCTGGCTCTACTGAATGGCCCCTAAGCCTCCACCCTCCTGTTTCTGCCTCCCCAGCTCTCATATTACTGGTATGCTGCAGTCATTGGCTTCTTCAAGTGGTTGCTGGGATCCTAACTCAGGTCCTCATGTTTATCTACTGAGCCATGTCCTCAGCCCCTGTCTAATCTCTTTATCCCTTTGCTGGTTCTTTGTCTCCAATCTGAAGCAGAAAGTGTTGGCATGTGAGGGTAATCTCATAGCATTCTCTTTCCAGTGATAACTTCTGAAAGAACTATGGACCAACCAAGAAAGAAAAACAGGAACACCCTGATAGTAAGTAAATGATACAGCAAATGTTCACATGTCTAACATCCAATGAAAACCAGAAAAACTGGGTGAGGTAGGAGCTGTCATCCCCATTACATAGATGAGGACACTAAGACTTAGACCTCCATTTCATAGATAGTCCAGTGGTGGGCAGAAGCCAGAGTCAAGCCTGGGTCTGTTCTACCCACTCACTGCCTGTGCTAGCCTGTTAATTTTCACTGCTACCAGGGTTTCTTAGGGCAGCAATTGCACTTGCCCATGGCACTGGCTTACGGTCTCCCAACCTAATGCATCTCCATTACTGCTTCCTCTCATTTTCCTGTTTCTATTTCTTTCTTGAGAAGGTGATTAGACCTTGACCTCAGTTGGGTTTAATTGTGTCTTCTGCCTCCCATTTTCCCCACAAAGCCCTCAGTTCTCTGTGGGGGAGTGTAGGGCTATGTTAGTGATGCAGAGCTCTGCGGTGGTACAGGTGATGACCCTGGGGATCCTGATCTTTATTCCCCCTCTCCCCTGACAACTCATGGGCTACATGTAAGTCAGAAACTTGGCAAGAGTCCTAATTCTAACCAGCTTTTCATCAGACAAAAAGATCAATTTTCATTATGTGAATGCTTATTTCACTATGCTACAATGGCTCTGGTGAGTATCCTGTGAAAAACTCTCAAATCCTTAGAATGCTATTCTTAGAATAAAAAAATATAATTTAAAAACAAAACTAAAAGACTCCTACTTTCACTAGCTATTAAAGAAAGTCAAGGTAGGATCTTGTATGCACATATGCACTCCAGCCCCTTTCCACACACTGAATTGAAGACCTTGGCATCCAAGAGAAAAACTCACAGTAGCCAAAATACTTGGACTTTCTACTCATTTGCAAAATTCACTTGCTCCAATCCTTTCCTTTTTTTGTCTGGAGTAAGTAAAATTGTCTGTTTTTTTTCTATAAAACAATTCAGTTTTAACACTATACACGCATGTGCGCGCACACACACACACAGATACACTGAAGCTAAAATATCTTATACAAATTACTGAAGATTAAGGGATCTGTGCTCAAAGTGACATTTATTTATACTAGTAGGTAGCTACTCAATAAAAAGATTATTTCTAACCAAACATGTGCAAGCGTATGCATGTATGCTTTGGGGGGAGTATTTTCAAAGCAGGACTCCCTGCCCCAAACTCCTGGCAGGCCAGGATTAAAGGTCAGATTTAAACCAGCACCATGCTTCACAATGCAATCTGTGCAGTGCTGCGTAATGAAATGGTTCAGTAAAGGTGCTTGTGAAAATTCTTTTAATTAGGTCTAAGGCTTTTCAGTTGTCAACGTGAATAAACTAAGAAGCATTCTCTTGCAAACAGAACACACAAAATAAAAATGGAAGTTGCCTCTGAAAAAAAAAATCAAAGGTGCTTTCAAAAGGAAAGTTAGACATTTTAAAAAAAAAACATAACCTCTATCACTTTTTAAAACTACCAACATTAACAACAAACAGACTAGGAAACAAAAGCAAAGGAGGACTCAGATTTCTCATCACTACTATGCAACCCTAATGAAAAGTCCTTAGAAGAAGACCCCAGTTTTTTAGAAGATGGAATGACTTTCTTCAAAAGCAAAATCTGTTTGACCAGTTCACTGTAACGACTGTACTACATCAGCGTATCTCTGGAGACCAGTGAATGTGCCACAAACGGTAACTGCAAACTAAGTGACACCTAGTAAGAGCATGTCTCAGTTCACTCCAAGCGAGCTGAGTTCAGACCCAAGGATGAGAATTATCATGGCAGGAGCATCCCTAAAAAGTGCTTTTTTTTTTTTTTTAAATTGTTACACTGATCAAACATCAAGACTTTCAAAGCCCCTAGAACAGTGCCTGGCACACAGCAGGTGCCTAACAGATAGTGGTTTTCTTATATATTAGCACAACTCCAAAACCAAAATTATACCCAATTTTAGTATCAAAAAAGAATAATGGGTTCACAATGAACATTTTCTAGGGTATCAATTACTGGAATGTCATTCATGATGCTGGACTTCGTGATATTATTTAGTGACCCAAGCTCAGTATGTATTTGAGAGTTAATGAAGTGCTTGATGTTTACCAAGAAAACAGCAGAGTTTGTCTCAGCAACAAGACAGGGCTGAAGGGATATGGATTTCCATGCTCAGGGAGGCAGTCGGGCTGAACCCATGGTGGATCACATGGGTGTATCCACACAGAGTGAGCTATTTCCCAAGGGGATCTGGGCATCTCTACCTCCTCAGGGGAGGGAAAAAAACAGGAAGTGGGGTGGGGGTGGGAAGTGTATGTGCTTCACAGTGTCCCTGCTGTGATGAACAACTTGATCTCCTTACAGTTCCAAACACATGATGCATAAAAGAGCTGACAGAAATTCAATTCTTGCAAAGAAAAGCATCTGCTCTCTAGTGGGAACAGCCAAATATTAAGCAGTTTTAAGGCAGGGCAGAGACCTGGAGGAGCACACTTCATTATCTAGATAGCACAAGTAAGGAAACGAACAGGATTACAAAGCAAGTTGAGGAACCAGCCTTCCAAGCATTAATTACCCGGAGTAAAATGATTCACGTTAAATCTTTGTTACAACAAATATTAAACCCAGCTGTGTTTATGTAGCAGTTGTGAAAAAGGAGGAAAAAAAAGAAATCCATGTACAATATCTGTGAGCTCTGCCAGTTAATTGAATTTGCTGGCAGCACTTCCTCCATAGTGAGCCAAACATCCTCAAAGATAAAATGTAGCTTTAAACAGACCTGGGGAAAGCGGAATCAAAAAATTTCAACCAATAAAGCACAACTCTTTACTGGTATAAAAGTGAAGTAAAATTCAGTAATGAAAGGAAGGAAGTCTCTTAAACATTTACGGCATTCCAAAGCTTGGAGTTGTAGTTTACTGCTGAGGGCTCTTCTGATGTCCCACAGTGCTCCTGCCCCAGCGTCTTTAATGAAGCCCTATAAAGTCCTCGATTGTCGACAAATCATACATATACACACTCTGGCCAAGGTGCTCTAGATCATGATGCTCCTTTGCTTCCTGCTTGGAATGTACAAATGGAGTGGACACTGGTGGTGGGCAGCCCAGTGTAGAACAAAGACAATTCCTTAAAATCAGAAGGGTTGAAGGAGTGTATGCTGGTCTGAGGTGACATCATTCATGCAACTATCCCCCACACTCAAGTCATATATTTGTTGATGTGGGACAGAGGGAAGCTTTGGTCAGATTTTGGGAAGTTGAGAAACAGTGAAAAGTAGGATCCCCTTACCACTGGGATACATCATAGCATGGAACATGGCATATCACTGGGATACATCATAGCGTGGAACGTGGCATACCACTGGGATACATCATAGAGTGGATGGAACAATACTCCTGGGATACATCATAGAGTGGATGGAACATGGCATACCACTGGGATACATCATAGCGTGGAACGTGGCATACCACTGGGATACATCATAGTGTGGAACGTGACACATCACTGGCTTTTTAGCTCATTTCCCACTGCCCCCATTTGAAGTTCAAATTTGTGCTTTTGACCACACCTACTCTGGTCCTTCCTCTACTTCTTGGTCTCACCTTTGGTCCTTTCCACATATCTCTTCTGGCTATGTTAGACTATGATGCCCTTCCCCATCTTATCTTGCTCAAGGATACTTCCAGCACTCAGTCCCATCTTCCAGTTAACCTCACCTTCTGTCGGCAGGATAGTGACTGCTTCTTATTTGTTTTTAGGTACCAGTGTCCCCAACACACTGAGTACACATCCAAAAACCTTTGGCTGAACAAATAAAGGATGAAAATGTCCATTCCTATACTGGCCACAGATTTACTTGACTAGACATGCCTGGGCTCCCATGGACAGAGGCAAGCTGCTGGTATAAAATGAAGGTGGGTAGGAGGGTGACAAGAAATGAGGCATGAGAGGTTGGTAGACTGGACTCGAAAGAGTTCTATGTGGCCTTATAAGTTCATACATAGAAAAATGAGACACCATCATTAGCCTGTGAATCAGGGAGTGGTACTTGTGTGCTGGAGTACGTCATCACTGACAATATGAGAGTGGTCTGTAACTGGAGAAGTAGGGATAAACAAGCCATCCAGCTATCCACTAGCTCACACCAACTAGCTTGTGACCTCATGGAGAAGAGTGGTGTCTTCATCGTAAAACCTGGACCACAGTTGGTGATACCTAAATGCCTGCTGCCAAATCAGTAAACAATTCGTAATACATGCAAACATAGCCAAGGGATCAGATCCGGAGGAGGATCTAATCCTTCACTGCTGTGATACAACATGTTGTTGCATGTGCATGGCTGGTATCATCTACAGAATGGAGCACTCAGCACATCTCCAAGACTGGGGGAATTGTGGTTTTTAGGGGAACATGGTATTAAGAGACTCTAAGAGAGCTTGAGATGAACATGAAGCCTGTGAGCTGCTTTTAGATCAGTAAGAATGGAATATTCTTGCTCTATTTTATCACTCAAGTTCACAGCCAGGAAACAAAGCAATATTTTCAGTGAAACAGGAGCATACTGCAAGTTTCATGGAAACTAGCAAAGTAGGAGGCGTTAACCATGCCACCCTCCCCTCCCTTTATTATAGAAGGGTAGAAGAGCCACATTTATCAACTCGTAAGTAAATGGTCACATCAGCTATAAAAAAATCAAAAGTATCCTTTGCTCAATTTCATAAACTACAAGGACTCAGGGGCCCATCAGTACTGTAACCCTTTCTAAATTACTTTCTAAGACCTCTTTTCTTTAACTGTACCAAGTCAAAACTCAGGATAAGAGAATGTGTACATTTTGGAAGGGTAGTCTGATGAGTTTTGAGAGTTTATCCACCTCACCAAGATCAGGGACAGGCTACTTCCTCACCCCACCAGAGGCCCAGGAAGATTTCTACTCAGGCCGCCTTCTTTAGGCCATTGCTCTCTCCTGTCCAATGTTCATGAATGAAATAATGCTTATCTTCTTGACTATGGTTTCTTTTTACTCACTGTAAGACATTTAAGAGTCATTCACATGTTTTATGAATACTGAATTAGTCTGTGATTTGGTGATAAAGAAATAAAGGCTACAACATTTTATGTAAACCCCACATTCAGGCTGTAGCCAGTTCCTGTGTGCCAGGAGCAGCTCTGCCATTCACACTCATTAAAAAGCCCATTGAATGCTTGCTTTTCCTTCTCTTAGATGAGCACCTAGGAATTGAGTTTCCTGGTATTGTGGTAGATCTGTTAACTTCCTAGAAAACCATTAACTGATTTCCTAAGTGGTTATGCTATTTCCTACACTCAGGAGCTGTAATAACAGTTCCAGGCAAGTTGTTCCACATCTCAGAAAATACTTCTGGTGCCAGGCCTGGGGAGATGGCTCAGTGGTTAAGAGCACTGGCTACTCTTGGAGAGGACCTGTGTTTGGTTCCTAACATCCACATGGTCGTTCACACCTGTGTGTAACTCCAGTTGTAGGGCATTTAACGCCCTCTTCTGGCCTTTGAAGGCACTGCATATGTGTGGTGTATAAACATATATGCAGATAAAATATCTATACAAATAAAATAAAAATAAACCTTAAAATAATTAAAAATATACTTATGGTGTCAGTCCTTAAAGTTAGCCTTACTGGGGTGTGACATACATGTTACAACTCATCACTTTCAGTGAATAGTTCTAGAATTTGTGTGTGTGTACTTATGAGTGTATGTACATGCACTTTGAGTCTGAGACAGCCATTAACCTAGAATGTTGTTCCTCAGAAGTCTTTTTTGTTGTTGTGTGTATACGTGTGCTTAATGAGGCAGAGTCTCACTGAGTAGCTCTGGCTGGTCCAGAATTGACAAATGTCCACCTCTACCATCACCTCTGGACCACCTTGTTTTCTAATAGCGTCTCTTTGGGACCTGGGGCTTGCTCATCAGGCCATACTGGCTGGGTAGTGAGCCTCAGAGACCCTTTCTTCCACATCTCTCCAATGCTGGGATTCCAAGTGTGAACTTTTAAAGTGAGTTCTAAGGGCTGCATTCAGGTTCTCATGCTTGAATGACAAGTACTTTACCAACTGAGCTAAGTCCCAGCTCCTAGATCTATAGTTTGTAAAGACAGAAATATTCACATGTCCACCATAAAAATCAAGATGCATAACAACTCCATCCCCTTCATATTTTCTATAGAATTCCTATATATTCATATAGACAATCTGATGTCTACCTCTAGCTGTGTCTATATCAGAATGTCTTACTAGTAAATCCTTGCACTAATCAAGAAATACAGGTAATATCTATTTTGTTGGAAAAATCAGTAGTTTCTTTTGATTACTGAGTAGGGTTCCAATTTATGAGCATATATTACTTGATTATGTTTGTCTGATGAAGGGCATGGGGATCTTTTGAAAATTGGGATAATTATGAACAAAGCTGCTGAAGGTATTCACTCATTTGTATGCATGTATACAAGTTTTCATTTGCTTTGATAGATATCTAGCAGTGTGTTTGGTCACAGACAAAGCATATGTATAAGATGAAGGGTTAGAAGTTTTTATTTTAGCATACCAATGGTACATAGTCATCCATCATGGTGGCATTAATTTGTACCCTCCACCTAATGATGCTAAATATCGTTTCATGTGCTTGTTGGCTACGTGAATATCTTTCTGATGCTCTTTTTAAGTCTTCTGCACACTTTAATTAGTGTGCTCTCATATTACTGAGTCTTAGTGTTTCTTTACATACTTTGGACTGCGTCCTTTTCTTTAGAATTTTAAATTACATTTATTTATTTTATATGCGTGCTGGAGCAGAGGGGTTGCACATGTGTCACAACAGATGTGTGAGGTTAGAAGACAATTTGCAGGAACCAGTTTTGTTCTTCTACCATGCAGATCTCTGGACAAACTTAGGTTGTTAGGCTTGGCAGCAATTGCTGTTATCTATTGAGCAAATCCTCCTGCTTTTTTCTTTAAAGATAGAACCACTGAAAATATTTTCTATGCCTGAAATTTGTCTCTTTATTAAATGCCTGTATTTACAGGAGGTAAGTATTTACCATATTGAGACCTACTTCATGATTTTTTTCTTTTATGATGCTTGCCTTTTGTAACCTAGCTTAGAAATTTCTGCTTACCTCACATTCATTTAGATTCTCTAATGTTTTCTTCTACTTCTTTTGTAGTCTCAGTTCTGTTTCGATGCTTAATCTGTTTTGTGCTAACAATTACATGAGGTGAAAGTCAAGATTCCTTTTCTCCATAATGATATCCAGCACATTGATTTTGGGGAAAGAGAACCCAGACAAGACCAAGCCCCTGTTAATGGGAAGATCTCCTTCTGAATTCTTCCTGAGTCTATGAGGTGTTCATCTACACTGTCTTTGTTATGTCATTTTGTTCTAAATCTCAAAGTCAGGTAATAAAAGTCTTACAGCTTTAGCTTTCTTTTTTTTTTTTTTTTTTTTTGGTTTTTCGAGACAGGGTTTCTCTGTGGCTTTGGAGCCTTTCCTGGAACTAGCTCTTGTAGACCAGGTTGGTCTCGAACTCACAGAGATCCGCCTGCCTCTGCCTCTCTAGTGCTGGGATTAAAGGCGTGCGCCACCACCACCCGGCTAGCTTTCTTTTTCAATACTGTCTTGGCTTGTCTAGTTCTTTAGCATATTCACATATATACATTTTAGTTTGTCAAGTTTTCAAAAAAAAGCCATCTGGAATTTGGTTTGGGATTATATTGAATCTATAGATTTAGGTAAATTAACATCTTAAAAATATTGCATAAAAATATTGAGTCCTCCAATCCAAAACATGGAATATCTCTTCATTTAGTTAGGTCTTTCAAATTTTTTTTTTCAAATGTTCTTTAGTTTGCAGCATACATTTTTTTATTTGTTGTTAAATATATTTTGTATTTTGCATGCTATTTTAAAAATCTCATTTTCAATTGCTCATTTCAAGTATATAAAAATATATTTGAATTTTGTACATTGATACTTTCTTGTGTTCTTGCTAAATCCATTTTTGATGCTCCTTAATATTTTCCATATACAGGATCATGTTGTCTGAATAATAAGTTTATTTACTTCATTGTTTCTATGTGTAGGCTTGATACTCAGTGTCTTCCTTAATTACTCTGGATGTTATTTCTTTTAAGCCAGGGTCTCTTATTGAATCTGGGGCTCATTCAACTAGACTGGCCAGCCAATGTGCTCCAGGGGTCTGCCTGGCCCTAGCCCTCCCTCAGCCTTGGGGTTAGAGATGCACTCATTGGTTCTTGGGATTTTAACATGGGTGCTGGAGATCAAACTCAGGTCCTCACACTTGTGCAATGGACACTTTGCCAAATGAGTCATCCCTCCAGGCCCTACTTACTTTTCTCATCTTCAGAGATTCTCTCCCTCATTCCATCCCTTCTTTTGTCCTAATTATCTGGTTTGAACCTACAGCTTCCCCACCAGGCATGATGTGAGTAGTCCTTCCTGGATGGTTCTCTTGTCATGAGGTTTCCCAGTTTTTAAGAGCTTTTATATGAATGGGTCCTTAATGCTTCTTAAAATACATGTGCTTTTGCAGCTCTCTTGATCTGGTTTTCTCTTCTAGCCTTTTGACTGGGTAAATTACTCAAACTGATTTCCAATTTGTATTAACTTGATCACTGTGTTTTATCTTTTATTAGATCCAATTTGTTAATATTTTGTTTAAAATTTCATATTTTTATTTATAAAGCATGTCAGCCTATAGTTTCATTGATAATTTTTTTGTTCTGTTTTAATCTTTGGTTAATGCTGACTTCATGAAATAAAATTGGGGGATTAATTTCTTTTACCTCAATGTTCTGAAAAACTTTATGTATAATTATATTTGTCTTCAAAAGTTTTAATCACAAATGCAACTTGTTTTTAAATAGAATAATAACATTTACATCTTTTCTTCTTGAGTCACTTTCTGGATTTATGTATTTGAAGGAATTTGTGCATTTTATCTAAATTGCTAAAATTATATATATAGGAATTTATATAGTTCTAATAACTTTATTTTGTTTTTCTTTTTTAAAAAATAAGCATTTATTTTGGACTTCTGCAGATTACATGAAGTTGTGGAAATAGTACAAGCACCCATGTCTGTGTCACCAGCTCCTGGAGATTTCCCACACTGGCATTGGAGTTCGTCCAGACTAGGAGCCCAGTGCTGGTGCATGCTCCAGCTGCACTCTCAGCCCTACTGTGACTACTTTCTGTCCACTACTGTGCCTTTCCATCTCAGGCTCTATCCTTCACTTCACTGCCAAGCTTCTGTCTCTGTTGAACAAAGACTGCTTTGCAACCTTTGTCGTTTATGGACTGGCACATGCTAATCAGGTATCTGATTCCAAAAA
Organism: Dicrostonyx torquatus; assembly: GCA_028555095.1. Classification (NCBI taxonomy): domain Eukaryota; kingdom Metazoa; phylum Chordata; class Mammalia; order Rodentia; family Cricetidae; genus Dicrostonyx; species Dicrostonyx torquatus. The sequence continues at coordinate 5,263,143 of JAQHUG010000107.1, forward strand.
TTTGAGTATGTATATTTTTTCAAAATTAGAATACATTTTGGAAAGAGCACCAGATATGAAGAATCTTTTCCATCACATTACATTGGATCACATGACAATCATACAAAACCACTGTGATGTTAAACTAAACTTGGAAGCCTGGGTGTTTCTCCAGGAAGCTTTATAGTTTTCTTTGCAAACCTTATTTTTAATTAACTTAGGTTTGTATATAGCACATCGGTTTCATGATGACATTTTCATGTACTGTTTTTATCCTTCTTAGCCATGGCCTAGACACATGACCCCTTGCTGGGTCCCTTTCTCCTCTCAATAGCTCTCCCTTTGCTTTCATGTCACAATTACCTTACTTACCTTTAGGCAAACATTTTTTTAGAAGCAAATCACTCAAAAACAACCTCCTAGAAAGAAGAGCATCATTAGATAGTCTTTTACTTTCCTCTGAATGGAAGACTGGTCTCTTTTCACGAACTCTCTTTTGATTAATAACTACATGGTATATGTTTTTCATCCTTTTACTTAAAGATTTTTTTCCCAAAAACAGTGTTTCTCTGCAGCTTTGGAGTCAGTCCTGGAACTAGCTCTTGTAGACCAGGTTGGCCTTGAACTCACAGAAATCCACCTGCTTCTGCCTCCCGAGTGCTGGGATTAAAGGTGTGCACCACCACTGCCCGGTTACTTAAAGATTTTTTATTTTATTGATGTGGCATGTCTGTCTGGATGTGTGTACACATTTGATTGTAGGGGTACCCACAAAGGCCAGAAGAGGGCACTGGGTCCCTTGGAGCTGCAGTTACAGGTGTTTGTGAGCCACCTGATGTGGGTGATGGTGCTGTGATCTGTAGCACAAACAATAAAACCCAGAGACAGATATTAGTTCAACCTGGAGATCAGAAAAGCAAAGCAACCCATCACTGGCTCTTATCTCTAACTCACACCGAAATGGCAATCCTGCCTCCTCCCATCTTATATTCTTCTCTAGTGCTAGGATTAAAGATGTGCACCACCTCCCAGCCTTATGGCTAACCAGTGTGGCTACTATGATTAAAGGTGTGTACCACCATTGCCTGGCCTGTATGGATGACCAGGGTGGCTATTTTATTCTCTGATCTTCAGGCAAGCTTTATGTTTAAAATACAACTGAAATATTACTACCAAGATCCAAACTCTGGCCTTCATGACTGGGCTGAGAGCTCTCTCAAGCTCTCTCAGTTGCTACTCTATCTCTCCCAGCCCCATTCTTTCACTCCTTAATCTTAATCTGTATATTTAAAGAGAAATTCAAGTGGCTGGGGAAATTGGAAAGCATGATTAAAGTTTGGATACCCAGGACCTAAGTAAAGTCACATGTGACAACAGATATCTGTAACTGCAGTCCAGGGACTGTGGCAGAGACTGGAGACTATCTGGAGCTCACTGGCCAGCTGGTCTAGCTGAATTAGTTAGCTTCAAGTTCAGTGACAGCCCTGTCTCAAAAAAATTAGGTGGGGGCCTGGGTACTGGATTTTTTCCCAGCCCATCCCAGCTCCCCCTTCCAGCTGCGGGGTCCTAGGACCTCACAAAGCAGCAGGCTCCAGGGCTAAAG
>JAQHUG010000107.1:5267052-5312011 GCA_028555095.1 Dicrostonyx torquatus
GGGTATCCTGCCCCATCTTAAGGAAGCAGGGGGAGGGTGGTGGGGTAGTGGGGGAGCAGGACGGCCGGGAACAAGGGGAGTAAATGTAAATTTTTCTTTTAACAATAAAAAAAAAAGAAAAAAAATTAGGTGGGGGCTAGAGAGAGGGTTCAGCAGTTAAAAGCACTGGGTGCTCTTCCAGAGGACCTGGATTTGATTCCTAGCACTCACATGGTAACTTACAACTGTTCATAACTCTAGTTCCAGGGGATCCAATATAGCTTCTTTGAGAACTATAGCACACAATTACATAGACATACATACAGATAAATACTCACACACTTTTAAAAAGGCTTTTAAAAAAAAAGTCACTGAGGAAAGATACTCAACCGGCCTCCATGTGCATGCACATACAATAAACATATGTACAAACAAATATACATACCACATACACACAGTGAAATTTTTATAGGTAGTATATAGAAGTAATTAACTACTTAATGGGATATTTGGATGTGTAATGTGGTTCCAATCTGGAGTATATTTCATATAGTCATGCTTAGAGAACTTGCCCACACAACAACTCCATAGACCCATGCATGTTGTTTTGCTTTTGTTTGTTTTGTTTGTGTGTGCTACTGCTTATTTTTCTTTCCTCTTCTTCCTCCTTCTTTTTTTGGTTCTTCAAGACAGGGTTTTACTGTGTAGCCCTGGCTGTCTTGGAACTCACTCTGTAGATCCTGGAACCAGGCTAGACTCCAAACTCAGAGATCTGCCTGCCTTTGCTTCCTGAGTGCTGGGACTGATGGTGTACACTGCTGCCATCTGGCTGTATGTGCTTCTTTTACTCCTCCTGGAAAACACTCAGCACTGCTTGGCTAGTTGTATGGCCCTGTCTTCTTTCTCCTCTGGTAGTTTCTGAATCAACAGTATTTATCTTTGATTTGATACTGTCCACAGTCAACAACAACACAGACATTTCAACATTTCTATAGAACATAAAAACTAATGAACCATGCTATGCTTTGTGAACCTTCTATCATATATTTTACTTCTGTTTATACAACAACACATAATATATTGTTATTATTTTTACTTGAGTACTTGGTTATATTCATAAAAATTCAAAATGAGAAGATATGCTTTTTATTTTAACCTATGCATTTACTGTTTCTGGCTGTCTTCACGCCTTTGTCATATATGCTTCATTATGTTAGTACCTACTCTCTGCTCCACCCCAAGAGCTTCTTTTGTCATAGCTCATATCTGCTGACAAGTATTTCTTTTACTTTCTTTTAATCTGTAAAAAAATGTTTTTGAAAAGTTTACTCTTATCTTTGAAAGCACATTTTTGGTGGATAAAGAGTGTTTAGATTGAAAACTTGTCTTTCATAACTTAAAAAAAATTATCCCACTATGTTCTGGCTGACACAGTTCCTGACAAGAAGCCTGCTGGAATGACTTCTTTTTCTTATAAACTTCCCCCCCTCTCTTGTAGATAACTTAAAGTTGTCTCTTATCACTGGATCTGAGAGGTGATCCATGATGTGCCACTGTGTGGGTACTGTCCAGTCCAGTGTTTGTACCAGGCTTAGTGTCTTAGTGACACTTGTCGCTGCTATAAATGGGCGTACAGTTATGGAGAACTAGGAGTCATTTGTGGAGGAGTAGAGGAATGGTAGCAGCAGCTGGAGCAGCAGCTGAGAGCCCACATCTTGAGCCACAAGCAGGAGGCACCTAATCCCCTCAAAGAGCCATCCACTAGGGACTAAGGATTCAAATGCCGTGATTTACAAGAGATAGTTCATGCAAACCCCACACTCACTGTGCTTCTCAGAGCTCTTAGGTTTTCACTTTCATCAAAACTTCTGAAAACTGACTATAAAGTATTTCTGGAAAGTCCTACTTTCCAGGACTCCAATTGCACATGTTAGTTCTCTTGAGACTGAGATATGGGGCGGTCACTAAGGTTTTGTTAGTGTTTCACCTTTGCTCCCGTCTACTTTACATGAGTTTTTAAGGGTTATGCCTTCAAGCTTATTTACCTTTTATATTTATACTAGTTTTCTTCTTGTTACAGGGGCATTCCTGATTCTCAATGTGTCTTGTACAGTTTGCTTGCTAGTGCATGATTGTACTGCCAGAACTCAAGATCTGCCTGGCTGTGTAGCAAGATACTGTATTAGAAATATAAGTAACCCAGTTAAATGCCTATAGCTAATGAAGTCATGAATCATAGAGAACCTACAACTGCCACTTTCCTAAAACAGCATAATCTCTAACCTCATTATAAATATTTATACTTATACCAACAGAGAAGTGTAGTTCTTACCCCTCATCAAAGAGTCTTTGCAACACACAGAAAACTATAACCAATCAAAATGCGGAGTTATGGAGCCCAGTTCCAATTGATACATCTACAACACAATCCTGAGACTCAGGGTTCATCACAGAAGACAGCGTATGAAGATTGTAGAGCCAGAAGACCAGAGAGTTTGCTGTGAGAATATGTCTCCTAGGTCTTAAATCTAGACAAAGAACTACAGGCAACTAACGAATGCTGAGAGAGAGAGAGAGAGAGAGAGAGAGAGAGAGAGAGAGAGAGAGAAAGAAAGAGAGAGAGAAATAGTTTTCCTCTACTGAGAGCACACTGACTTTCAATACCAAATGGCCAGTCCTGAAAAAAATCCACACAAGTATACAGACCAAGCAGGATGTGTTATAAATTTAGTGTACACAACACACACAACCCAATGGAAGAAAAACAAATTTGAATTAAAACAGGGCAGATATATAAAAGGGGATGGAGGGAGGAAAGATATATATATAAAATCTCAAAAAAGTTATTAAAAAACTAAAAGTAAATGAATGACTAAATAGACAAGTAAGTTATGCTGACACTGGTGTTACATTGTTGAAGGCTGGATCTTGTTCTTTCTTAAGTAGGGTAAATGAGATTAAATTTTCCCCTATTTTCGGGAAGCTAAATTTCTGGGAAGTCAATCCTTTGAAGGCTTTAGAAATAGGCTTGTTTAAAACTGTTTAATGAAATTTATGCACACACATAAGCAAAGACTCACATTACTTTTAAAATTGTGTTCAGTGTGATGAATCCTTCCTCTGTGACTGTCACCCGCTGCCTGCTCCTCTCCTTTCCTCGTGACTGTCACCCGCCACCTGTTCCTCTACTTTCCCTGTGACTGTCACCTGTCGCCTGTTCCTCTACTTTCCCTGTGACTGTCACCTACTGCCTGTTCCTCTCCTTTCCCTGTGACTGTCACCTACTGCCTGTTCCTCTACTTTCCCTGTGACTGTCACCTGTCGCCTGTTCCTCTACTTTCCCTGTGACTGTCACCTACTGCCTGTTCCTCTACTTTCCCTGTGACTGTCACCCACTGCCTGTTCCTCTCCTTTCCCTGTGACTGTCACCTACTGCCTGTTCCTCTACTTTCCCTGTGACTGTCACCTACTGCCTGTTCCTCTCCTTTCCCTGTGACTGTCACCCACTGCCTGTTCCTCTACTTTCCCTGTGACTGTCACCCACTGCCTGCTTGCTTTACTCACTTTGTTGGGAACAGAAGAAAAACATACTTTGAAGAGCTGAGTTAGACAGGACTAAGTCTTGGCCTCCTGAGGGTACAGTGATTGTCCCCAGAGAGTGCTACAATGACCTGCTCTTGATGCTCAGAGCCTAAAGACTGCCAGGCCCACTCAAGCTCTCATCTTGCATTTCTCACTGGGCATTGTACCCTTCACACAAGGGCAGATTGGTGTATAACAGGTCTGTTATATATTTCTGTAGTTCTTTTGCTCAAAAGGTACCCCTTGCATGATAGTTTTGCCCATCACTATTTTCCCCTTAACCTGTGCTTAACAGATCTCCCTCTTATAATTAATTTTTTTTAAAAAAAAATCATTAATCCTCTCCCTTAACCATATGGTCTTATGTAGTCTAGGTTAGCTTCAAACCCGCTATGTAGTTGAGGATGACCTGAGCTTCTGATCCTCCCTGCCCTCCTGGGATTACAGGCATATTTCACCACTTCTAGTTTATGTGGTGCTGGGTATTGAACCCAGGTCTCTGCTTATAGTCAGCAAGCTCTCTACCAACTGAGCTACATTCTCAGTCCATATCCTCAGGACTGGAAATAAGGGCCTGGAGTAGGTTATGTCTAGGAAGATGTGGACTGAGGAGACGCTTAAGAGGTAGGATCTTTCAGGAGCTTTGTTAAAAGATATTGTCAGGCCAACTGTGTACACACTGATACACTGAGAATAGCCTGTGCCAAATGCAGAAACATTGATCAGGACAGGGTTTTCATTTTTGAGGCTCTAAAGCTCAGGTAACATTATAGAATCCAATCTATGACTTTCTCTGCAAGCATTAAGTACCTCTGTGGCCACCCCACCCAATTCTGCAATCCTGAATGAGGTGAAGGCCCAAAGCTGGAAACTGCCACTGTGACTAGCATACAGAGGAGCCTATGCTGAGAATATTAGGACTTGGAGGATATAAATGGCCCCCTACTTACCTGAATAATTACCATTATTATTTTAATGTGTGTACCATTTGTGGCATATTGGCAACATGTTAAGCATGTTGTCAGGCATCAGATGGCTGTTTCCATATCTACCATAATAGACCTAAGCACCTTCTTTGCAATTCTTTTACAAAGTCGGAAACTGAGGTCAGAGAGAGAAAATAATTTATCCAAGTTACTTTTCTTCTTTAACAACCACTTACTTCATTTCACTCAGAAGGCATCTTGCAATTTGCCATCTTCAGGAAATCTACGTTGTAAGGACTTTTTTAGTAGCATCTTTGAACAGTGTCTACCACCATTACCCTGCAACATACTAGGCCCTGAACCACACTGTCTCCCCACTTCACAGCAAAAGCACTCAGGAGACATAACTCACACACGTTACCCACCACATCATTTGGGAGGCTCTGGAGGTCATCAAAAGGGGTTTCCAGGGTGTTAGTGTCCACGTTCAAGATCACGACATCTTCTAGGGCCATGTTTCTGACCTTCTGCAAGTAAAGAAAATCCAGAGTCACTGGAACTATCATCAGTAGACAAGTTACTTACCTTCGGCTTTCTTTAGGGAAGAATAGCACCCCTGGATAAAGGTTTATTCTGCTACAGTTCCAGAGATACATGGCTCACCTCTGCTGCTCATTTAATTGTCACAGAAATTATCCAACTTGCATGATCACTCTCCAAATTGAGAGCATTTCACAGAGGCTATGCAAAATGCCAAAGAGCTAGGAAAATGGCACTTTATCATTTTGTTCATATCTATATATCTACATATATATGATGTTGAAGACATTGTCTGACATTCTGACCCTAGCTTCTAGGACAGATCATGATACCTAAATAAACATTTTAAGAATCTCTGTAGCAGGAGGATGGCCTATGTCAGTCAGAACTTCTTAGCAGTTAATAAGAACATGCCAGGAAACAGATTCCTAGAATCTTTCCACGTAAGAGTTTCTAACTTCAAATACTGACATTTCCAGGGAGCAGGGGACAATCCCCAAACTTATGAATCATCTTGTAAGATCTACTAAATGCTTCCATTGGTACAGTACTAGAGAGATCCAACAAGACTCTTGACTAATGCATTTCCTTTCTCTTCTGAAACCCATCATTCCATTAACTACAGCTTTATTTGCAGGCTGGGTGCAACTGAGAAGGTGTTGACACTAACATAGCTGCTGAGCACCCGATAGAACTGTGTCTTAACAAACACAAGCCCTATTTGCAGAGGAGCACACAGAGACTCAGAGTGGCCTTCAGGATTCAGCAGCCTTGCTGCACCCTACATTTTAAATACTTGGATGTACCACAAAAAACTTACCTGAAGGTCAATTACAATCATCTCTTCCACTAGGGCCACATACATTTCAGAGCTCATAATAGTCTGCCCCACTAGTGTTTTCTTTTCCACCAGGAGCTAGAAAGTGTGATGCTACCACCCATTTCAGAGATTAGAAATGGAGGCTCCATGAAGTGATGAAGCTTCATCTGTGAAACTCAAATAAATGTGCTCCTCACGTCCTACTAGTTCCTCTACTCCAGTGGTTCTCAACCGTTCTAACGCTTCAGCCCTTTAATGCAGTTCCTCATGTTGTGGTAACCCCCAACCATAAAATTATTTTCATTCCTACTTCACAACTGTAATTTTGCTACTGTTATGAAACATAATTTTTGGAGAAAGAAATTTGTCAAAAGGGTCATGGCTCACAGGATGAGAACCAGCACTCTAGGCTCATGAAGTTCAGAGTCATATATGCCCAAGACTAGGCATTCAGGTCATAATACATGGTGCTTATTACTATTACTTTTTAAATTTTCTGATTTTTTTTTCTTTTTGAGGCAAAGTTTCTCTCTGTAGTTCTGGCTGTCCTAGAACTCACTCAAATTATGACTTTTTAATATGTGCTGGCAAAAAAAGCTGCAGTGGTAATGGCCTCTTGATGGCAACAGTTTGGCTCTCATTTCAAAGGCTGATGATTGTTATTGGAGGCAGAATTAGAATGGTAATGAGAAATGCCAGGATACTGGTACTGAACCGAGGACCACTGCACCCCAGCCTCTTTTGCTTTGCCTCATCTGACCCTCCCAATAGCTCCAAACAGAAGGGGCAGGAGGCAACAGCCACTGGAGAGCAGTCCTGGGGCTGACACGTCCTGTAAGTGGGTGTTAAGTGTGGATCAGAATTGGGGCTTGTTTCTGTGTTCCCAGAGCTGCCCCAGCAGCACAGACAGCCCCTGTGGGCTCTCTGAGGCTGGCTGGAACAAGCTTTTGATTTCCTTCCACTCTTGGCTGGAGGACTTGCCAGTTAAGCTGTGTGGAGTGTTTACTTTTTCAACAATGGCAGCAGGCTGAAGAGGAGGAAAAACCCTGGCCTTCTTTCCTGACTTAGCAGGCCAGGTTCCCCTTAGTAACTGAATTGTCCCCAGTACTGGGCTCCAGGCAGGAGCTGGTTTGGCAGTTCCCTCTCATGGACAATGCCGCCCTGCCAGTGGCAAGGCCTCTTCTAAAGGTGCTGGCGTGGGCTCAAGGGGCTTCTTAAAGCTCAGAGTTCCCAAGGAAAGAACCACAGGCGGTTGGTTGGAATGTGCTCTCTCCCCAAGGGCTTGGGGCTGTGGGATGGGAATGCTGGAGAAGGATGGCTCCTGAGTGCTAGCTTGTTTCTCTTTAGCATCATGATGGGGAAAGTCTACTATCTTCAAGGCAAAGAGAGGGGCTCAGAGACTAAGCAAATTTCTCAGAGCCACACAGCTAGGGAGTCAGTAAACCTGGCTGTGGAAAATAGTCCAACTCTAATACATGAAGAGACTCCCAGACCCATGTGCTCAGGATTCACACTGAGCCACTAAGCAGGTGGGCAAAATGAAAAGCCCCAAAACTCAAAGAAGCTTACTGTTTGGGGTCATCATTCTAAATTATTTCCTTCTGTGCTCCCTCCTACCTACCATGGCTCTAAATCCTTCACAGTGCTCCTGTCTCCCTTGATTTTTCTCATTGATTACAGCATAAGCAATGCTCCACTTCATTACAAGCTAAGTAATAGTTACTAATTGTTCCAGAGTGTTCTGCTACATGGAGAAAAACTCAACCAAGGCCAATTCACTGAAAGTCCCTTCAAGCACTTAAGACATTAATATATATGACATGGCCATGAAGTCTGCAAGGCTGAAAGCTCTGTACTTCAGGACAGATTCCCAGAAGTAGATTTTAGTTTCCACTCCTTAAGAAGTGTCTCTGGTGAATTCATCTTAGAGAGATATCTTTTCTTCCAATTATTTTACAGCCATTTTATCCACAGCTTGTGTTTCCTACTCTAAGTGAAGAAAAATCAGCAAAGACACGAGCAGATGTCAAAATAGTCCTCCAAAAATCCTACCCAATTAGAACACTTAAAGTACCGCAGCACACCGAGACAGCTCTCCGGTAGCTTGTCCCACCAACACATTCCCTCTCTTTTTAGTTACAGCATATGCCAAGGCTCCTGCCAGCTGCAAACTCCTCCCCCACCAGACTCCATAGGCTTCTCCTCACAACGGGAAGGGGGGAAAAAAAGCACAAAACAACACTGACATATACACCAGCTTTCCAAATGGCATTTCTTACACAGAAACACAAAAATGGCAGCACCCCATCAATAGTGCTCATTAAAATATTAAAATGTTTTTCCTGTGTGCTTTGTTAGTCTTAGTTTGACTTGTCTTTGGACCAGGAAAGGGACAACGTAAAGTACATGAGAAGCTCAGAAGCAACTGAGAGGACACTACTTTCCTAAGAGTCCACCTCTAGCTCATCCATCCCATGTAGATGTAGCCTTCGAGTGCACTGGACATCACAGATCCTCTGGATGGACAACATGAGCCCTATCTTCACTGTGCTGGCTAGTTTTATGTCAAATAGACACAGCTAGAGCCACTGGAAAGGACTGACTTTCAATATAGAAAATGCCTCCATAGGATCGGGTTGATTGCAAGTCTGTAGTGCATTTTCTTATTTAGTGATTGGTGTGGGTGGGCCCAGTCTATTATGGGTGGGGCACCTCTGGACAGGTAGTCCTGGGTTCTGTAAGAAAGCAGACTGAGAAAGCACCCCTTCGTGGCCTCTCCATCAGCTGCTACTTCCAGGTTCCTGCCCAGTTTGTGTCCTGTCCTGAATCCTTCGATGGTGAACTGTGATGTGCAAGTGTGAGTCAAATAAACCCTTCCTTCCCCAACTTTGCTTTTTGGTCACGGTGTTTAACTGCACCAATAAAACCCCTAACTGACATTCACTGTGGTATTTAGAGATGCTATTATGTGGCAAAGAGTTTCTGCATCATTTCCAGAACTTGGTAGCTCTGAGAGTCTGCTGCATAATATGGTTTCTAGGACCTGGGCTTCCCACAATCAGAACAACAAATTGATCTATGTTTACTTCTGCTGTAGTATCTTACGGATCCTTTGCCCTGTCTCTGGGTTTCCTACTTTAGTTCCTACCCCAGTATTTGGCCCACAGCTGACAACTCTTAAATGAGTGAATGAATAAAAGAATGAAGGTAGGGGATGGAGAGGGAGAATGACTAGAACCCAGAGGTGAGCAGCAGAGATCTGACATTTAGTCTGAATTCAACCTAATCACACCAGCCATACCAACATGAGCAAGTTAAATCTCCCTGTGTTTGTTTCCTTTCTTCTGGGTTCAGTTAACAGACACTATACTAAGCTTGCTATGAGTATTAAACAGACTAATGTTTTAAAAGTATTTAAGTACTGTTTGGCTCACAAGAAGTACAAGGTAAGTATTTGTTAAGTAAAAACTGAAGCTCTTTTGGGATGATAAAAATGTGCCAAATCATTATGGTAGTGGCTTCAAAACTCGAAATTCATTGAACCATACAAACACTTTAAGTGGATGGTTTGTTGTGCAGTTAAGAAGTCCATCAGAATGTTATCCAGAACATAGAATAAACTCACAGTAGGCCTGGAAAGGCAGGGGTGAATGCATGACTGTGAATGAGTGTTCAGGATGAAGGGGCTCTTCCCAGGGCCACCCTGAAGGCCTTTGATACCCAGTGCCCTTCATGCCAACAGGAGAGGTTTTAAAAATGTTTGCATCTTGTGTCTCTTGGGTATACCTAAATACCTAATATCCTGGAAGGGCAGTTATTGAAAAGGTAGGACTCACAAGTAAGGCCATAAAAGGAAGATGAAATGATGGCTCCACACAGAATGGGAAGATGTAAATGCCAGGAACTAGCAGTGCTGGCCAAGTGGGAAGACAACTGACTGCAAGTTGAGGGGCAGGGCCCTCAACCTCAGTCTCCTCTGACAGACTGCAGGGAAGAGAAGCATTCCTACATCAGGATGGAGGCATTGGGGGTCACTGTGGTTAATCTTTTGTTATTCTTATACCAGGACTACCTCTGGGGCCAGAGCCATATCTCACTGGTCTGCATGTCCAGTACAGAGTCTGATATAGGCACATATTCCTTAGCTGGGGAAGGAGCAGACCAGCTGTGCCTGGCTCCATTGTATTGGGAGTCCAGTCTTATAGCAGATGTCAATGCAAACCCACACGGACCATCCAAGCCTATTGTAAGCACACTGGAGTCTGCTTTAGGAAGTGCGATGGGAATAACCATGATTATGGCTGTGATAACAACCATGTAAAATTACCATAATTAATTAGCACAGGATGAATTCACAGTGGACAGGGACAGCAGGCATTAACTCAGGAATGAAGGTCCTAGAATCAGACCACTTCATCCAAGCCTTGCCTTGGACCTGTGACTGCCAGCAAATTCTCTTGAGCTGCAGTTTTCTCATCTATAGAGTGGGAATGGAGCTGTCTGGCTATGTGTGGAGTGCAGCATGTTTGTCAGGAGCTCAGCACAGTGTCTGACTGTACTAAGAGCAGTGCAGGAGCTACTTTAGAAAGCTTCTTGTGATCTGACAGAGAAGCCAATAAAGGAAGAGAGTTCTGAGTAGACATAGTACAACGTATTTTCTGAGGAAGAGAGAGACTACTAAGACGCTACTGACATGACTTTATGCTATTAAAACTAAGACTCCAAACAGTCCACTGTTTTCCTGATGCTGGCTCGTGCTCTGAAGCCATACTGCCTGAGTCTTAGTTTCAACTTAGCCTCCAAGCTGTGGGCAAATCATTTGGCCCTGTATCTGTGAATTAGCTGCTCATCCAGGACAGTGGTTACCAGCAAGCTGGAGGAGACTGGGTAGAGTCGGCATATAAAAGGCTTCTGGGGTTGTAATGCTATCTCTCCATCTGGGTGGTGGGAACACAGTGTGTCCCCATCACAGAACTCAGCAGACCGTGTACTTAGGACCAGGTATACTTTTCCCTTTAAGCCTTATACATTAGCAAAAAGTGGTGATACGGTCCTACCAGTTTGTTTTGGGAATTAAATGAGCAAATATGTATTATGACACATAGGATAGTATCTGGCATAAAATTAGCACTAGGTATTAAACTGTTCTTGCTATAAAATGAAACAATTTTATTAATAAAGATGATTTCATAGATTGTACACATTACCATCAGAAAACATGTAGGCAAAGACAGATACCTACAGGATACAACTGCTTATTTAGACTATAGTGCCTCCCTTTAGAAAGGTATAAAGCAGAAGTTGACTGGGGTCCCACTGAGATACTTTCATGTTCCCAAGATAGCCTGGCATGAGACAACAGCAGGATGGAGGAGGAATAGCAGGAATCAGAAAGGTTGGTCTGGATTTTAAGGGCCCAGGACAAGCTTTTGAAAACTAGTTGAATACCATATTTTTCTTCTAAAATAGACGTCCATAGTCACTTGCTATATATGACTGTAAGAGCATTTAAAAAGAACAAACCACTATGTATTTTGTGTCTGTGTAGTCAGTAATGAGCAAAAGCCATTTTTCACCATCTACTCTGCACAGGCCCTCTGTGGCAGCACCAACAAGCCCAACACAGAGCTGATAACTGGTGCTGCGGGGAGGTGTGCAATATCCTCATAACCATGGGTTTGGTTTACATAAGGCCAAGGTTCATCTCTCTGGGAACGGGGTGACTGACTTGGCTCCTGACTCAGCTAGGACGCCCTCAAGTAAGACTTCTCAATAGGCCTGCTTGTCTGCCTTCCTTCTTTCTTTCTTTTTAAACTTTGAAGGTAGAGGATATAGTTAAAATTAAACCAAAGTGACATCAATATTTGATAACAAAGTGACCACTCCTGGACTTCATGTAGTCACTTCTGTTAACTCTGTGCCTAGGGTTAAGTCTGCAGGGCTGGCAAATGCCAAAAGATGCTGTGCACTCTGCATCCATCACCTCTACCTGATGCTCACAGTAGCACAATGACAGCCACTAGTTGTGTCCTTGTGTCCCAACCCTCTGGGTATATCAGCTTAATCTTAAATACCCCTTAGAAGACAAAGTGGGAGACTGACATGGTTCAGAAGCATGGGTTAGCTTTGTTTTTTTTTGTTTGTTTGTTTGTTTTGGTATTTTGAGACAGGGTTTCTTTGTAGCTTTGGTGCCTGTCCTGGAACTAGCTCTTGTAGACCAGGTTGACCTCGAACTCACAAAGATCTGCCTGCCTCTGCCTCCCAAGTGCTGGGATTAAAGGCGTGTGCCACCATTGCCAGCTCATGGGTCAGCTTTGAACCCAGTTGAACTGGGTTCAATACCCTTACAATCCCCACTACTTACTTTGACACACTTTTTTTCTGAAAAGTATAATAAACCTCAAGAGAGTTTTCTCTGGAATATCATACCCATTTGATGGATGAGAAAACCAAACTTAAAGAAATGAAGCAATGCACCCGTGTTGTTAAATCTGGTGTGTGTCAAGAGAAAGAACATGCACGTGGGTTGCAGTGTTTTTTGTACTACCCAGCACACATAAAATGTAGCCAAATGCATGCGCATACATATGAGCACATAACAAAGAACAGCTTGGAGAGCCGGTGGCCTCCTAACAGGAAAGCAAAGAAATGAGAGGAAAGAGGCAAGTATGATTGGGAAGGGAAGAGGCAAATGGGATCCTAAGCTCTTTATTCTTCTTGAAATCTTGAGTACAAACAAAGAAAAAGTGACACTTTCCTTCCCTTCCTCTGCCCCAGAAGTCACCAAACTGCCAAGCAGTTGATGAACGTGGTGGCTTTGCTTTGGAGTCAGATGGGCTCCTTCCTGCCCCACAAAATTAAAATCTAAGCCCACTGCTAAGAGAGCCTTAAGAGTCCACTGGAATTTCCCAGCAAACTTTAAATAGAAACAGAAACTTGGCAGGGGAAGGAAGTGAGCCAAACACTCCCAGGTCAGGCCAAATTCATCTCACAAGGTAGGAAGCACAGATGCTCATTAACACGGCTAGAGATCCTCATGCCAGGCCAGGAGAAGGCCTGCTCTCCAGTGGTGCCTCTTCTGAGAGCCCACTCACAATGGTTAGCCATTCCCAAGAGCTGTTGGACTATAAGGACACAAGAACAATAATACCATAATCTTTGAACTCTAGGGGCTGCCAGCCTCCTTGTGATGGGTCCTAGGGAAATCCTGACATGGAAGAGATATTGCCCTAGTGGAACATTTCCATGGACCTGGAGCCTGTCTACCTAGACAGGTGATCAGAAAGTCCCAAGGTTGGTGTCCTGGCTTTTCACTTCCTAGTAGGTCGCTCTAGGAAAGGTTCATAAAACTGGTTCCCTACTCTGTGGGCTAGGAATCATAGGTCTTAACTGTAGGGAGTGTTGATAAGACTGGGAGGGTCACTGGCATGTGCAGTTTCCCTTTAGAGTCAGCCAGCAAGCAGAGTCAGCTCAATGTTGGTAGGCTTCCCTTTCTGAGTTCTCCCATTTCTTCTGAAGCTAAAATCTACAAGTCCATCCCAACACAGCCTCTATTCAGCTGGAGTGGAGGATGAGCACTTCACACCTCTGATTCCACCACTGCTGGAGACTTGGTGCTTCCATGTGTAAAAGAATCAAAGGATTGACATTCTTTATTCTCTTTTTCTGCTGCTGGGGTTGGGGAGAAGAGAGTACTTAGTAAGACAGCCTGACTCCATCCAGCTTTCATATCCTTGCTTTTCTAGGAACTCTTCTTGACTCCAGCTCCCATGACAAGGGGTAGTCTGCAAATTCAGAGACAAGTACAAGGGCCAATAGGCTCAGGGAAGCTTTTCATGGCTTCATGTGTTTGATTACTAGACCCTTAAAATGATGGTTTTAGCTCACCCTTTTCCACACGGCCCTGTCACCTAGAAAGTGCCTAAGAACTGTATAATGTACTCTAACTCAAAAATCTCGGAGCATCCTTGTGGAGTACGCATTTGGGTCTCATTTCTAAAAGAATAATGACTGAGCTTGGGACTGTCCCACACAGAACTTGGGGCTTTTTTAATAAAAAGGATACAGCCAGCCCAAACAGGTTACTAAATAGTTAAGTGAACCTCAAAGTAAGACCAGTATAGTATCTTTGCTTTTGTATGTTAAAATATTGCAAGCAGCTTAGTAACTTGGCTCAAATCTTTCTCTTTCACCATGTGACTTTAGACAAGCTACATAACTTCTCTGTGCCTAAACTTAGTCACTTGGAAAACAGTGTTATCAATACCAGAACAGAGGTTAATTAAAAAATTAAACAGTGAGTTTGTAATGTATGTGCTGCTTCAAAACCCAGTACCCATCCAGTTGAAACAATGAGGTTTGGATTCAGGAGCTTCATTCAGCAGGAGTGTAAGAGAATATAGACTCCCTAATCCCAAAATGGTCCGGGGCCTCTCTACCATAAAACAAGGCCTTATTCCTCCTACACAACTGCCCCTGGCCATCATTCATTCATCACTAAGTACAACAAACCCTAACTCCCATCTCACCTGCCTTTTATTTGAAATGTCAATTTTTAAAGAGTGGAGAGGTTGGAGACTCAATTTAACAAGCACACTGAAACATTGTTTATTGCCTCCATAAACATGGCTTAGTGAGAATTACGGACTTAATCAGAGGGAACTGATCTCCTATGAAAAGGAACACTTGAAATTTCAGAACCGGCACCTTCATGGCAAAAAATCTCTTAACTTTGCAAACTATAGGTGGTCTTAAATAAACGGGCAGTTAAAGGATGGCCAATGCTGCAACTTGTCCTGTGCAGGAGCCACTGAGCCCTACAGGTCCAAATGTATCAAAAACGCTGGAAATCATATTCAGGAGATATGACTCAAAAAATACAACCAAGTTCTGCTGGGTGGGAACAAGGACTTTGGTAGATGTCAAGGACTGCCCAGAGAGGATCCAGCACTATGACAAAGCTGTGTAGTAAGCTGCCCAGTCGACTGAGCCTGCCTCACCTCCTGTGTGTTTGAGGAAGCATGTGGCAAAAGAGGATTGTGGATTTGCTTTCTGGAGGAGAGGTACTCTGTATCTAAAAGGATGCTGCACAGCTTTTGTGGGGACTGTTCTCCCTTTAAAACAACCATTTCCAAAGGATGAGATTGTGGGAGCCCTAACTTCCCAATATGAGGATTCATTAGTGTTGCTCTGATCATTCTAGGGAAGGTTTTCAAAAGACATTCACCTTGTACAGGATGAATCAGCCTAGCTGCCAGAGGCAGGAAAGGCAGCAGATATAAAATTTTATTATTTCAATGCCCCAGTAGCAGCCAGAAGGACTTAATGAAATTGCCAAGATTTACAATCTGAAACCGCTATTGCACAGACAGATATGGTTAAGGGAGTTGTGCCCTCTGACCTTTCAACCCTTTGATCCTGTCACAGCAGGTAGCCTGAAGTCCCCTCCTGGGCATCTTCCCTCTCTTCCACATCACTCACTGTTGGTCCTTGAAGTGCAGAAGCCCTACCCTGCACAGGTGACTCATGTGCTGGTGGCCAGAAGCTGTTGCTAATGGAACACTCTAGACCCTGGACTGGAATCTGGCTCTGAAGCAGGGAAAGAGGAGTGGGCAGACAGGGTCCAGTTGTGCTGGAACGATGTCCTATGGTCACTGCTCAGCAATGGGTAATTCTGTCATTTCCAGAAACCATCCTTAAAAGTGGAATTCTGCCCTTTTCTAGTTTTTATTTTCAAGTTGGGGAAGAAGAGGCCAAAAAACCCGGAAAAAAACCCCATAATAATCCACCTTTTAAAACTCAATTATAAATTTAAAAAAAGAAAGAAGAAAGGAAGGAAAGAAAAAAAAAAATCAACTCTTAAATCCTAAATGTATCTCGTAGAACTTCCCCCAAAACCATGTGCAGCAAATTTATACCAACGAAAATCAAAACAATTTTTGGAAACCTAAAATTGACTGTTTTCAGTTCCATGAAATTTCATTTAAAAAACCCCATATGCCAAAATGTCCAAATTCTCTTATTTTTAAAAAATTGGGATTACTTCCAAAAATCATAGAATCCTCCATTCCCTCTTTCATTCTCTCTCCCTCTCCCCCCTCCCTTAAAAAGCTAGGGATGGGTAATTCATATATGTACTTATCAAGCTTTATAATTTAACCCAAATGGTCAGCACAGTGAAGAGAACCCTTCCCGGTCTGGTGGCTAAACAATGGGGTTGGCATGGCTGAAGAAGTATCCATGAGCCCCAGCCTGGACTTCTTAGTTTCTTTCAGGTACTGGCTTACAAAGCAAAGCATTTTAGCAGGACATACTCTGGGGGGTGTTGGTGAGTTCTAAAAAGACTAATGACATCACTGATCACATTTAAGGCCTTAAGCCAATGCCTTAAATTTCTTTGTTTCTACACAAACACTGGGTGATGACCCCAAGCTTTTCTTGTCAAGGCTTATGGTTAGTTACCATATAACCAAAGAAAGTACCCTTCCATAGCCTAAATCTTCCTGTTGAACTTCAATCTTGAGCTCAACTGAGAACCAAACAATAAGGAAAAAGAGGTTTACTGACTCCAGTTTGTTTGTTTTTTTTCTCTTTCTTTATTTCCTTTTTCCTTTTTCTTTTTTTAGTGCAGTTAATAGAGAAAGCTGTTAGCAAGAAGTAAGTGAGATGTATCACAGCTGGGTCACTTTGTACAAACTATTAAAAATACTCAATAATAATATCTGCCACTGAGTGAGAGCTTGCTCATGTGCATGAGACTTAATGGTCACCCTTTGGGTAGGTGTCTGCATTTAGCTGATAGGGATCTGAAAGTACACAATGCCACTACAGTGTTGCCTCACTTACAGAGACAAAAGTTGGAGCTGAGATTCAACTACTGCTCCAAAAGCCACAGTCCATCATGTCATTCTCAACAAAAGCAAAACACAAATCAAACACACAGTAATTTGTGTAGAAAATACCACATTTCAGCTTTCTTACACATTGTCCTGGCCCATTTAAATGCCTTCCGAATCAATTATTTTAGGTCATTAAGAGAAAGTTTAATTTGGTTGACAAACACCCCTACTCACATATCAACAGTAAATGCCTGATGGTCACAAATTCGTACCATGAGCTGCTGAGCATGGTGTTAAACAAAGCCACATGTGCCCAGATCCCAGGTGGGATTTGCATAGGCCAAGGGAACCTCTCTTCAATCATCACTGCCATTGAAACATTCCCATCAGGCTACACACCAGTCACTCCCAAAGAATTTATGAAAAGAAGTCCCCAGGTCCATGGGGCTGACCTCAGTTAAAAGTTACTCTAACTGAATGACAATTTAGGAAAGTTAATCATTGTAAAAAAAAAATGAAAAAGGGAATAAAGATTGTCTTATGTGAGTTCCTTAATACTTTAAAAAATTTCTATTTCACAGCCATGAAATAGTAGTAGTTACTTCCATTTGTTTTGCAACTATCATGTGATGGACATGGGAATCAATGTGGGTATAAGTATGTACACATTTCCTTACTTACTCCTGATTAAAAATGTCTGTGAAGTGAGAAGCCTACTCATACAAGGGATGAATGTGAGTCTTAAAGAATCACCTTAACACAGCCAGGATCTCTTTTAAGGTGGTGATCAGAAAGCTGAAGCATTTATGCACATTAGTAGATCCAAACCTCACTTATTATTTGTTTTCAAGAGGCATCTTAAGAGGCCAGGATTAAGAGCATTTTGCACACAGGGGACAGACCGTGAAATGACTCATACCTTTCCCCTGTTAATCTGATTCCTATTTTAAACAAGAACATGGTTAAAAGGAATCTTGTCCTAGGGGAAAAGAAAGCTGAACTCAGGGCCTGCACGGCTCTTTCCACTCTGTTACAGGGTTGGTTCCTGCAGCCCACTTCTTATCTTCATCTGACAAGAATTTGACTCATTTAAGCAACTCTTGGTAAGGGTTTATTAATTCAGAGTTTCCTCTGAAGTCAGTTTTAACATTGCTGAAAGGGCCTTATCTATAATGGCAGGCTAAGAGATGAAAATAAAATTGGAAAACAAAGCATCATTAC
The DNA here is from genome assembly GCA_028555095.1 of Dicrostonyx torquatus. Classification (NCBI taxonomy): domain Eukaryota; kingdom Metazoa; phylum Chordata; class Mammalia; order Rodentia; family Cricetidae; genus Dicrostonyx; species Dicrostonyx torquatus. The sequence goes on from JAQHUG010000107.1 coordinate 5,284,959, forward strand.
CAGTGCCCCACAACTACTCAGTTTCTCTAGTGTGGCTGATGCTTAACCACACAAATTAGACTGAGGATGGCTGTACTGCAGGAGACGCTCACCTTTGCCAGAATTACTTGTTCCCTTTGATTATATAAAGTACTACTAAGGCTTTAAGTTGTTTTCTTTTTTTTATTATTTTTTAAAATTTATTTATTTATTATGTATATAATATTCTGTCTGTGTGTATGTCTGCAGGCCAGAAGAGGGCACCAGACCTCATTACAGATGGTTGTGAGCCACCATGTGGTTGCCAGGAATTGAACTCAGGACCTTTGGAAGAGCAGGCAATGCTCTTAACCACTGAGCCATCTCTCCAGCCCCTTTAAGTTGTTTTCTATGAACTGATCTCAACATATACTAAGTGGTAGAGTAAAGGCAGAATGCCACTGTAAGAAAGAAAGAGTTTCCAGGGGGAATCCCACCCACTGAGGGTGGGTGAATAAAACCTGCATGCTTGTGTTCTGAATTCCTTATCTGACGATGTGGCTGATGGCACGTTAAGGAGAGTTGGTCAATGCTACACCACAGTGTAATTACTTCTTTCTTTACAAAACAAACCAATCTCTAGGATTTCAATCATCTAAGCTTTGTCTCTTACATTTACACAATCCAACTATGAACATCCGATCCAATGCTTACAAGCTCTTCATGTCACAAGTCTTCGTGATGTCATTGCATTTCTATAGATGAGGCAAGGAGCCTTGGAGAGATAAGGAAGTGGGTCCCATCACTCTGGAAATAGAGCTTGTCTAAGGAGGCTGCTACACTGTCACAATGAGTCCTGTGATTTCCTTTCCCAGGATATCCTGAGTGAAGTACTGAGATGGAAAAGGTCAGTCTAAGTGTGGGGGCATGGCCCAGAGGCGCAGCTGTGGGTAAGCAGACCCATTTTTGCAGAGAATCATCTTACCTACAGCCTTGGCTCTTCCTTCTGCAATGTGGCTACTTGTCCTTTGCAGAAAGGCTGAGCCATGTGCCCAAGGAAAGGAGATACAGTCCCCAGTGTGTGGTAACTCAAGGACTTGGAAAGTTCTAGCCTCCGCCTAATCCTCTCTGTCTCCTATTCGAGTTCTCCCCATGAACCTGCAACTGCATTGATCAAATGAGATTTTTCATGCAAAGATCGCTTTCTTATTGCCTAGCAATCAACTCCCAGTGGAATTTCTTTATGATTGTGGGGCAACCACAAAACACCATTTATACTGTAATAGGATTATGCTTTGGAGTTTTACCTCCATGTACATTCAGTATCCTGTGAAGCAGCAGAATGCTTCAATGGTTAATAAGAGATACCCAGGTTTAATCTGTACTGAATGGTTTAAAAATAAGTTAAATAAATAAATAAATACATGCGAACAAAGGATTAAAGACTTGCTACCCCAGAAGAAACATGGAAAGGAAAAACTAGCTAAAATACTGACAACTTAAATGGCAGACATTCAGGCATTTTGTAATGTGAAATAACCCAAAATATCTATTATTTCTCCTGTCTATAAGAGAATCCTAGCCAGGCAGTGGTGACACACACCTTTAATCCTAACACTGGCAGTTGATGGATCTCAGTGAGTTCAAGGACAGCTTGATCTAAAAAGCGAGTTCCAGGACAGCCAGGACTGTTACACAGAAAAAAACCTGTCTAGAAAAAACCAACCAAACAACCAAACAAACAAACAAAAGAGAATACTATTATTTTGTGTCAAAGCTCAAGAGTGAACCAAGACCTCCACTGCAGACAAAGACAACATGGCCTCTCCAGTCCAGATGAGCTCAGAGCTGACAGTTTTTGTTCTCAGAATGCTACCTTGATGCATTTGCAGGAAGAATTAGGCTCCTAGAGTCCCATTGCTAAGCCATCCTAGAGAAACAACAATGGAAACAGAAAAGATTCCAGGAGCCTATTTGCCCTGAGTACCCATCATATGCCTTTTGGGGTAGCTAGTAAGGGAAGCTTGCCAGGAAGATACATCTTGGTCCTGGATTTCATGTTCCCTGTTCCCATTGTCTAGGACTATCACTGAGGACACCATCTAAATTTATAACATGTTCCCTCTTCTCATTGTCTGGGATTATCACCGAGGACATCATCTAAATTTATAACTTTAAACCAGGTGAAGAATGGATATCTGATGCATAAAAGCATTTGAAGACAGAGAGGAACTGAGACATGGTAGTTCATGCCTATGATTCCAGCAGTTGAGAGGCTGTGGCAGGGAAGACTGATTCAAAATAGTAAAATAAAATAAAAAATAAAATGCCAACAACATTGGACAACATTGTGTAAGAGTGGTGTACAAATCCTCCAAGCAAGGCATCACTGCAAAAATCTCAGCTGTGGCCTAGTAGCAAAGGAAACCATTCAGAAGCGTGGGTTGGAGACACTAACACATCTGAATTTTATACACAGGGTTTTGGTATGTAATTTCCTTAAGAATTACCTTGATCTTTACAAATATCAATCTACTTTATTAACAGTGTGAAGCAGTTTCCAAGCATTTTATATGGAAGAACTGTTTCTAATGGCCTACAAGGAGAAAGCCTGACCATGTCCCTTTCCTATTTACACTCTTCAATGGCTCTCTGTTGCCCTATAAAGTTCAGGCTCTTTAATGCAGCTTACAAGGCCCTGGCTGGCTGGCCTCCCCCTTCAGGCTCCTGGCCAACATGGAATTCCTCGTGGTGCCTGGAAAGTCGTGTTCTCCATTTCTAGGCTCTGCTGATGCTGTTCCCTGGGCTCCTGGCTTTCTTAGTCCAGATCTATTGGTTGGGCTTCAGCTTATATGTCTCTTTATCTGAGAAATGTGGCCTTTAGCCCTCTAGGCCAGGACTGGTGCCTCTTACCACAGTTGATGTTAACCCAAATTCACCTTTTTTACTTTTACCTGTCTGTATCTGCTCCAGGCAAACCTCCAAGAAGGTAGAGACCAGGCATGACCACTATGAGATAAGGAACCTGGAGCATAAAAGCCTCTCAACACCTGATTGTGGAAAGGACTGTGTACCATGTCCCTGTCACAGACCAGACAATGAGACATGCTGAACACCTATAGGATTCAGCATGCTCTGTTATATGAAGATATTAAGACCCAGAAAGAACAAGTATCACAACTGCCACATTTCCTGGAAGTTCAAGAAATCCAGCATTTACACAGAGCATTTATACATAAGACACTGCCAGAACTCTTCAAGGAAAAACCAAAACCAAATATAAAAGCCAAATGCAGGATGTGGTCAGGCAGGGGTCTGAAGGACACTGATTGAATATTACCAACCCTGGGATAGCGCAAACCAGGAGACACCAGGCAGGTGCAAGCCAATTTTGCTAAGACTGTTTCTCTGGGGGAAATCTAAGAGTTCCCATATCATTATTTCAAAGCCACCAGCTTAGCAATATAAGTGACTTTAAGGCACTGAATAAAGAGAATCAGCCATAACTACTGATTCTATGGAGTGCTTTATGTACTGGGCACTGTACTGTCTCACCAGACCCTCCCAAGGATTGAATAAAGGGGGCTCAGCACTTACCCTCAGTTTGTGGTGAGAAAACAAGAGGCTCATTAGTTGGTATCCTCACCAAAGATCACCCGAGTAAAAAGTAGTAAGCCAGACCCCAGTACCCACATTGTAAACATCCCACCTCTACATACATACAGCAGGGTCTCAATTACAGGTTAGTCTGAGCCTTTCTTCAGAAACATGTCATCCTTATCACCCTTCACTCCACCTTCATGACCATTCTACCATCAAGAGTGTAACACAGAACACCTTCTAGATGCACCTCCTCCCCATATGACTCTAAGGTTTGCACATACCACTGTTTTGAAGCATGTAAAGAAACTCTTCATTTACAAGTAGGAGAAGTACCATCTACAAGACATGACCTGGCACCTGCTACCAGATATGGCACAGAAGGGGGACTGAATAAATGTGTCTTGAACTAAATTGAGATCAGTTGAATGAAAGGAAATAGTCAGCATGTAATCTGGCCATGTTTTGTGATTTCCTAGCTGCCAACTAACATGATCATTCTCTCCAAGAAGCAGTTATGCCTATGCCAATACCCTTGGCTATTCTGTTCACTTGCCGCTAGCCTCCAATTGCTTAAATGAGAGAAAGAACATCAAGAGGCAGAAGGAAGGAGAGGACAGAAGAACAGCTACAAACTTATCACTTTGGAAGAAAAGTGGACTCTTTATAGTGACAAGGTTACCATTTAGCAAACAGCAATGGCATCTTGCTCTATTTTAAAAACTAGAAGTAGGTCTTCCCTCAAAATAACCTTCCTTCCAATGAGACTACTAGGTTATAATTTATGTTTCTTTTTGTGCACAAATTTGAGTGTCATAAAAATGGTTAAAAAGTCTTCCTATGGTAGCTTTTTCTAAACTTTTATGAACATCTGCCACATTCACTCGAAGTTTAAAAAATCCTGGCACATATGCAAAGGCATAATAAGGTGCCTATAGCTTTCAAGAAAAAAATAACAAGCCAGTCAAAAATAAGCCTTTTGCTGAATTGCCAGTAAAAAAAACTAGTGTAGTGAGGAGCTGGGCCTCCCTGGCCCCTTCCCTTACAGAGCTTCTCAGCTGCCAGTACACACTCCTCACTAGATATTGAAGAACTACAGGAAAATCTCAGGACATGGCTGTAGCACTGAAGGCCATATCAGAGCCACATGAACCCAGCAAGCAAGCACAAGCAGGCCCTAAGCCTGAACTGAAGTTCAGGAGACCTAGAGAAAAAATTCCAGGATTTGGTGGTGGGGTAGGGGACAACACCCACAAGAAACATTTTTGTTGCTGAAACAACTTACAATTTTGTTTTTCTTTTTGTATGGACCACACCAAGAGTTCAGTACAGCAGGCTCATTGCTTCTGAACCTTCTTACCCAAAACCCTTGAAAGGCTGGACAGACTTGCACCTGCTCACTTAAGTGCTTCAAATTTCAGCATGTGTTGCACTGTATGCTTTACTAGAGAAAAGGACTTGTTTTGTATTAATTAAAGTCAAATAAGGTAAAAAAAAATGTTTGTAAGCCTCTCTTTTGAGTATGTGCATACATCTGCTCAATCATTTTCTACTTTATCCCTCTGAGATGGGATCTCTTACACAACAAAGATAGGCTGAAGATCAGAGATCAGCAAGACCCCATGACCTCCAAGTCTCTTTGCCCAATAGTGCTGGAGTTATAGGTAGAACGATGGCCTGCCACTGCTTCTGAACCTTCTCACTCAAAACACTTGAAAGGCTGGATAGACAGCAACTTAGATGATGGCACCGAGTGGCTTCCAAAGAGTGATGCCTGTTGGAGGGCTTTAAAATGTGCTTAGTTACAGCTCTTCAAGCACTAAGTTTGCCCTTCTCTGGAATCTGTGGCTCAGATAATACCGTCCGCTTGGTATCCTGCTAAAGAAGCTATGGACACCAAAGATGATGCTGTCTTTGCTTGGATGGGATTCATGTTCCAGAGGATGTACTGTATTGTTTAGAGTAAGAGATTTCACAAATGAAAGATAAACAAGACAGAACACTTCCTGGAAGAGCCAGAGAAGGGCTGGGCTACCTATGGAGATGTATTGGATCTATTTAGTTTAAACACTGGTTCATATATGTTCTTACAGTGATGGAGGCAGAAGGCTTGACAGCAGTGGAGAAGCCATGGTGAATTCAGGGGCAGTGTAGAATGAGAATGGAAGGTGTTCTGTAGTGACAACACCTGGCAACCCACATCAGGATGGGACTACTGATTGAACCCTGTTCTCATTTTTATATATACAAGACTAAGCACAAGGCTTGGAACATACAAGGCCCACATTTTGCTATCAAATTGGTGAATTGGGCTTTGTAAGAATCTAAGAAAGCCAAGGAAAAGAGCCAAGGAAGACAGTGGGAACAGAACGAGATTAGAGACGCTTTATATAGAGACTTGTGAGTATTTATTGAGAATGCTTGGTGTGCCCCAACTTTGGAGCATCTGTAGGCAGTACTTCTCAAGGGACCGGGAACATCAGAAAGGAATTCGGTGTTCAGAATGTGTGTCTGCATGTACATGCCACACTGGTATGCAAATAAAAAACTGTTGGGGAAAGAAATTCAGTGGGTACCTGAATTTGGACCTGAAATCCAGAGAGAGAGGCAGAGCAGAGCAGTGTTATAATCACAGAGCAGCATCACTGATTTGGACTCAGTGCTAAAGAAAGCATCAAGCAAGATAGCTGAAGGGTATGAGGAGAAGGAAAGGAAGCCAAGACCAGATACTTTGCTGAAGGTACTGGGACACAAGAAGGGTCTGGAAAAGCCTGGGATGGAGCAGACTGGAAGGCAGGAGGGAACTGAGGATGCTGATAGACTCAATAGTCTTTAGTCCTTTAAACTCTAAAGCAGTTGGCATGCAAGGTCCATTAGAAAGGATTTAATTTTAATTTTTTTTGTATGGGAGCTCTGAATAGATCCCCATACTTAACAAAGGTAAAACACACAAGCAATTTCTTCAGTCTGATCTAAATACATCATCCAAGATAGTCCATAAACTGTTATACTGTATGTGCTTAGGGCTGGGTGATGACAGGGAGGGACTGTTAACAGAATGTAGGAGCCACATGGTCGTCCTGTCAAATTAGAAATTTGAGCAGATTTCTGTGGTCTATTTTGATCAAGATTCTCAATGTCAAACAAACAGGTTTTTCGATAACCAACTCATTTCATTTTTGTAAGCACAATAGCAGAGCGTGCAACAGTTAGTGGCAAAGCAGGTGGTCCTCGTCGATGTGAAATGAAAGGAGCAGAAGAAAAGTAGCACTCCCTTTAAGATATACTAAGCACCAAGGCAGGCGGAGCTGGAGACTTTCTCTCAGAGCCCACACTGTGCCACACAGGCAAGCTGACCAGCCCCACCCAGCTCTCGGCAGTGCAAATGTCTGTTCTTTCCCAAGGAAGAAAAGCCTGGAGGTCAGGTCTACAAACTAAGGGTCATGAACAAAAGCATAGAAAGTCCACCAAAAGTGCTGCTGTCTGATTGGTACAGCCACATTGAAAGCATTCTGGCAGCAGACCACAGCTTTGACCAAGCATTTCTGCTTTAGGGATTCTGCACTAGGGAAATAATACAGATAAAAAAATGCAGATAAAGTCTTATGCATAAAGATGTTTGCTGAAGTGCTATTTATAATAGTGAAAAAAAAAATCCAGCAACTGAAGTGCTCGATGGTATGAGAATGGTTAAGTTGTAGGAATGACGGAACAAATGGAAAACTGCTGTTACTGAGGATAGATAAAAAGACAGGAATTCTCACACCATAGCTCTGATGGGTAAAGTTATAACATTATATGCAATACACATCTACAGGATAAAGACTAAATGGAAGAATAGTAAAATGTTAAAAGTAGCTCATTCTAGAATAATAACAATGTGGGTAATTTTAATTTTCATAACTTCTATAAACCATTTGTATCACATCTCCTACCATGAAAATGTAACACTGTTACAGTGATTCAGAATAAATGTCATTATGAAAAACAAAGCCTTCCCGTTCCATTATCCAAACCCAAATGGGGCCGTTCCTCCTTCCTTCTTACCCTCCTTCATTCACCTAGGGAAAAGCCACTATCTCCAACCACAGCAAAAAAAGCCCAGAATGCAGAGTCCTTTGGAACGGTCTAGGTTGATGGATGGAGTCTGTGAATTGAGAAGAACTGGGGATTTACATGAGGAGCTGCTTCAGCCACTCCTCTGTACAGAGCTGCACATACTGAGATCCCATTTTTCTGCTACACAAAGCTAAACTGAAGTCCACATTAGGGAGCAGGGAGAACAGGGCCCACTTACCTCCATTAGACTGAAATGGACTCCTATGAGGTAGGGCATGGGAGCACTGCGAAGAGAAACAGACACACAGCTGCTTTAATGTCTGTTGCTTCCGACGGAAAATTACAGATGGCTCACTATTTAGAGAAAAGCTGTTTTAATAAACGTATGCACAGTTACATTTCCTTTCACAACAAAAATCTTAATGTGACATTTTGTTTCCAAGCCTAGAAACGTCAAAGAATATAAAAATGTAGGCAACACTGGGAACGGCACGGCTAGCAGGAAGAGCATCAACCTTGGTGTCAGCTACCAACTCCAAACAGTAGCTAAGTGGCTTCCTGGCCTCAGTCACCTTATCTTTATAAAAGGATTCTTGGCTCAACCCTAACTACTGTTAATAGACGAAGATAACCACACATAGTACAGAGGTACTGATACTAATTAAACTTAACTATCATAATGGAAAAAAATGAAGGTTGCATAGGGAGCACAATAGCTTTTGAAGAATCACCCCTTACTGGCTATGTTCCACAATGAAGACATACATCCTGATGTTTGGAGAGTGTTCAGCAAGCTTCTGCATGCTATGGCACACACACGATTGGGCTACTAGACAATAGAGATCTCCACTATCTGCTTCCATTACAGAGCAGAAGCAAGTAAGTCCAGAGGTTCTAAAATCTGGGCATTCTGTAGTAGCTGGTCCTTCCTTTGTTTTCAGGAGAGTGTGTGTATATATACATTCATTTATGATGTTTCCCTCTGGTAATAAATGTGATAGTGGTTATATGCAGTCACTTTTCCAACCCACATAATAACCCCCATTCTACAAAGAAAAAAATTGACAACAAGAGGCTAAACCACTTATCTAATGCCAAACAGCCAAGCAAGCAGTAAGTTCAAGCTGATTAGCTTGGTCCCAGATTGCTAAACACACCTTGCCTTCCTTAGGAGTAGAAGAGGAAGGGCAGGAAGCAGGGAGGACAGAAATGATTAGAAACTTTCCTGATTGTCTTCCCATGTATATCATACACCCTACAACACCAACAAGGACTAGTTTTCAATGAAATTAGAGACAAGACACTTGGTTGTGGGAGTAACAGTGGAGGGACAAGGATCTACATAGTGGGTGTAGACCTGGGGAAACAATGAGGCAGGGGCTGACTGCAAACCAGGAGCTCATGCTGCAGCTGGAATTAGGTGGGGAGGCAACTAACTAAGCTCAAAAATTGCCCAAACATTCAAAAAAGAAGAAAGGTTGCAATTCCCTTATTACAGTTCAAAAAATAAAATTCTACAAGCAAAATCATCCTTTGGAATACAAATGTCCTCCTTATTACAGATCTCAGCAGTCACATATCTCAGAAGCCTGGAAGATAGACTTGAACATTAGCTGCACATCCTGAAAAGAATTATTCTAGAAGGTTTTGTATTTGATAATATCCAAAGAAAAAACTGTACAAACTAAACTGGAGAGAAACAGAGTTGTCTTTTCTTCTAGCATCTTCTTCTGTCCATTTTCCCCTCTTCAAGATACCTGCAGGACACATGCAGCTTCTCTTTGCTTTGAGAGGCAAAGAAATTTCCTGCGATATTTTTGCCCCGAAACTATAAGCCATTAGCTTAGCCACCAGCCGCACAGATGCTTCAGCTTCCCAGTGTGCCTGGCTTTGCTGCCTGAGTTTTCTCCAGTGTACACCAAAATGAATGTGTTTCTAATTAAGTAGCTTCAGAAACACGACAACTTCAATGTCAAAAATACAAAGTCTGAACCTCGGCAGGAAGTCTTAAGATTGCAAATGTCTCATCTAGTGGAAACTTGCCTAATGTAATGAAAGGAAGCAGGAAGAACGCAAAATTCCAGAAAGAAAAAAAATGGCCACTCATTAATGTGCCCAGAGCCTGACACAGGGAGAGAAGCACAAGCCTACAATATTTAACTAAATCTTATTGACGTCCCAGGTCTTACACTGAAGTATATAACTGACCAGTGACTCAATGTTTCAAATAAAATTTCAGAACCAAAATTCCAACAAGTGAGTTAGAAGACAGATAAAAAGGTAAAAATAATCCCAACAGCCAAAGCCTCTGGAGTAATTTAACCACAGACTGTTCTCTAAAGAGAAAACGTTCTCTAGAAATGGAAATGTGTAGGTTTTAACGCCATGCTACTTCTGTGTACATGAGAGCCCGACTAGAGATGGCGGAAGCCTTATGAAAGTGATGTAGAGATGCCGAAGGGACAGAGTAGGTTTCCCTCTTTGACACTGCTAGGTAGGCTGTGAGTAATTATGGTGTATTCTAGAAAAGCAGCTTCATAGCCAATAACTGTTAGGCCTGCATAGTCTGTATTTAGACAACATTTAAAGCACATGCACTCTGAATCTGCACAGTTCTGTGCTTTGCAGGAAAGCTAATCTGGACAAATAGCTTCATCTATTTTTTGCTTATTATCATTTGCTTCCAACACCTCAAATGCTTCCCAGAATCTACATTTTTTTGCATTACAAATATGTCATTACAAATTCTAAGTGGGGTGGGGGAAGGAAGAAAAAGGAAGCCACCTACTCAACATCTCAATGTGGCAAGTACATAAGTAGGTGATTCTAGGTATGCTGTGCAGGTAAATTCCATTCTCTATATAACTCTTATATTGCAACTACTTATACATTTTCTTGGACACCTTTTTCTTTGCTTGTTTACTATGAGTGGCAACTTTGGGAGGGAACCCATATACCTATGATTTAAAATAATATTACAACAGTTATAGAGTGATATGGAAAATGTTAGTGTGAGAAATGAGAAAACAATAAAATGCATAAAACTTCAAAGATATGAAACCATTAGTTTAGGTTAATATTAGGGTGAGCCATTGTTTTAAAGGCTGCATAATATTTCACTTAGCAGGGTGGGCCATAACTTATTGAATCCAATTCCTAGAATTAGACAAAAGTTGCTTCTAATTTTTCATTAATATAAGAAACACTGTAATGAAAACAATCAAACAACTTCATATGTAGTACTTGAATTCCCAGACAGAGATTACTAATTGAAGGGCTAGACTGATTTTCATTTACCTTTTGCTATACCCTAGCCAGGTGTTTCCCAAAGGGCATTGCTTGTACCATGGAAATCTTTCAGGATTACTGCAAACACTGGAGACATTCCATAAGTAGTACAGCTCAGAGTAGCACTGGTGGACACTCCGTAAGTGACTGTCAAGTCCAAAGGTTTCTGTCCTTCACTGCCTCTCCTCTCTCTCAGACAATGGTTTATCTTCATTTCTTCCTTCCTTCCTTCTTTCCCTCCCTCCCTCCTTCCATTATTTGTGATGGTCTCACTATAGCTCAGGTTGGCTGAAAACTCATGGGAATCCTTCTGCTTCCACCTCTTGAGTATTGAGATCACAGCTGTATGTAAGCTGTTATGCCCAGCTCAGACAATGTTTTCTTGTTCAACCTAGGTCCTGGATAGGCAGCTGGCAGACCACCAGTGAATGGCTATTTTGTGAGCATCAGAAGTGCTGAGTCCTATCTCCTCTACACAGCCGCACTGTGGACACATACTCTTGGCACCCATGCACTTCATTGTTCAGCAGAATTTCATGTCACTTTCTCCCAGAGGCCCTTGCTTTTTTTTTTTTTTTAATATAATGGAGAACTTGGTGATTTGTTGCTTTCTGACCACTTAGGATGACACATTTAAACACTCCTTTCTCACTCTTAGGCGTACAATAAAAGGAGAAATAAATGCAAAATAAATTTGGTGACCTATTCCTAAAGATGTCACATTGAAAGGCCTACTTATCTGAATAATTTTTTTATCCAGGACATCAGTGTCCATGTGTTCACCACTAGGAGTGCCCTCCTTGCTTGTTTGCTTCCCTTTAGAACACATGGATACAAATGTTCTTGCCTCATTAAAGGCAACCACAGCGAGTTTCTATGCAACATTCACAGGTCTTTAGATTCCAAGAAAGATCTCAGAATCATTTTGTAGATGGTTTAAATGGCAATCAAAACAATACACACAAAATCAACAACACCCATAATTAAATTAAAGAAATCATAATATTAGCAGTTATGATCAGGTTCATGCATAGGTGGGTATGAAAACTGTGTCACAACTGCTATGGGGCTGACAGTAATTGTGGGATGCCATTGATCATCTCTGAATAGCAGAATAGGGTACACTACTCGTTGTTTTACACTACCTGACTTTCTCAGTTATATTCTGGGAGAGTTCAGCCTACTCTACTCTTTCTTCTTTCTTTCCTTCATTGCTGGTATGGCAACGACAATGTAATGACCTTTACCTGACAAGTATCTTTATTTTGGATCCTAAGGGAGAAAGGAATTGATATTATTGAGTGACTATACCCAGCCACTTTCATGCATTGCATACATAATTCTCAAGGCAACTCTGCAAGACAGTGCTATTATCCTCATTCTTGGTGAGGAAACACACTCTGAAAGGTGGAGCAACTTGCCAAGGTCATACAGCTGGGAAGGATGTGCTCAAGCTAGGATGTGCCTGTGGTGTCATGCTGAGGCATTCTCCATTCTGAGGCCAAAGGGAAGGACTGGATACCCAAGAGGCTCTTCAACTGCCCTGGTATGGAATCTGACCTGGGACAGACAGCACAGCTCATCTAGGCACATCCTTCCTCCCAGAACAGGCATGCACATAGACTGCAGACCTATTAATGGTCCTACTATCCCATTCATTATTACTGTGCTTTCACAATTTATTTATTTTCCCCCAGAAAACCAGAGCCCTCTTAATTAGGTTCCCCTGAGGTGAGCTGCTACTAATTGGAAATGTGGCAGGTGAAATAAAGGAACACTGGTTGCTCAAACACAAAACACACAGTTCCCCAGACAACGGGGGAAGGAGTGACTGGGGAGGAAAACCCACCTCAGGTGAGCACATCTGCCTAGATATCAGGAAGGAATACAGCCTGGGACAGCACAGGGATTTGAGCAAGCCCGCTGTCCCCTCCAAACCCCACAAACTACTCAGCCAGCCTCATTGTTTTCAGGTGACACACCCACCTTTGCTCTCAGAGGTACAATGCCTTCATACCCAATGCTCTTCTCAGGCAAAGGGGAGCTCATGAGGCTGCCCTCAATTTGTTATTTTTTTTAAAAGGCAAGGAAAGACTTCAAAGAGGCCTCACTCACTCAAGCTTCCCCTTTCTCTCTTGTTTTCAATGAAACAAAAGTATAAATACAATTTGCCTTACAGTTTTAAATACTGCTCTAAATCAAGAGGCCTGGCTTTATTAGAAAGGCCAAAGGACAAAAGAATGGAGAGTGGAGGAGAAGAGAGACTATAGTTCATCTTATTGAAGAACATTAATCACTATAGCTGCGGTCTTCTGAAAGTAACACAGCCTACCATGGTAGCCAGGTAGCGCTGACAAGGGCAGCCACCATTACCTGCCTGTGTGCCATGAGTCAGTGTAGGCTGAGGCTGGGCAGTACCTCCTACAGTACTCATGACAATGAGGGATCATGAAAGCTGGGGAAAGCTGAGGTCAGGTAGGTGGACAGAAGCAGACCTGAGTTTGCAAACCACATCAACAAGACTGAGGTGACATAGATTCACTATGTCTCAGGAGACAAATGTTAGCATTACTAAGGAGAGAAACAGGCAAAAAGAAGAATGACCTCCTCCAGTCTGCTCTCAGACACTAGCCTGAGGTGTTGTCTACTCACCTTTCTCCAATGCCCTTTTATCACAGGAACCCTCTAGTCCTAAATGGCCTCTGAGCTCCCAGGCATATGCTGTCCCTCTGTTGCCTAAAGACCTACAGAGCCCAGGTTGCCACTTCTCAGATCACCCTAGTGTTCTCACACCTTTCCTGTGACAAGCTTGGGCCTGGCTCCCCCCTGGGAAAGATCATATACAACTTTGAATATTCCTCTAGATGTTAGCAACAAGAAAACAGAACTCTGTTTCTTCACATGTACAGTGGAGAGTAGGAAGGACAAAGATAGCTGCACAGTCCTATACCGAGCACACACCAGACACCAAGGGTTGCGTGGGAATCCTCAAATCATCCAGCTGATGCTATTCTTTTATAGATTTAGAAGGCATTCTCAGAAATTCACCCACAGTCACTCTATTAACAGTGATACCACTCTGACCCTTATTGTCCATGATCTGTTTCACTACTTAAGAATAATTTAACCCAGGGTTAGAGAAATGACTCAGAGGTTAAGACCTGGGTTTAATTTTCAGCATCCACATGGCAGCTCACAACTGTCTGCAATTACAGTTCCAGGGAATTCAATACCCTCAACACAGACATACATTCAGACAAAACACCAATGCACACAAAATAAAAATTAAAAAGTGACTTAACCCTTATGCTACATTTACCAATAACAAAAGGTTACCTTACTAATTAGAATTGACTGTTACTTTCACTTTTATATATGTAGCTGTGTATGCACTGTATGTTGGTGCACATGTGTGTATGTGTATGCCTAGGTGGTTGTTGAGTGTCGTTCTCAATTGCTTTATACCTTATTCATTTAGACAGGATCTCTCAATGAATTCCAGAGTTTGCCAACTGAGCTAATTTGACCAACAAACCTGACCCAGGGATTCCACAATTTTTGCCTTCTTGGGACTGGAATTAAAGATGGTCCTCCATGCTTGTTGGGTATTTATGTGGATTCTGGGGCTCTGAACTCCAGACCTACTCTTCATGCTTGCAGGGCAAGTACTTAACCTGGTAAACAATCTCCTGGACCCTCATGCTCTTCTAAACAGTTATCTAAAGTAATTTATACAAATATGTTCAATAGTCTCCAAAGTAAGAAAAGAAATAGTTTAATCCCAGCACTCAGGAGGCAGAGGCAGGCAGATCTCTGTGAGTTGAAGGTCAGCCTGGTCTACAGAATGAGTTCCAAGACAGCCAGGGCTACAAAGAGAAACCCTGTCTCAGGAAAAAAAAAAAAAAAAAAAAAAGAAAGAAAGAAAGATGAAAAGAAACAGCTGCCACAGGAACAACAGAAGCTACAATGATATTAGCACCTGGGTTTCATGCTGTGACACTTGCTAATGCCACAAATAGAATTCTGAGCCCTTTGACTGCCAACCCAGAGAGGGAAACAGAATCACGAGGTGATGTGTAGAGTCCACAGAGAAAATAAACTACAGTCATCCCTCATATTCATAAAGATTTAACCAATCACAGATCAAAAGTGTTCTAAAAATAAAATTACAGAAAGTTCTAAAAAGCAAAGCTTGAATTTGCTGTAAACTGAGCATTGCTGAATCCAGGTGGATAAAGTGTGGTGTGTAGCACAGCCTGCTGTGGCCTCCCCACCACTCCACAGATCCTGGTCTCTGTTTCACAGTCTTGGCATTGTTTGGCTTGTAATCTTGTTCCTGTGCTGTGCAGTTAGGTTTGCCTCTATATTGTGTAAGTTTTTCTTGTTATCATTCCTCAATGATACAAATAACAACTATTTACATGGCATTAATTAGGTATCATAAGTAATCTAGAGATGGCTTAAAGTATGTTTACATACACATAAGCACCACAGTATATGGAGACTTGAGCATCAGGAAAGGGAAACCACTCGTGTCTCTATTGTGTGGTATTTTTCATATGTCTATCAGTCTCACTAAGTGAACATTAGTACGTGACAGACATGACACTGGGCTGGGGAAAAGGGCATGAAAAGAGATGCACCTGGCTCAGTCTATTAGTATTCCAGAGCAAGCAGCATATTAAATAAGTACATGTATATCTGTAGACACACCTCTGCAGGACGACATGAGGTACAGTGAGGTATCTGACAAGAGGACCAAAGAAGACCCCACTTCATCTTTCCAGCAACTGCAAAAGGCTAGTCTTTATAAATTATAGAAATCTTTGTGGATCAGAGAGGTTAAGTAGCTTGGCAAAAGTCACAGTTGGAGAGAGGCATAGAATACAATTTGAAATGTAGAACTGGTGCAAATGGCCATAGGTTA
Organism: Dicrostonyx torquatus; assembly: GCA_028555095.1. Taxonomy (NCBI): domain Eukaryota; kingdom Metazoa; phylum Chordata; class Mammalia; order Rodentia; family Cricetidae; genus Dicrostonyx; species Dicrostonyx torquatus. Next base: position 5,300,791 of record JAQHUG010000107.1, read on the forward strand.
AGAAAGATTTCTAAGGACCAAGGTGCTACTCTTCCTTCTTGGTTCCTTATCTGGTCCTCCCTGATTTGTGTTCAGCAGAAGAAGAGGGCCTCAAGAGGACATCATTAACAAGTCCAGATTGGAAAAGGAGGCAGAAGGGGGCCTGTTTTCCACATGCAGGAGGAGGTGAAGGGCCTCTGACACTTGACAGTGGAGGCAAGCTAAGTGTGAGTCAAGTTCAGTGTTAAAGATGGTTGCGAATGCAAGACATATATATTTCTCTATCAGATCAGTGAAAATAGAGAGAGGGAGAGCAGTGTCCTTATTTGGCTACCTGAGGTGGCCGATGGCGGGTATGTGGAGATGCTTTTTGAGAGTACCACACAAGTAAGTGGTCCCAACCAAATGAATGCTCATTACAAAGATAAGTCCCAGATGAAAACCTGAGAGGTCAACATCAAAGCCTGAAGAACTCTGCTCTTTTTTGTCTCCTTAGTCTACCAGAAGGAGGGGGTCTAAAAAGGCATCAGGAAGGCCCCATGACTGAAACATAGTAGCAGGAACAGTTAATCACAGAGGGGAAGGTCAAGAGACAGGGCTATCTACAGCCACAGAGAATTCAATAAAAACCAGGGCAACCAGAGTTGACTGTTAAAGGAAAGTCTCAGATAGTAACTACCAGCACCCCATAAAACCCTGGGAGAAATACATGAATGAACAAGGTACAAATTAAATAAGAAAAAAGGGTTTATGGAGAAATAAATGTGTACTAAAAAACACAAATGCAACTGGTAAGCATCAGATTTTCTCTTTGTGTTTTTCTAGCTCTAAGACATCCCACAAACCAGTATGCTTAGCAGCCAATGACCCATTTAGTCTAGTTTCTCAAATGTTTATGGGAGACACTTAGAATCTAGAGCTGTTCTAGTGCTTCTCTATTGTCCCTGGTGTCATTGTGGGGACAGAGTTATGTCTCCCTAAAGCTCTGTCACAAAGTGCACTGATGCACTGCAGAAGCACCCATTGCTTCCTTGTTCTGTGGCCAGTGATCCCTGCCCTCTTCTTGTTCCCAGGGATAGGCCGAATGCCTTTGCTCTAGAGACTGCAATATTTGCCTCATTAGTTCCAGGGACAATCACATCAGAACACATCATGAAAACTGGAAAACCAGGCCAACCATGAGAAGGTAAGTACAAGTCAGAGCTAGCTGTTCCATGATATTGGGGCCAGGAAGGAAGGCTTCTTTCTGTCTTTTACTGTAGGCAGCAAGTGGCAGTTGGAAAATAGGACTGGCAGGCTGCATCCAAAGGTTTAATAAGGAAGCAGAAGACAACTGGAAGGTTAGGAGAATGCTTCAAAGCACAGGTGGGTAAGCCAACAAGCTCTACCATGCAGCCCTGGCAGGCACATTCCTTTGTTCTCTAACTCTGCTATGGCTTGAAGAGGGGTTTCCATACCAAGTTCATGCTGAGGCCTAAATCTCCAATGTGGCAGTGATGGGAGAGTTCTCATGAATAAATTAATGCCAGGTCTCAGGTAACCTTGAGAGCAGACTATTAGAAGGTAAGGGTCCCCCTCCTGCTACTTTCACTGTGACCATTTTGCTGGTCTTGCTCTAGCCCCTCTGCTTTCCCATTTTTGTACCACAGCCCTTAGCAGATGCCAAATAAATGCTAGTGAAGTGGAAATTAGACTTCCAGAACTGTGATTTAAAACAAAACAAATAAATGAAACAGACTCCCTCTTCTCTTTATAAATTACTCAGTCAGTGTTGGCTGTTTGGGTATAGCAAGAGGAAAGGGCCAAGAAAGACACTCTGAGAATCTTAGCAACATCAGGAAGCAATGCTGCTGAGCTGGTGACAGCGGACTTGCTGCACATAGGCACCGGTGCCTGCAAGAAGCTCTGCAGAATCCATGCTAAGGTCTATTGCAGACTACTCATCTCTGTACAACACGGCTCTTTGTTGTATTTCCTTTCCAAAGGCTAAAAAATTGTGACAAAATAATACTACTTTACTAACAGCAATAAGAATGTATTAACATCAATGGCATTTGGAATTAGTGGTCTCAGTTATAGTGCAGACCTTGAAACTACATAGCTACATAGTCTAGTGAGTTAGATAGTTGAAACATACTGCAAATTACTCAATTATATACTTTCTTTGCTCTATAATTTAGTACCATAGGAAAGTTTCTTTCTTTACTTTTATTTATGTATATTTGTGTGTGACCATTTATTCAGGAGTTTGGGTAGGGCAGAAGAGGGAGTCAGAATCCATTAAAATGGATCTACAGGTAGTATATGGATGCTGGGAACCAAGCCTGGATCCTTGGAAAGAAAAGCAAGTGCTCTCAATTGCTGAGGCAGTTCTTCAGCACTAACTGCATATTTTCAAAAGAGTAAATTTTGTAATATGCAAGTTCTACTTTGACAGAAAAAAAACTGAATGGATTATAGAGAAGTCAGTTTTCTTATATAGTCCCCAAGGCATTAGGTACTGAGATCCATAGAGTCTGTAGCAAAGACAAAAGGCTCCAGTCTCTTCCTTTTGGCCTAGAAGATGGTTTACTCAGATGTGCAAAGTGTCCTCTGAAGGCCACTGGCACTTTGTGTTTTGGTGCCAATGAGGGAAGTGGAGTGTACTATTGGTAGAGGTTTCTGTCCCCTTTTCCTTTTTTTTTTTTTTGGTTTTTCGAGACAGGGTTTCTCTGTGGCTTTGGAGCCTGTCCTGGAACTAGCTCTTGTAGACCAGGGCTGGTCTCAAACTCACAGAGCTCCATCTGCCTCTGCCTCCCGGGTGCTGGGATTAAAGGTGTGCGCCACCACCACCTGGCCCCCTATTCTTTTTATTTATTTAGAAATCTATAGTTTCCCTTTGTTCAACTAACACACTTTTGTGTGTGCCTGTGTGTATTAACAGAACTTAGAGTTCTGTTGATATGAGACACAATTGCTCCTGGCAGCACTGATCCATTCCCAAGAGAATGTTGAGCACCAAAGACACTCCACCTGGAGCATGTTTTCTTCTTGGCAAAAATTGGCCTTTGGGCAAAGAAATGCCCATGGCTCAACCAGTAACAAGGTATATAGTATTTGGAAATGGATAAACAGGACTGTCAAATCTTGCCAAGACAGGGGAAGACAGTTTTGAAAAATTTCTTGCCTTTAAAAATGGTCTGTCAGTTAGTCTAGGCCTTAGCCAAAAGTTGGTTGCTTCAATGATGCAAATGAGACTTTGGGTGATTGCCCAGGTAGCCAGTTGTCTCTGTCATTTGTTCCATAGTTTGGAAGTTGATTAATTGCACTTCCTGCTTACTCAAGTAATATTATTTCACTTTTCAGATCTTCGATCTGGTTCGAGACTAGATAATTGTAGCTACTTTTCTCTCATGACTTGGCCAAGTTATTTATTATACAAGACTTAAGCTAGTTAAAATAGGATATTTGTTCTTATTATATATAATTTTGTATTAGGCTTAAAACTCTCTTATTTAAACAAAAGGGGGAGGTGCTGTAGGAAGACCTACAGCTTGGAAGTATCTGCCTACCGGGGTGTGGCCTCTTATACTATATAAGGAGATAAAAAATCTGGGTCCGTCCTTTTTTCTCCTTCCCCTTGCTCCTTTCCACTGGCTGCTTGTTTTGGATTAAACTGGAGGATTCTGGTTTTTGAGTTTAGCCCTAAATAAAAAACTATCTATTCCTCAATTCTGAGCTAGTATGGGATTTCTTTTAAGTGTCTGGTCACAAGCACAGATGACCTGACCATCAGGCCCAATATTTTATCACCAAAGTATGTGAACAAGTGCCTAGAAGATGCCAAACACACAAATTCATCTTAGGGCTGGTTTGTGGCACTGAATCCAGGCTATTTCTGAAGGAGGATGGGAGGACAAGCTGAGTCTATGGGCAGTCCCATATGGTTTTTACAGGAATCCAAGCTGCATGGTGCTCGCTACTTATTAAGTACTTTACAAATATTGCTGAGCAAACATATAATTAAATAACAACAACACAACACCAATAATAAGTAAAATGTTAACAAGATTAGATGGACTTTTTCACAAATCTTGGTAATAACTACAGCTCATTCTCTGACACTTGAAGACACTAGTAACAAAAGCTTGGCATCAGAAGGTCTTGACTTTCAAGTGAAGTCTCTATTATTCCTTACATGAGTGACAGTAGTTCAGTCTTAACCTCTCTGAACTTCAATTTCCTCCCATATACGAGACAGTCAATAACTTATAAGTAGCTCAATTTTGAAATACTACAGTGGTGTTGAGAAAGGACTCACCACACATTCTCCATAGATGGTGAGTGCTAATACAAAAGGCAGTACTGACCCTCACCTTTAAGTTAATCCTTCTGTCCCCAAATGGAAGGCTTTCCAGGGTGGGCCAAACTCAGAGATGCTATCAGCTAAGGTAGGCAACATTCTCATTCTCATGTTCAAAGTCAAAGGAATGGCACAGATCTAAAGGAACCAGCAGCACATGTTTTTAAATATTCATAAGGGCTGGAAATGTCTTACTCCTTCCGTTTTCTCTGCCATCTGCTTTTGTTTCTTTTCTTTTCATTCTTATGCCACAGCTGCAAATGAAAACAACCATACAATAACTCAAGTTAAATACAAAAGTCAAAATAAAAACAATCTCATGGGTAAAAGAGAAAATGAGTTATAAAGTTTGTCTCTCGAGGCAGCAGAAGCAAGAGAAATATTTTATGTCAACTAGACCTTCTAGAAACTAAAACTCCATATCCTATGTTTATGGTGATGGTGACAAGAGCAATCACCATAAGTGGCCCCTCTGTCATATCATACCTGATAATTGTACTTGGGATCTACACAGTCACTTCTCAAAATAGGCAAACTGTACCCATTTTCCAGAAAAAGACAGTGTACATCAGAGGTTAAATAAGAGAAGACTAAGATTTGAATCCAGATCTGTGGGAGCTCAAATCCTAAGTACTCTCTACTCTACTACTCTCTGTCAACATGAAGAAGGGACAAAAAAAAATTCATTTGGGAAATATTTAAGGGAACCCATTTGTACTAAACTGACTTATTTAGATAATTAAAATTTGTGATTATAGTTCTAATTAAAGTTAACTCAGATAATTGGTTGTTGTATTTGTGAATGTGCAATTAGACTCTTCCACATAATTGCAGGGTGCTCAGCATCATCCTTTAAATTATTAACTACATGCAAACTACAGCTCTGCTCTTCTAGCTTCTGTTCAACTAAAGCCTGCATATAGCTTCTGGGGGTCCCAGGAGCTCAAGGAGCATGACCTGTGATGCTCACAGCAGGGGTTAGGTTCAGCCCCATTTAACATGTCTTTGTCCAGAGGTCAATGAACACCTCATCTTCAGTACCATGTGACAGGCTTATGTGGCCAGCACTGTTGTCCTGAAAAATCCTAGCAGCATGTACCTGAAGAAAAACTGGCAGCAGTGGTCCTCATGTGTTAATTACACTTGTGAAGTCTATTATGCATAGAAAGGGCACCTGCTGGCAGTGAAAATGACTAGAATCCACCCTTCCTGTGTGGTGAGCAAATTGAGAGTTCATTTCTACAAGAGATAATAGTTTTCAGATTCCACTTGTATATCCCCTGCAAGGGGATGTACTTGACATTTAAATCATCTGCAGAAGAACAAACCTCCCTCACATTTACATGTTGTGGGCTCCCAGCCCTTTGCTTAAAATGCTAGTTATCCCTGCTGGCTCCAGCCACTAAGGATTCAACTCAACCTGGTGACTTTCAAGTCAAGGATCTCAATAGACTAAAGTAATTAACACTGACTCAATTTTCATGACATTTTTACTTTCTGCCCAGAACAGTTACATCGGACTAAAATGATCAAGTTAAGCCTTGACTGGAGGGCCTGCCTTCTTCTCCTGTGGTCTTTTCATTTCATCACTTATATCTTATGGTTACAAGCAGATGCCAATCCCCACTGGCCTGAAACCCTCCTTGGTCAGATGTCACAAAGTTCTTTGTGAAAACCAAAGACTAGGAGAAAGATATATTGTACAAACATGAAGGGGTGGCCCATCACAAAGCTGGTTAGGCACCAGAAAAATCAATGCAGAGCTCAACTTCCTTGATAAGTCTTCTATTCCAAGTCTGAACTGCTAACATGCCTGTGGCTCAGCAGATTATGACACAGTTCTTGAATGATGATAGTTATAGTTTTCCTTAGTTAAGATCAAAGATAAAATAGATATAAATATGGTAACTGTAATTCTTGCTTGATAACTGTTTTGTTATATGTAAGTTTACTATGTTAAAATGAAAGCCTTTCTTTTTTGTTTAAACGAAAAAGGGGAAATGATGTGGGAGTGGTCTCCTGTATTTTGTATTACTCTCATTGGTTGAATAAAGACTCTGTCTGGCTTGTAAGATAGGTCAGCCCTTAGGTGGGCGGAGTAGACAGAATGGAAGTTCTGAGGAGAAGAAAGGAAGTGGATCAGTCACCATGAGGCTCCCGTCGCAGATGGATGCAGGTTAGACCTTTCTGGTAAGTCACCATGTGGTGACTTACAGACTTTTATAATGGGTTAGTTTATGAGGTGAGGGCTAGCCAAGAAGAGGCTAGAGATAATGGGCCAGGGAGAGTTTGAATGAATGCCGTTCTCATGTGGTTATTTCGGGTGCAGGCGGCCAGCGGCTGAGCGGGCCAGCAGTTGGCGGCTGGGGAACACAACACATACCTCTCCTCTAATTACAACAGATGATATTGGAAAGAGGACCTGGGACAGCCTTCACTGAAAATCAGAAGGCAGAGAACAAACACTGTGCAAACAAAACAGGAGAGACAGTGGTTACAATGAACAAATGGCTATGGTAAATAACTTATTTTTTGTTGCTTTTTCAAAATAAAGCATTCAATAATAAAAGTTCTATTTCATTATAGAAATAATAAAAACCTTTAATAAAAGCAAGCTGAAGTAGTCTCTTCTCCATCACAAGTCATTGTTAAATATTTTGATGTTTCTAGATATGAATGTTAGAACGTTTGACTGTGAGACCAGAATCACACAAAACACAATGTAAATGCTGAGACAAGCTACTAAACCCTTTGGGGCCTTGGTTTACTGACCCATGAAGTGGTGCTGATAAAACCTACTCTGTAGGGCTATTGGGAGGATGGGATGAGGTCACAGAGGTAAGAGGTGGTCCAGTGACTGGGGCCTAGCAGACTTACCACTGCTATCACAGAGACATTTTACTCTCTGTGATTCTGAATTATAATCTGCTGGATAGTGTGTGTGTGTGTGTGTGTGTGTGTGTGTGTGTGTGTGTGTGTGTGTTTGAGGGTGTTGCTATACAACCCTTGGGTGACTTGGTACTTGATATGCAGCCCAAGCTAGTCTTGGATTTGAAACAAACCTTCTGTTTTCAGACTTCTAAGGACTAGGATTACATAGGTGTATGCTACTACACAAAGCTTATATATACTTTTAAAACAGCTAATAATTTAGCAACAGAACTTTCTAAATAAAAGAAGTGCTAAAGCTGAACTTTTTGGCAAAGGGGCTCTGTCAGTTCTCTGAGCACTGCCATTACTGAACTCCAAAGCTCATGCACTCCTATTGAAACACAGTATTAAGTATTGCAACCAGCTCCGTGTGGGATTCTAGGCTGCGTCTGAAAACACTCTGGGCTTCACTGAAGTGTGTGTGTGTGTGTGTGTGTGTGTGTGTGTGTGTGTGTGTGCGCGCGCGCGCGCGCGCAATTTGTCTCTCTCCATGTGGAAGGCCAGAGGGAAAGGTCACATGTCTGGAAGAGGCTTGTGCCTGTGAGGCTGTCTGTTATGCATGGGAGAGAGGTTCTCCATGCTAACTGTGCTGGGGGTCACTCCGTGAGGTTATCTCCTAACTTTCCCAACCTTCCCTCTTCTCTCACCTCCCCCTTTTCCCTTTCTTGGATGGGCCTCATGCTTCTGCTTTCCTTCTAGTTTCCCTGTCCTCTCTTTGATCTTCTGTTCAATTCTACAATCTTTCATCTAACAATGACAACAAACACTACCAGATGACAAACATGTTCTTTCCACTGATATAGTGATTGATTTAGAAGCTCAAAAAAGAATGAAAATTAGGCAAAGGTCTGCCTGAGGAGCCAGGACCTGCACACCTTTGTAGAGAGTGACAAAAGAGGGGGAAATGGAGAAGAAAAGCCCAATGTACCCAGACAAGTCTCAGGAGGCAGAGCCCAGGTGCTGATGCCAGTTTTGGATAGTCTGTTCCTCCTTCCTCAAGGCAGGAAAGGAAAAGACAGATGATGGCTCAAGAGTAACAGGCCTTGGGATTCAGGCAGGCTATCTGCCCCTCCTCACCAGACATCACCTGAGCAAGAAGCCACACCTTTGGCCTGACCATGATGAGTGTAGAAAGGGCTGAGAGTAAAAGAGTGGGGAGAGCTGAGAATGGGTGGCACCATTTTCTAGCAGACCCCACCTGCAATGGCCCTTAGAATTCCCCTGCAGTATCTGTTAAAGAAGGAGCAGATAGGAAGATGCTGGGGTACCCCTTCTCATATCTATCTCCAACATCCCACCATATAAGTGCCTCTTGATTGAGACTGAATGACATCTAGGACTTGACTAGGTGTTGCCGAGACTGTAATATTGCACAAATATTCATCACACGGAGAACTCCATGAAGGTCCAGTGCAAGCAGGAAGGCAAGCAAATTTGGTAGGGTTAGTGAGCAGGAAGGATAGAGAGGAAGCTACAATGAAGTTAGAAGGAAGCTGTATGGGCAATGGAAGGGCTTTCAAATGCTTGCATGGTGTCAAGAGTCACCTTGTGTTTGGGAAGGATTGGAGGAGGCCCTCTTCAGGTAAGGGCAGAGATTCCTAGAAGCAAATCCACATTCTCTAAGCTGTGCAGCCAGGCAGTGATGGACTTGAGACAAGGACTTGGTGAGTCCTCTTAGCTCAACCCTCTCTATGCTAATCAATAGGGTTTTTGAGGTAGAGAGGTCATCTCTATACAGATGACAAGCAATACCAGTGAGTGTGAGGGGCTACAGTGTGGCTTCCAAAGGCACAGAAATGGCAATGACAGGGGTAGAATGGAATTGAGAATGTCTAAATAGATGGGACACAGACTTGTAGATAAGCAGACAGCAGTGACAGGGCAGTGAGACGGGTTCTTAGATGCTATGTAAGAAACCAAAGAACACAGAGGCACCATGACATAGCTGTAGGGACATGAGCTGAGCCTGTGCCCTTCACCTTGACCTGGGAATGGCAGGAATAGTGGCTGATGGAGAGAGCACAGCACTCATGGTTTCCTAGGGCACAGGAGACACACAGAATTTGCACAGAAGTGGGATGCTGCAGGAGTGTGAAAACACTCCTGAAGAAAGCAGAGGCCCCAAATAAAATAAATCTATTACAAGGGCTTCATACCTCAATCCTTTTCTATTTAAAAACATACAAACCCTCCTACCTGTTCTGCAAGGGATCAAAATGAAATGTAGGCCAGGAGTATCTGGAAGGTATTTTTAACAAAGAACAATTTCCAGAATACAGAGAAGTGTAAAAAGACATGGCAACACAATGTGGGCACAGTTCCTGATCAATCAAAAAAAAAACACTCTACAAGGTGCTGGAGAGATATTAAGCAGTTAAGAGCACTGGCTGCTATTCCATAGGACCTGTGCTCGATTACTCAGTACCTACAAGGTGGCTCACAACTATCTCTATCTCCAGTTTCAGGGGATCCAACACCCTCTTTTTCTGGCCTGGGCACTAGTATATAGTCAGCCAAATATTCATACACAAATAATTAATAAATAAATAAGAAAGATCAAAAAAAAAAGCCAGGGTGAAGGTGGTGGAGCACACCATTGATCCCCCTTCCAAGTCAGTTGGTCTATAGAGTACATTCTAGGACAGTCAAGGCGAAACAGAAAAACCTTGTCTCCAACCCCACCAAAAAAGGGAAACAATCATGTCTGTCCTTTAATCCCAGCATTCAGGAGGCAGAGGCAGGTGGATCTCTGCATGTATTGGCCTTTTGGGAATCTATTCTATACGGATGCACACCTTCTTAGGCCGAGATGGAGGGGGGAGGGCCTTGGGCTTTCCACAGGGCAGGGTATCCTGCCCCATATCAGGGAAGTAGGTGGAGGGCGGTGGGATAGTGGGGGAGAGGGAGGGCCCGGGACAAGGGGAGTAAATGTAAATTTTTCTTTTAACAATAAAAGAAAAAAGAAAAAAATACAAAAAACAAAACAACAACAAAAAACTAAGGAGGGGGACAATAATCTACAGTCTTCTAGAATTCACTCTTCTAAAATTTATACATCTAGCGCAGAACTGAGAGAAAGTATGACTGAGAAAACCCATCAGAATCAGAAAGATCACAATATAGAGAAACAGGCAGCTCACTCAGCACTGTGCTCTTAGACTGTACATGTGGCTTCTTGGGAAGAAGCTGAACCTAAAGCATCCAAATTTGGGTGATCATAATACCTCTAAGCTTCTAAGCTTCTTGCACACAATGTGCCCACCTAGGCGAGCCTTTTCAGAGAGGATTGAAAAAAAAAAACAAACATCATGGTTGACTGACCTCCATCATTCTGAATCAATGGCTAGTCTCCAAGTATCTGATCCTAAGAAGGGCTGTGATGCCCAAAATGAAGCCTTTCTCTTGAAGTTCCAATTTCTGGCAGATGCCAAGGGCACTAGGAGCCCTTATCAATGTCAACTAATATGAACTGTTCAAGACAATGCTTCTCAATACACTATACCAGAGAGAAATCATTCATAAGGAAAACAGATCCAAGATATCAAATAGAGCACCATCTCCAGCACACTACTGGAGGCAGTGAGGGTGCTTTTGCAGGTATCGTGCCTCCCACGAGCCATCTATCTCTGTATGGTCTGTCATCTCAGAAACAGAACTCTGTCTGAACAACTTCAACTTGCAGATAGAGAAGGAGAGTCTCAAGCCAATGATGTGTGGATACAAGGCTTCTTTCTTTTCCTCCACTAACACATACCCAACAGTCAACTCCTGGAAGAGATCAGCGGATTACATAACTGGGTGTGGTGACACATTGATAATCCTAGCACTCAGGAAGCTGAGGCAGGAAGACTGCTGTGAGCTTGAGGCTGGCTTAGGATGTATAGTAAAATCCTGTCTCAAAAAAGAAAACAGGTTCTGGCTATTACAAATAATGCTGCTATGAACATAGTAGCACAAATGCTTTTGTAG
>JAQHUG010000107.1:5314000-5397633 GCA_028555095.1 Dicrostonyx torquatus
AAAAAAAAGAAAACAGTAAAATAAAACAAAGAAATTAACAAAAAAGTAGGGAAGGTCTGCAAAAAGGAAATAGAGGGAAAACAAATTCAGAAGGCCCAAATTATATTTAAGAGCAAGTCTGTGGGATATGCCAAGGGTATAGCTGAAACCCAAGGGATCTTGCAGATCCCAATAGTTCCTGCTACCAATTTCCAATGTGTCTTAGTGGGGAAAAGTATATAATTTCTTGGTGCTTGGCTTCTCTACAGTGGGAAGTGCTAAAAATACAGCTACTCTCTTGATCCCTTCAGAAAGTCATGTCATAAGGCACTTTGCTGTCAAGTGCTCCAAACCGAGTAACATTTAAACTATTTTTAACTTAATGTTACCTGCTGCAGTTACAAGCTAAAGCCTTTACATTTTCAGGTCATTCATGGAGAAGGAAAGGGAGGATAGGGTTCCAGGCAGCCTTACCAGCAGTAGTCCAGCAGGTGTGGGGGCAGCACCGGGATGTACACATGTTGCCAGTACATGGGGTAGAGCATGGCCGCTGAGCCATGGATACAGGCAGTTAGCTGGAAAAGTGAGGAACAGAAAGTCAGATCTCAAGGTAAAGTTGAGGGATGTGCTTCCAAAATTAAAGAATCAAAGTTACAGCAAAAACAACTCCAAGTCAGATGTGCCAACTCTTCAAAATATGCATTTTGTGTCCTGTTCCCTGATTATAAAGCTAACATGAGGCTGGGGAGCACTAGTATCTTTTAAATTGATTTACAAGCAAACACCGAGAACTTGGAAAGAATATCATTTGATGTGATGTTTTGACAAGTTAATCTTCATTTTCTTCAAGTCTCTGAGAGAAAAGGTTTGAATGACTGTGTGGACAAGCCTTTTCTTTAGTGATGAGCACTACTCTTTGTCCAAGGAAATATCTCCAAAATTTCTACAAGCATCTAACTCCTAAATCTGGACTTTAGATCTGAGGTAAGAGTCTACTTCTTCCACCTAGTTGATCCATTGCTCCAGCATCCTTTGTGGGATTACCCTTCACTGCTCCTCTCAACAAGTTCCTGCTTTGTGTTTCTTCTCTTTATTCTTTTCTTAAGAGCTGGAGATGGCAGTACAAGCAGTAGCTGATAAAATTAAAAGTGGATAGGGAAAAATAGTAAACAGCAATACAATCTCTGTAAAGTTCAATTATGGCAACTCTGCAGACCCAGTTACTAAGTGATAACAGCCAACAATATATGTTTCTGTCTCTTTTTCCTTATGTTTCTTTGGTTTCTAGAAAGCCTGTCACTATGAGGTCTTTGCTTGTTTTGGAAGCTGGAAACTGGCCTTTTTTGACAGAGGGACATTTATGTGGTTAAAGAGTGACATGAAAATACCCAGTTAAAAGAATCCCAGAGGTTAGTAAAAACAACCAGTTTAAACTGGATATGTTGCCAATGCTTCACAGTTGTTAAAGTTGTGTATTGAAGCCAGGGTGGGTCCCTCACCCACTCTTTTCACAGGTGGTGAGTAGATCCAGGGAGTGTGGACAGCTGTTCCCAGGCACTGAGGTCCTCAATCACCTGTGCTAGTCCACTCTGTAGGTTTTTTCATAGAGGTAGCTGCCACACAGAAGACTGCTATGAGCAGTTTCTCAAGGGGTTTGGAAGGACGAACATAGCTGGTGATAAGAAGTGGAGGACAAATCACCTTTACTTTGATGGCATCTGCAAGTCTGGCTGGGGGGGTCACAACAGCCTTGAGCACCAGTTCTTTTGCTCATCTTTAACCAGCTGCCAGAGCATTCTTGATGTGCAAATCACTTCTTGCTTGCCAGCCTCTAGGGCACAGCTGGAATAGAATGCCTGTGCCAGTTCTGGTCTATCTGAGAAGCCAACCTCAGCTGCCTCCCAAGCTGTGCCCTTGGGGCACACCATTTGCAGAAGTAAAAGAATACAAAAAGCAAGAGCTATAAACTTCTTTCCATTCCTCACACCATTCCACTCATCTCTCAACCTGCTGGGGTTTGCTCTGTGAGCAAACTCTTCTCTCAGGCCTCTGAATGAGTGCTTCTTTCCTCTCTGAAGCCTTACCTTGACTCTCTGTTACTAACTGAACTGGAATAGACTGAAGATTTCCCCTGGCTGTGAAGTACATGAAGTCCTCTTTTTCATCTCCACACTTCTCAACTGAATGCATCTAAGTGCTTGTCAATGCAATGTGCACACTAAGTAAAAAAACAAATGATCTGATTGACTCCTATTTAGACTATATCTACAACATAAAGATAGCTAGTAGGTTGGCTTACATAATAAGCATATTCAACATTTCATTAGTTCCACAAACTCACATTCCAAAACAAGGACAAGCTTAGATATACAAATATATCACTTTTGGAAAAATTAAGCCATCCATCCATCCACAAACCCACCCACTCCTGTGTCTATGCTGTAGTTCTACAGCACATGAAATAGATAAATTTAAAAACCAAAATTAATTTTATAAATATATAAGTGCTAAAAATCTATTTGGTACTAAATAACAGTATTACATGAATTTGTTTGTGATTGTCATGTTATTCACTAGGATGCTTTTGCTTGAGGTGGAACTTGATTTCCTGTTTCTGTTTGCTTAAACTATTTTGGGACAAATCTTATCTCCGGCATTATTTTTACCATTACTCCTTAATCTCAAATGAATATACCAAATTAAATGATAATATTTTAAAACTTCATTAAAAACAAACAAAGCTAAAAGTTTTTAAGGTGCTCCATCAGAGAGTTTCTAAGGTCAAATCTCTACAATTTGGGTAAGACACATCCACCCATTTGATTAAGAAAACAAACAAAATAAGGAGATTGTTTGGCTCTTTTCTAAAATACAAAGTGACACTCATTTTGTGCACCATTAAGAACAGTGGCTAAGCTGACTGCAATGGGGTCTCTGTTTATTTACACTGATCCAGAAATGATATACAAAGTCCTATATAGTATCACATGTAGGAGTCTGAAGGGCTACACTAATTCCCTATAGAGTATAAAATCTTATGTAATGAAAGTATACAATAAGGAATATAGTCAAAAAAGTGGTATTGTGAATATTTAATTAAAGTGCAAGTTGAAAAAATGATTCTATCAAATTTCTCACTTGGTGGGAGAATAGATAGTATGTGTAAAATGTGCCCAAAGTCATTAGTCACAATGAATATTCATCAGAAGCCAATTATCAATCCCATTTAATGACAACTCAAAAGATTTTGCCCTAAAGCAGCAGGACAGTCTAAGGCTCCAGACAAAACTACACAAATTATACAGTCAACAACAGTCAGTCTAGCCAGGACATGGGTTGTAAAGTAAACCACTGATGGGTGGTGGTGGCACTTTAGCAAAACCTTTCTCAATTAAAAGTGCACAAGGTCAGTTACATCTAAGGGCTTTGTATATGGCTCCATTATTTTCCTGTGAGGCTGGGAAAAGGAGAAACAATGATGTGGGTAGATCATGAATGGAGAATGATCAATGATATAGGTGAAAGAAATCACAAGACACCATTGTATTCTTTTTTGTTTTCAGTTTAAGGTATTTCTCCGAGACAAATAGACTGATGGTTAAATAATAAGATTCCAATGTTTCAGCGGATCCCTACAGTAGCCTGTAATATGGGATTAAAAATAAGACCCCATTCAAAAACAAAAATACCTGTAATACATGCAGCAGGCACTGGATTAGGGTGGAGGCCATGGTCTAGAGATATGCTCAAGTGGTTACAAAGGTACACTCTATCACACTTCACAGACAGAGAAACAGTCCTAGAGATCACAAGGTGACAGAAGTGGGACTCTCACAGACGTCCTGTGAGATGACAAACTCTATTTCCATATCACATAAATTAAAACAAAAAAGCATTTTTTTTTTGTGCCTACCTGGTGCCATTGCTGTACAGAGGATTCCCTCTCAACACGGCCCAATTGTATTAATCCTCATTTACCTTACTGCTAGGTGACCAAATATCTAGGGTAGAGTACCAATAACAGAAAGTAATCATTCTTTTTCTTTTTAAAAAAATACAGACAAGTTTTATTGCATGCCTGAGACATAGTATTTTACGAGAAAAAAAATCATCATTTGAAAAACTACACATCTGATCACTTCCTGGGGACTAGTCAGTTAACTAAGGTGTTATGGTGACTTTAATCCTCAGGGAATTCTAGACAAGGAAGTAATAACTGCTAGTCATAGAAAGCTTTATAGGTCGGTCTGAACATACAGATCAGAAAGTCTTGCTTTCTGTTGTTATGAGCTGAGTGAACTATTGCCTCTCGTGGGCCTTAATTTCCCCTGCGTGAAAAGTTAGAGGCTGGCCTACAAGATCCCTATGCCCCTGCAGCTTTGATTCTTAGAGGAACCTCCACCTTTTGCCATTAAGGATGCCCCTCCTTTGTCCATCTTGACTTTCTGCAACTGCAGTGGCTAAGCAGAAGACAGCCAGTCAGGGTCCATTTTCAAAGTCTCTCTTACCTTTGCTGCCACAAGGATCCCCTCCCCACAAACTCTTGAACTAAGAAGTACCACCTTTCCATGAGGTGGAGAGCATAGCCTTCTTCCATTCTATCCCGTCTCCCCTCAACACATGGAAAAGCTGAGAGGATACCTAGAGCACGGCTCCAGCTGCAGCTCCACAGACAGGGACCATATTCAAAGTGTTTCCTTATTTCCGCATTGCTGACACTGGGCAGGTGCTGGGTAAAGTGTTTGGGGAACATGAGAATGCCCTGGCTTAACGTCAAGAAGAATGTTAGGCAAGGTCACCCGACATCCGGTAAACTGCAGTCACTCAATAGATCACCACCAGAAATTGCACATTTCTGAGAAAGTATTGAGACTCCAGGATCTAAAGACCGGCACAGGGGGATCGGATGGTTGCAGTCATTCTTCACATCCTTGAACTGAGAATGTTAAACAATCAGATTGACACCTGCTTCACAAGGCTAAAGGCATCTGGACTTCCCCTCTGTGCTTAAACAAAAACAAACTGATGAAATAGAGTAGAAAAAGAACTGCAAATCTACAGTTACAACTTTAAAGTCCATGCATTTCAAGAAAATTCATCCTAACTGCAGCAGTTTAAAGAATGTTGTCTTGGGGAACATTATTAGCACTCTCTGCTTGAGAACTAGACTCTTTACTTATAATCTTCATGATTGGCAGGAATAAGTGCTGCTGTGATTCCAACAGTGCTGTGATTTTTGCTTTTTTAATTATAAATTGTTCTCAAGAGGGAAATCCACGGTAGAATCAGCAAAAAGTTTTTACGTACTCACCCCTAAATTATAGTTTAACTATGTTCCAACTGTATTGCCTATATTCAGAGGGAAGAGCAAGCTTCTAAAGCCAAACAGGCTTCCAATAGTTCAGATAGATGCTGACTGTGTGAAGAGAAGAGCAAAGCATGCCCTGCTTAGAAGAGGAGATGCCGCCGGGCGGTGGTGGCGCACGCCTTTAGTCCCAGCACTCGGGAGGCAGAGGCAGGCGGATCTCTGTGAGTTCGAGACCAGCCTGGGCTACAAGAGCTAGTTCCGGGATAAGCTCCAAAGCTACAGAGAAACCCTGTCTCGAAAAACCAAAAATAAAAAAAAAAAAAAAGAGGAGATGCCATGCTCCTCTTCAGAGGATAAGGTGAGGAATCTTTCTTCAAGTGGTTTCTCTTGTAGTCAGTGGACCTCAACTTGGCTCTCCTCCTCCTTCATCATCCTTAGGAAAGGAAAGCCAAAAACAAACAAATTCCAATGTGGTCAAGTGAGTCTAAAAACTCCCAAAAGTTGAGAAGCAGCTTCCTCAGGCATCTCACTTAATCCCTTCTCTTTCTATTTTCTTTTAAAGCTACCTCCTAGCTAGAGTAATTAGAGCAAGCTATTAATCAGAGTAAAAAGCTTTCCTGCCAAGATTTGACACTTCAAAACATCAAAGCAAATACAACTGCCAGAGAAAAGTGTTAGCTACCTAAGCTGAGGCAGAAACTACAGCAAGGTAAGCTACATCAGCAAGAAGCTACCATAAGAGAGGAAAGCACTTCTTTTCATCTTTAAGGTGAAAAAGAAAATGGCAAGGTTGCATGATTAAAAACAAACCATGTAAAAATGGACAGCAAGATTGCAGCTGTGCCTCTATTCTGTGTCTGTGACAGTCATTGCTGAACAAGGAGATGCCTTCAGGATCCTTCCTAAGGTGCATCTGTCATTAGTGGATCAAAGCTGATACTCAGGAAAAAAAATCATTTGGTAATCTCACTGAGTGTAAGTGGATTTATATTCACTTTCAAATCTCTTAAGGTTATAGTCTATGTTTAATGAATGGATTTATGCCTTTTTTTTCCTCTTCAAAGAAACCTAGCAAGCCAGGTATGGTAGTACACACCTTTAATCCCAGGACTTGGGAGGCAGAGACAATTTGAGGCCAGCCTTGTCTACAGAGCAAGTTCCAGGACAGCCAGGGCTAAACAGAGAAACCCTGTCTCAAAAAACAAAAGAAACACAACTAAATTGAGAGTCATGAGTACCATCAATGGGGAAGAAGGAGAAACTGGGGTGGTGAATGCCTGATGTGGGATTCTCCTCTGTATGCTATGAATATGTTTTATTACCATTGGTTAATAAAGAAGCTGCTTCGGCCTATAGCAGGGCAGATTATAGCCAGGCTGGAGAAGATAGAGACAGTAGGCAGAGTCAAGGAGATGCCATGGAGCTGCTGAGGGAGAAAGACACTGGGGAACATTTCAGGTAAGCCTTAACTATGTGATGATACACAGATTAATAGAAATGGGTTAATTTAAGGTATAAGAGTTAGTTAATAAGAAGCCTGAGCTAATATGCCAAACAGTGTGGTAATTAATATAGTATCTGTGTGATTATTCAGATCTGGCCGCTGGGAAATGAATGAGCAGTCTCTGTTCTTTTTTTTTCTTTTTGCTTGATTTTATTGAGCTATACACTTTCCTCTGCTCCCCTCCCTTCAACCTTTCCCCATGCTCCCAATTTACTCAGGAGATCTTGTCTTTTTCTACTTCCCATGTAGATTAGATCCATGTATGTCTCTCTTAGGGTCCTCATTGTTGTTTAGGTTCTCTAGGATTGTGAATTGTAGGCTGGTTTGCTTCGTTTTATGTCTAAAAGGCACTTATGAGTGAGTACATGTGATAATTGTCTTTCTGGGTCTGGGTTACCTCACTCAATATGATGTTTTCTAGATGCATCCATTTGCCTGTAAATTTCAAGATGTCATTATTTTTTTCTGCTGTGTAGAACATCTTATCATTATGATAGTCCATTTCACTGAACTTGGTGAAACTGATTCTGCTAACATGGATGTCCAGCAAGGCCCTGGCATCCTTTTGTCTGTGATTCCCTAAGGCTAGAATTGCGGGTGTGTTTCCATACTGAGTTTTTCTTTTTTTATTTTAAAAATTTACACTTCCTCCCCTTCTCCCAATCCCCACCCACTCCCCCACTACTCCTCCTCCCTCCCCCTGCTTCCTTAAGAGAGGGCAGGGTACCCTGCCCTGTGGGAATTCCAAGGCCTCCCCACTCCATCCCGGCCCAGGAAGGTGTGCATCCAACTAGGCTAGGTTCCCAAAAAGCCAATACATGCAGAGGAGATAGGTCCCAGTGCCATTATCGATGGCTTCTCAGTCTGCCCCCATTGGCAGCCCCATTCAGAGAGTCCGGTTTGATCATATGCTCATTCAGTCCCGGTTCAGCTGGACTTGGTGAGGACCCATTAGATCAGACACACTATTTCAGTGGGTGGAACAGCCCCTCGTGGTCCTGACTTCCTTGCTCATCTTCTCCCACCTTCTGCTTTTCGACTGCAGTCTCTGTTCTTACAAATGCTTAATCTTGCATGAACAGATGAAAAAGACTCCCTAGCAGAGCAAATTCCAAATCCAACCTTAGGAATTGAGAGCAAACTCAGAAAGACTAAAGTCAAAAAATATTAATACGGCCATCTTTACATAGGACTGTGTTTCACATTTGTTTAACTCTTTCACCTCCTACAAGAGCTCTATAAGGTAGTTGTATTAATGTCTCCATTTTGCAGGTAAGGAAACTTGCCTATGGTCACAGAGTAGAGGTCTGAGCTAGTATATGAACCCTGGAAAAGCAGGTTCCCAAGTCTATGCTCTTGCTCTCATGAAGCTGTCTCTGTGCTCTGATACGTATTAATCAATTACTGAACATCCACTATGTGTACATGCCATGCCCTCAAGCAAGTTAAAATAGACAGAAGATCAAAATGCAAACAACCAACTTCAACAAAGAAGCATTATGAAAGAAGTGCTGTAATAGAGGTTCCAGTATGTCAGCATATACAGAAGGAATCCCTGATTCTGCCTGGGGCAAGCATCGGGCAGTGGAGACTGGCATATCAGGGCTTCCAGAGCTGGGTGTATAAAGATAGAGAGGCTGCTTCTGTTCCTTCCTGTGGGAGGCCAGATGAATCCAGCAGCTCCTTGTGCCACTCAAGCTCTGCTGAATGACCCTTCAGCCAGTGAATAAGTGACTAGTGAGTGGAGATGCAAAACCTACATATGCTATGATTATTCTTTGTGGCTTGCAGAATTTGCCATTCACCAATGTCAGTTATACACACTGTCTGCAAAACTCTCCAGGATTTCTACCACCTTCTTAGCTTCTGAAAGTCAGATTGGGGGTCTCTATCTACAACAGTGATATTCAGTGTCAAGCGCTATTCACAAGATTGAGTAAAGCACAGCCAGTGCTGGGTTATGGTTTTACTCATACATGATCATGAACCCTTTACCAGTCCCACTTTTAGAGAAAATAGCAAGGGATGTCAGAGGTCAATTCATCCATGGCCATGAGGCTAGAAATGGCTCAAAGGGATTAAGTGCATGGCAAAGGAAGAGGCAGAATCATAACAAAACTACCCTGACTCAAAGTCTGATCCTCTCGCCTCCAACCCTGATGTCCTTTTTCTGAGGCATATTCTACCAATAAGACTGTCTGAGGCATCTAGCTAGGAAATTCAATATAGTCATCAAGCTAGCAAAAAAAAAGCAAACCTATAAATTTTTCTTAGGTTTGTAGAAATCCGTAAGTGCATGGCCTAATCTCACAGCACACCAAAGTGAACATACTTGCCACCTTCAAAACCATCAAAAGGAATTATAAATTCGTGTCCTACTAACAGTACATAGTGCTTCATTGTTGCTTTCTTAATGAATGCCTTTGAGACATCTGCCAAAGTGGGCCCCATTTAGAGATTTTCTAACATATTAAGAGAAAAATGATTTTAATATTGCCCATTTGTGTTTTTTTGGGTGGAGGTATGATTTATGAGTCATAAGAAATTATCTCTTACTGCTAAAACCTAAAGAATACCCAGGGGTAGGAGACAGCCTAGCGAGTAAATAGCATACCATATAAGCGTGAGTTTTTGAATTTAGATCCCTAGAACACATAAAAAAGCTAGTGTACAGCAGTACATGTTTGTAACCCTAGAGTTGGGAGCTGGAGACACAAGGATCCTGGGGGCTCACTGGCCAGCCAACTTAGTACAAACAACTAGCTTCATGTAAAGGGATAAGCTGGCTCTAAATAAATAAATATTATTAATAATTTAAAAGTGACTGAGGAAAGGCAACCCAATGTCGGCCTCTGGTTTCCACACTAGTTTATACAGATAAGGACATCTGTACACACTCATACTTCCCATAAGAATATACAAATTTATTTTGCAAATTGCCCCTAATGCTCAAATAATAAAAATTTTAGGGCCATGTTTTTAATGAAATGGGTAAAAAGAAAAATCACGCCTCAAGATCTCACTATCACCTATGAACCCTAAGTTACATGGTGTACTGCCTTGGCCCCAACAATGTTATGAGAAGCTGATAGATTATGCTTAGTGATGCCCTTCTCTAGATTGGCTAAGGTCACAACCAAAGCTCTTTCAAAGAGAAGATCTCTCTAAGAACTTCTACGTGCTGGTGTGTACTCATGACTGTCTTCTAGACAAACACAGTCTCTGCTATGTAGTTCTAAGTGGAGATGAGCCAGTGGTGCACAACCAACAACACCAACAAATTACTATTGTTCTGCAGAAGAAGAACAGTGTGTTCCACGACTCCAAATCTGTCTGCATATCACTCAATGAAGAAATCTGAAAAAAAAAAAAAAGAAAGAAAAGAAAAAAAGAAAAACCTTGGGTTCTGTACTAGCGTTTTTGAACCAAAGTATTTGGAGATGCTGTGAACCTGCCTGCATTTTTAGCATGTTTTCTGGGTGTTTCTAACAGTATTTGGAAATTGATAACAATCTGGATCCTCTCTCTGGTCTAAAGCAGGTGTTAAGTGTTTGTTCAAACTACAGAGGAAGCAGCAGAGAAGGATGAAAATCAGTGTGGAGATGGACTGACTGAAGTCGTATCAAAAGACCACAGATTCTACTGCTAATGTACTGTATTGTATTACAGTCTCCTCAACAACACAAGGTTCTTTTTGCTCCAGTTACAGTTCAATATGAACAGGAGAAAACCAACTTACACATAATTAAATGAGTATAGTTCAAAAAGCAGTTAGTTATATTTATTTGAAAACCCACATAAAGAAAACAGCAATCTTTTCTCCTACTTCCTATCAGTGGCAGTTTCTTTTATTTAACAGTTTTTCATACTCTCTGAGCCACAATAAAATTCTATGTAATGCAGATTAGAGAGGCCATGCCACTTGTGAGTCTGGCTGTCGAGTCTGTATTCATGCCACTCCACTACATTTTGTTAAGAAGTTTCCTCTTTACTAAGGAGCTAGTTTGTTTTTCACTCTTCTTAGGTTGTCAGTGTGACTAGGTTAGTCTTAACCCCACCCCTTCTCTTACAACATATGAACAGACAAAATGCTTGACTTATTTTATTTCTTAAATAGAACACTAAATTTAGTCTTAGACTTTACTGTTTGGGAAGTTTCCAGTTACAAGGTCTTGGCTTCCCTTGAGCACAGTTTGAAACAAAATAATGCTGTTTGTTCCTACGGTTGGAACATGCAGACTGGAGTGTGCAGACACAGAGGCCCTGGCTCTGGTCCAGTGTTTCAAACCTCCTTAAACTTCCACTCTTTGACTCCAAGGGCTACAGAAAAGCAAACAGGATTAGTTTGTTCTAATGCAGAAGAATTAGGAAAGCTCTGCATATGTTGGTAAGACATCTGGCCACTGCCTGGATTGACATGGACATAGCAAGGTGGAGTTCCTCCAAAAGGAAGTGAAATTAATGCAATTCTGAAAACCTGCCTCAGTTACAAACTGTCCTTTCTCAGGTCACCAGAGCAGATGGTGTGCTCAGACAATGGAGTGCTGTCTCCCTGCATGACAGAGCATGATGGGACACACGAGATTGGGAAAGGATCCAGTACTTCTCCTGAACACTGAAATATCTACAAAGGCCAGGCTGGGGTGCTGGTGAGAAGACACAATTATCACCTACCACTTGTCCAGGGTACCAGTACACAGGCTCTACCCTAGTCCTGTATTCTCTGGGAAAAATGTGTGCTTGTCTAGCTGGGAAGAAACTGAGAAATAATGTTATGTTAGCTTTTTATTTCTCTAAATGAGGTACCATCAGAAAAGTATTAATTGTTCTCATAGTTCTGAGAGTGATACAAATAATTACATGTGAAAACATATGGCTTTGCCCTCAATAGTGCTTTCTTCTTAATTTGGTTAGCCCACCATCTAGCTATGCTAAATAAATTCATTAGTAAAGTAAATATGCTTTGTCATCAGTTAACTGTAAAGTTGGCGTTTTAAAACTTCTTCTAGTATCCCTAATTTAGGAAGGAGATAGGCAGGGTTGAGAGATAGAAAGGCGGAAAGAAGTGTAACCCATGACCCCTGAAGCCACTGTGCTGGCTCAGGGTCCTACAGGGCTTTGCTCAAGGTAGTTGGGAAGATTGGACAGAGTTGGAGTCTAACAATGCACTGACAGTGATAGAGGCAGGGGTTGTGGCTGAGAGAGGGAGGTGTGCACTCCTGGTGCCATGAAATCTGAAGTCAATTGCTGCATGTGGGGGCAACACCAGGCACTCGGATCCATGGTCAGTGGAATCATGCTAAGAATGTTTCTGGGTGTATACATGTCATGAGAAACTCATGGTAAGTGGAGAGTTACCAAGGAGCAATATGAGGTAGCCAGAAGGGCCTATAACTAGAAGAAGAGGGTTTTAATACCACCTCTTCAGCTCATTTTAGACAGGACATGTCAACTTTTTGGTTGCCAATATTTCCATCTGCAAAAGGAGATTAAAACCAAGTAGTTCCTGGGGTTGTTACAAAAACTAATGAGACTATGACAGTCATAGATACCATAGACACACACACACACACACACACACACACACACACACATGCAAATATGCCTGTAGATTTGTGAACATGCACAAGACTGTTTAAACAGTATATAGCTCAGAAAAGAAGTGCTAGAAAACCAAGGGTCTGCCTTATGAAGAACTGAGCATGGGTCTACATGAAGGTGTTATAGACATTTATTCTGCAGAGGCTACCTGTGTCCTACTCAAGTACCCTGGAGCTATAAAAGAAACTCTAATTACTATATAGTCTGGCCTTATTCTCCATTCAAATTAGCATCACCAGCTCAACCAGTCACCTCACCCACCAGTTCTTATCATTTTGTCTTTTTACAAACAGTGTTTTCTAATTTTCTTGGTGGGGTGGATACTTTAACATCTTTTCTCTGGTTCTAGTGGTAGCACCTACACAGGGTTATAATGTGTAAGAGTCCCAATCAACATAACCTGGTGGCAAAGATAAGAATTTTGAAGGGACTGAGATTCTCTTGTGTGCATCATCTCTGGCTGTTTCTTCTTTCCCAGAAGATTCCTTCTACATACAGCATCATGGTCTATTTTGTGGCTCTCTCTCATGTCTGACTAATGTACTGACTTCAGGCAAGTTTTTTCACCTTCCCAAATGGACAGGCTGCTCTGTAAAATGGAAATAATTCTAAATACTTGGAATGATGATAGTATTATAAGGTATTATTTCTAAAAAATTCCTCTCTTTGATATACTAGCTATCCACAATTATTTCCAAAAAGCAATGAGTTAAATTTGGATGTGAAAATATGAAAGAAAAATAGGATCTTTGTGTTCCAAGAAATCAGAGAACACGATTTAGCAAAGCTTTCCCTATTTATCATTTATAAAGGAAAATAATCAATAAACATTAACTAGGCAAAAAGAACAAAAACTTACATTTATCTTATACAGAATATCACAATGTTATTGACCAGGACACTCTGGAATACATATGTATTATCTAAAATAAGTAGTGTTAGGTTTGTCTACAACACACAGTTTATTGTACAGATGTATTCTGGAATGCTCTATAACGTTTATATTTCAGGTCCTCAATAGTTCTGAGAAGCATTAAGCTATATCTTATCAGGCAAAATGGAGAATGTGGTTTGTTGGAGTATTACAGATACATCAGGTTATTCCAAGAGGGTCCTCAGAACACCTCAGGTGGAAACAGTCTTCACAGCTGCCTGATCTCTGAGTTAAGTAAAAGTTATGCTGGAGGAAGTCAGAGGCCATAATTGTAAGACCTTCAAATTCTGAATCTGGAGAGACAAAGGGTTGAACCCAAACTCCTGCCTGCTCAGTTCCTTCAACCCCAGAGACACTCCATAAAACAGATGAGGATGCTGGAACTACTGAGTGCCTTCTGGCTGGAAGCAGAACCCCATTTCCTAGAAAGAGGGGAGTCAATCAGAGCTCCGTCAACAAACAAAACCCCACAATTGCCACCCCCAACAGTCAAAATAATGCATGCTTGGAACGTTAGCAACAGTCCACTTCATGTTTGTCCTTACCCTTAATTAAACAACACAGAATTAACATTCTTGTTTCTAAATAATCACTTCTTGGTTTTGAAACATTAAAATCTGATCTCTCATAAAAACATTTAGTTGTTTATCAGGAACATGTACATATACTACATGCCAGACAATGTCCTAAGAGTTTTGCAAGTATTAACTCATTTCAATTTTACTAACATTAGGTCATTGGTAGCTCAAACAAAAGCTATTTCAGTAAAATGGCAAGGAGAAAATGGGAGCAGAGGGTCTAGACAGGAAATAGGAATTTTGTTCTAAAGGGGAGAATACAAAAGGGGTAAAGGGAAGAATATAAATGGGATGAAGTGGAGGTTCAAAGAAAGTTGTTTATCTTTTTAAAAGGTTCCATTTATTCATGTGCATGCAGATGTGCACATGAAGGTTGGAGGACAACTTGCAGTAGTAGTTTCTTTCCTTCACTACCATGTGGATCTCAGAGATTGAACTCAGTTCATTACACTTGGCAACAAATAGCTTTACCTGCTGAGCCCTCTCCCTGGGTCATGCTTTGATTTTATGATTTGGGAGTCACTATATCATGTTGGTATACACTTTAAAAAAGGGCCAGCAGAGGAGGAGAAACAAAAGACTGGGTGGAGCCTATGCTCTTGCTTCTCTATGGAATACTTCCTTGAGGTGGCATGGAGATAGCACAACATGGCAGTAAGAAGAACCTTCTCAACAAGGTGTTTCTCAAATTAAAATTCTGATCCCTCCCCACTCACCTCTACCCTCTCACTTGCTCTTCTTACTCTTGGGTCCTTCTTAGTAGCCATTGGGCCATACATGTAGTAAATGGTCTGATTTAGGGTCTCCCATACTCATGCAAGAATCAGGAAATCAGGATTTTTTTGTTTGATGTTGACTATGGAAATACTTTGTGGAACAAAGTCATCTGGACATGCAGTGTGACAAACAGTCTGTCCACACGGGAGGGCACAGTACAGACTGCAGACCTCAGGGTTGAAGGTGTGGCAAGGCAGCTGGACTCTCTTTGGCTTTCATTAGATGGATATAGAACTCTGGGTTAGGAGTTTGAAACTTCTTTACTATCTTCTCATTTCCAGGCTGTAAAATCTTAGGCACCACTGATTTAAGAATCAAATTAACCTTTGTACAGGAACTACTTTGTCTCCATCTCTTGGGTTTTGCATCTTCTTTTATTGATAAAACTTTTGAAATAGATCCATATAAAAATAAGGACACCGTACATACAAATGTTAAAGAAAATAACTTAAGACACCAAAATTTGCCACCTAACCCAGGGCTCATTAACATACAGTGATAAGACCCAGTGTGGACAACTGTTGGAAGTCAGTCTTAGCCATTAGTTTATCTACGGTAATGAGAAAGTCGGAGTCCAGCTTCAATGATGGCCACATGGCCTCCAACATGTTATCAATTACTTGATACTCCGTAGAAGAGACTGGTGGACTCTAATCCAGTTGAGGACTGAACATGGGTTGGGGTGCATCTCACTGATGGAGGGTTTCCTTGGCATGCTGGGTTCATTCATATTTAAACTATAATTCATTTGGAATTGCACAAGTAAAACAGACACTGTCTTCTTTTCCTTCCTCAAATGGATAGCTAATACTGAAATGTGTTTAATTGTGACAGCTCAGAGCCTCCTTGGATACTTATAAAGTTTTTATATACATGTGGCCTGTTTCTGAGTCTCTATTCTCACATGCCTACATTCTCACAATGCAATTACTACCACAGCAGACCGGTGGATATAGCTTTATAGCAAGTTTTACTAAAGCAAGCTATCACAATCCATTCATTTTCTTCAAGTATGTTTTTGGTTCTTTCTTTTAGCTTTTCCATATTCATTTTAGAATCAGTCCGTGATCCTGGGTTTGAAAAGATTCTGTCTCAAAAAAAAAAAAAAAAAGTAGACAGAGCTTGAGAAAGATCCCAAGAATATTCTCTGGATTCTTAAACACAGGTGTATGTGAGTACATACACATGTTGACACAAGCTTACGTATTGACTGAATAAACGTGACTAGATGATCTCATGTTGGTATTTACTATGAAGTGATTTCAATCTTCTGGAATGTTTACTAGAGAACTTTAATCAAAAGATTAGTCAATCATACTTTATCAGGCAAAAAATGCAAATATAAATAAGAAAAACTTTTGTTAAACATACAATAGAAGTTATTATTAATACAATACACAAAGAACTCACTCTAACTTATGAGAAAAACCTCAGGCTGGGCACAGTGGCCCACACTGGAATCTCAGGCTGAAGTAGGAGCACTGCCAGCCCATGTATTTGAAGCCAGTCTGGGTTACATTGTGAGTTTAAGACCAGTTTGTATTATAAAGCAATATCTCTATCTCAAACAAACAAAACCAGGGTTTGAGAGATGACTCAGTGGGTAAAGCACCTGCCCTGTAAGGATTGGAGCTCAGATCTACTGATCTCACTTAAAATAGCCAGGTGGGATAGTGGCTTTCCAGTCATCTCAGTAGGCAGGAAGATGAGACAGGGAATCCCTGATTAAACATTGAGTGCCAGATTCAACAAAGAACATATGAGGTAGAGGAAACCACCTAGCATTAACCTTGGGTCTCTACAAGCATACACACACACACACACACACACACACACACACACACACACGTATACCCACATGTACACAATCATTTCTAAACATGTAAACACACATATCACACAACTGTTAAAAATTCCACAAAACAGAACTAATCATCAAAAAACATTTGAGGTAAATGAGAAAAGATTAACAAAATACACACAGGAAATAAACTCATGGACAATAGTTACCTCTAAACAAAGATATCAAAATTAAAACTTACCATATCATTTTTACATATTTTTATTACAGAATTAAAATGTAGCACAAGCTAACAGACAATACATACAAAGACAGAGACAGTTCTAGCAAAACCTGTAGTGAAAGTGTATACAAATGACAACATTCCCTGTACACAGGCCCAAGCCTTCTGGGAAAACAATCTGGCAGACCCTATCTACTAGAGAATTTATTTATGAACAACCTAAATGACCAAGAAGAGAAGAAAACTTTAGTAAACCATGACTACATCACTGCAATGGAATACAGTGCCAACATTTTAAAGAAACAACAAAGATAAGCTTATATGGAGATAGGCACTATGTTCATAATGTACAATCAAGAGGAAAACTATAATTGATCATGAGACTGCAAGAATAAATGAAATGGGCTTTGACACAGTAAAGGGACATGAATAATTAATGACAGTGGTATTACCATATGAGGGGAATGTGGCAGATTCATTTTCCTAAAATTGTCTCTAATCTTGCCGATATACTCTTTCAATTAAAATTAGGTGACTGCAAAGCCGTCTCAGGACGGTCTACTCACGGTGCTGAGCTTGCTGCAGATGATGAGGATCCTGCGCTCATACAGCATGCTGGCATACAGATGCAACATGTTGTTCACATCCACAGCCACAAAATATTCTGTGAGATTTCTCTAGGAAAAAGAAGAAAGCAAGGCTCGTGGCTTATTTTGTTTGTTCTCATTACAAAAGTATCTCATAAAAGCAGGAGAAAGAGCAAATAATCAGAAGGCATATATACTCTTCCCTTGTTCCACTCCTTCTACCTGGGAGCCTAAGCTCTAATCATGTATGAAATCATGAAATGCAAAGTTCAAAGAGGCCTTGGAGATGAGTACCCTGAGCAACTGCATCCTTGTGTGGTGATTATGGGTTACAACTCGAGGTCATACATAGCACTATGTTTGTTTTTCATGTTGCTCCCAAAGAAGCACAGGAATTCTGCAATCTCAAAAATGAGGAGACTCAGTCTGAGGGAGATTCTCCAAGATCAAATGGTCTAATAACGAAGATAGGATTCTCCTCTGATCTTTGAACCCTAGGCCCTAGAACTTTTCTGAGATACCGTGTCATATAGCCAAGCAAAAAAACAAAACAAAACAAAAAAATCAAAACCCAAAAAACAAAACAAAACAAACAAACAAAAAAACCCAAGTGCCCAAGCTTCTGGCACAGGTCCTGTATTAACACAGTAGATTATAGCACAAAAGCAGGGCATTACCTGCCTCAATCTTTCTGCTGTATCCATAGCATACACTCCCCAAAATGGTTCTGATAGAATTAAAGCAATTTCAAAAACTCACTCGAAAGGGGGGGAAATGTAGATATTGTATTTCACTCAAAAGGGGGGAACTGTAGATAAACAGCAGCAAGTTGTGACAATTGCTTTATTTTAACCTGCTTTTGTTTTTCCCCTGTAACCTGGGTTTCATTCTTTTAATTAGCATTATGGATTAGGACTCTTCAGATTTCAGCAGGGAAATGGAGAGCATTTCATTCTATAACCCTTTGTACATCTACCTGACATTAATAATATACATGAATATGCTAATTTTTAATGTTACAGGTTTTCAATGCTGTTCAATAGAACTCTCTCTCAGGAAATGAGAGGGAAGGAAAGCTGGTGCCATGAGTGGCAGTTTATCACGATTAAAGATCTACAACACATAATTTAAGTAAGCCAGTAATTTTATATGCAAAATAGCGTAAAGTGCTTCTCAACAATATTATGGCTGAAGATAAATAAGAATGAGCATTTATCTCATGATTTATTACTGTTTGACCAGAGTATCAGGCTAACCATCAAAGTTCACAAATAAAGAGCGAGTGGACTGACAGCGTCATGCACTGACCCCTCCACACACTGTGTCTCCTAGGTATTGCTCACTCACCCCACCATGAGGAGGCTTTACACAGGTCACTCTGCTTAACCTCAAATCCATTCCTTGAACCTCTCTCTATTTAAAGATGTAAAACAGAGGTACAGAAGTGATGTAATGTGGCAAAGGTCGCATGATAAGTGGACAACAGAAGATTCAGTCTAGGGTTTAAAAAATAGCATTTTTAAGGTATAAGTTAAAATATCATATTCAAAACAATACTGAGTGTAAGGAAAACAAGAGAAAATATATGTGCAAAGAAAGGGAACCCCTATTTATAGAGGAATCCTGATGTTGGAGGTCCTTCTGTCTGTGTGTTGCTTTTATTGATTAATGAATAAAGAACTGGCTTGGCCTATAGCATGGGAGGAAGAAGGCAGAATCAGAGAGAAGCCATGGAGCTGCTGGAGACAGACCTGCTAAAACTTTGCTGGTAGGCCACGACCTCGTGGTGATATACAGATTAATAAAAATGGGTTAAATTAGTAAGTAAGAGTTAGCCAATAAGAAGCTAGAGATAATGGGCCAAGCAGTGATTTAATTAATACAGTTCCTGAGTGATTATTTTGGGTCTAAAGCTAGCCAGGCAGCCGGGAACTAACAAGCAGCAGCGCCCTCCTTACAATAGAATCCTTATATGCCAGGCCAAGTGTGCCTTATCTGTGTTCTTTCTATTCCTCCTAATAACCTTTAGGTAGACACTGCCATGTCTACATGGAGCAACTATAGCTTGGAAAGTCTTAGCTGCTTCTAAAGACCACCCAGTAAAGGGAAGAGCTAAGAACAGTTCTCTTGAGTCTGAAGTTTATCTGTTAACTGCCATATCAGCTTGCCTCCTAACAAACTCCACGAAAAAATAAAGATGAGCACTAAAGGCGGATGGAACTGGGCAAGAAGGATTTCTCTGCCCATTGGACTGAGGAACGCTGAGCTAATGATGTCAGGGTGGGGTTTGTTCCAAAGACAGTGACACGACAGAGCAGTCCTCATAAACAAATATGAGGCCCTCAGCTGAGCATTTCAGAAAGAGCTTAACTGCTGATAAATTATAGGAATTTTTCTTTTAGAAGAGGATGGGAGTAACAAGAAAATAGAAATGAGGAGCTTAAAGAAGGCCAGAAAGCCCATTAGCACTTTTGACAGATCCAAAGATAACTCTGAAGCCACCAAAACGTGGCCTCAAGAGTCTGCCAAGAAGCTTCACGCTGAGGAGAAATATGTTACACAGCTTGCCGTCCAAATAGGGAGACACAGCGTCAGAGACAAATCCTGTGCCTTATTTTGGTGGGAGGAAAACACACGCATACACACGCACGCGCACACACACGCGCGCGCGCGCGCACACACACACACACACACACACACACACACGGATTCTTTTGTGGATGGGGAAGGGTCTGTTCCTGAAATAAGACACCACTTGAGTGCCGCAGGCCCCTATTCCCAGTCAAAATTTGGGTGACTCAGGTGCTTGATGCAAAAACCCTACACAGGTATGTTAAAAATATGTAACATTTAGCCAAATTCTTTTTAAACTGTCATGTACTTTTTTTGGTATTTCTCATCCCATCTGTGCTGATCACCAAGATATTTGTGTCTAAACAGAAGCTGTCTTTCTTATCTGCTTCCTCCCCTGCCTTTCCTTCTGGGATGCCACCCGCCAGAGTGGGAGGGAGTGCCAACAGCCCTAATCCAGAAACTTCTTGGATGGAAGAGCACCTGCAGGGCAGAGTGGGCTTGGCTCACTCTTAGTTCCTGTTTAGTTTGGGCTCAGGGAAAGCCCCTTGGAGACAGGGATATCCCTTTTGCTGTTAAGTGCCCAAAAGCTTGAGTTCCATGGTAAACCTCAACTTCTCAGACTTACCCTGCCATTTCCCACCTCCAGACCTTTATTTCCTCCCAGAATACTCTTCTCTGCTCTAAACATGTCCATTTATTTGACAAGACCCAGCCCTGTGTCACCTCCTCCTGGACTCTACTGCCAAACATTCCTTTGTGTTTCCATGACAATTTGTCCCTATCTAATAGTAACTCAGATTTAAGTGTGTTTTCTTTCTAGGCTGAGTACCTTTGAGTGAATTACAAATCCCTACATCTAGCGGTTTGTTGAAAGAATAAATCCACATGTGGAGAACAAGTGGCTGAAGACTATCTGTCCTTTGGCTCTGGTGTGAGCGGGGCACAGGAGAGTGTTCTAGCGGACAGTGTGGTGTATCAGGAAGAAAAAGACACCTGATAGAGGGAGGGGGGTAGAAGGGAGAAAGGAAGAACCGGGAAGAGCCTGGGGTTGTGAGAGGGTGGAGATGGAGGAAGGGTGGATATTGGAGAAGGGAATAAGATATCTACATTAACAGGAGTCATTTTAAGATTTGCAAGCGACTTGTCTCTGGAGGCGATCCCAGGTATTCACAGGGAAGTCCCAGCTAGGTACTTGGGCAGCAGAGGAGTGGGTGCCTGAACTGAACTTGTCCCATAGTTACTTTGTTGAATATCTCAATCGTCACCGTAGAATTTGCATGATGGATGGAGATAGAGCCAGAGACCCACATTCACACCAGAGCAAGGGATCGTGCTACCAAGGTCCAGTGGAAGAGCAGAAGGAAGGAGAAGATGAGCAAGGATGTCAGGATCGTGAGGGACTGGCCTATCAACAGAGACAGTGGGCTTGATCTATTGGGAGCTCATCAAATCCAGTTGGACCAGGACTGAATGAGCATATGACCTAACCGGACTCTCTGAATGTGACTGCCAATGGGGACTGACTGAGAAGCCAATGATAATGGCACTGGGACCTATCTCTTCTGCATGTATTGGCTTTTTGGGAACTTATTCTATATGGATGCACATCTTCTTAGACCAAGATGGAGGGGGGAGGGCCTTGGCCTTCCCATAGGGCAGGGTATCCTGCCCATTCCTTAAGGAAGCAGGGGGAGGGCGGTGGAGTAGTGGGGGAGCGGGAGGGCCGGGAACAAGGGGAGTAAATGTAAATTTTTCTTTTAACAATAAAAAAAAAAAAAGAAAAAAAAAAGAAAATCAGGCTGAGTCAGATGACCAGCTACTTAATACTGGTAAAGGGCACACAGAAAAGAAAACAGGTTCATATTTGTGTTTCAAAAAGATCTCCTTGAAACTGGAGAGATGGCTCAGCAGTTTAGAACCCTGAATGTTTTTCCAGAGGACCCGGGTTCAATTCTCAGCACTCACATGACAGTTTACAACTGTCTTTAACTCCAGTTCCAGAGGATCTGACACCCTTTTCTAGCCTCTGGGGACATAACACACCCACCCACCCACCCACCCACCCCCACAGATATACATGCAGGAAAAACAGCTACAAATATTTTTACATAAATTTTTTAAGATCTCCTCAAAGATCATAGAGGATGAAAAAAAAAAAGGTAAGCTACTTAATTGGTTACTGACACATTTGGGGGGAGAATCCAAATGTATAAACAATTCAGAGGAAAGCTTTAGGTGTACATGTGAAAAACACTAACCACAATACTTGACAATGAATTAGACTTGGAGAGGGGAGAAGAAAGGCTCTGGGCCTCTGGCCTTTGGAATTGCAAGGTTCTGTGCACCACACCTTTTGCCCAAACATTTCAGTGTCTCCTTGTTTAATAGAGTGTCAATCCTCCTAAACAACCACCATTCCTGTCCAACAAGGCAATTCTGCTGCCTGTTCCTCAGCTTGGTGTCTCTGACCACTGCAACCCCATCACAGCTAAGCCTGAGTACCCAGTCCTTTATCTTCTGCCAGTTCATGCTAGGGAATTCACATTCCAGGAAAGGAGAACCTTGCTTGGAGCACTGTTTCTGAGCTCTGGTATTAGTTTATGTAGTGCCAGTGTGTTTCTATGCTTAAGGACATTCCTTTCCCTGACTGAACTTTATTACATACTTTCTACCTCACCTATCACTTGTATGGCTGGATAGCAGGTATATGAAGGTGCCCATTTCCCAGCCTGGCCAGAACTCAAACCTAAGGAGGACTCCAGACAGTGCAGCATGAAAGGTGAATTTCAGAGGATGAATGTGCTGCAGCAAGTCCTTGAACTCTTGTGTAGCACCAACAATAAAAATCCAGAGACAGATATTGGGGTTTAATCTGAAAACCAGAAGAGCAAAGAAGCCAAGCCACTAGAGAAGTCTCACTTCTATCAAGGCTGGGCGACCCGTAGACTAAGCAGACTAAGCCTATCTCTCCTCCCATTTTATATTCCCTCTAGTGTGGGATTAAAGGTGTGACCCATCACCATCTGGATTTTTTTTTTTTTTTGCACTGATCTTGGGTAGCCCAGGGTGGCCTTGAATTTGCAGAGATCCATCAGCCTCTGTCTTCCAGATACTGGGATTAGAGGTGTGTGTCACCACTGCCTGACCTCTAGTGGCTTAATTTTGCCCTTCTGATATTCAGTCAAGCTTTATTTATTAAAACATAAATAAAATACCATTATATTCTTGTCTTTCATTTGTTATCGGTACAAAAAGAAGCTGGTTAAAGTCTCAGCCCAGACAAAGGGGAGCAGCACAAGTAAATCCCACGATCCTGGGAAGCATCTCCCAATAGCCATTCCTTCCTTGCTCCCCGTTGGCTCCAGCACCAGTCTAGGTCACTGGGGACTTCATACTCACTGTGATTCATGCCTGAGGTTATGAAGCAGGTGGAGGTCAGAGGTGGGGATGGAATGGGTTGGGCTCAGGAGATGAGATCAGGTGGCTTAGATAGAAAGCATCTTAGGTTCAATACCACAGGGAAATGAGATAATCCTCAAACCAAAGAATCACCTCTAAGCTGGGTACTCCTTGGAGCCTTCAAAGCAGATGCTAGTCTGCTTCAGTCTGTCATTTGATTAATCTTTGAGACTCTCCAGTAGGATACAGGAATAAAGACTCACTGCACCCTTCTAGAGGCAGCTTCCTAGGCCAGAGGCTTACTCATATGTTTTACAATATGATTTTTTTTCTTTAAAGAGAGACAGGGTCTTGCTTCATTGCCCAAACTGGTCCCAGATCTTGAGCTTCGGGCATCCCCTTGACTAAGAGCTCTGAGTAAGTGAGCTGCTGCATCATCAATTCCTAACTTTTCAATATTTTTTTTTAAATAAAACATCTTTAAATCCCTAAGTGATTTTTAAAAAAAGAATTTAAATTACCTTAGTGGCACCAGAATCTTAAAAGGGAATTACAAATTTTGGGTTCTAAAGTAATCTGTCAAGAAAAAAATCCACCAACTCATCTGAGTAGTCAAATGAGAGAAGCATATTTCAGGAAAGAAAGCAGAGTCCCTGAGGTCAGCTTTATCCCTCGTGTGAAGAGAAAGACCATTAGAATAAACAATTATCTGGCAACTCATAAGAACAATCGCAGTACTTGATAATAGGCCCTCTTGAACCATCTCAACTTTGTTTACTTTTGAAAGTCACAATGACTTCATAAATCTTTTCTATACCATGTGCATCTTTTAACAAAGTGGAGTCTGGGCAATGTCACATATAACCATCCAGCTAAACACTTTCCTTGCATCATTAACCACTTGGTATGACATTGACCAGATAAAAAGACAGGTTTGTTTAATATTTCAAATTAAAGCCTATATGATTATCCATTAATCAAAAGTAAACTTCAAAACAAAATATCTCTTATGCAGCCAGCTTACAATGTAATTATTACTACACATCTACCCACGAACTGTGACTTTTTCTTGAATGAAGGTCACCTGTTTAAAATTTATATTTGTGCTCATTTAATTACTGACTGCAAAAATTTACTCCTACATGTGTTATCAAGATAGACACAAAAAACCCTGATGAGCAATTACATAGTATTATTTTCTTTTGAGAAAAGCAAGAAAATATTTTTACAAAGAAACTGGAGAAATAATGAGAATTAACTTCAACAAGGATCTGAAAGTGAAAAGAATTAATTTTCCATGTTTGCTTTTCCTTAACAACTTGTGGAAAAATTGGTGCAAAAGCCAGCTGTACGTAGATATTCTTTTCCCTCTCTCAGGGCCTGGCGTTTAGTCAATTCATCTGTCTACCAGCCAGTTATTCAGTAATGGCATACAGTTTTATGTCAAGCATCTATAAGTTCCAGGTACTAATCCTCCATCCTTAAAGGAAAGGTGGTATTACTAGTTATCCATGCAATTAATCATATTGCTTACAGTAATGATCTCATTGGGGAGTAGAGGTAGCACTGGAGCCGAGACCAAGAAGCATCTCCGCACTGGGATTAGACCTGTCCAGGTGTGAATTCCAGTTTTAGCTGGATAAGTGAATTTACAACTCTGGGTCTCCTTCCTTCTCAGAGTGGCTGGTGTAAAAGCTTAGGATATAATAAATGGTGCCTGGTCTGAGTCACAGTAGGCATTAAACAAGTACTAGCTCTTTCTTCTCTACATTAATCCTTCTCTGATGTCATTAGAATTAGAATGCTGTTAGATTCCATGTGCCAAAGGCCATGCATCCTTCAGTTGCTTACTTTCCTAAATTTAGATCGGCCCTTCCATGACAAGCACTGAGCCTGCATTCCATTTGCCACACCAGTGATAACAGGGATCACCAAGAGCTTTTTGTGGCTCCATGAAAGACATATCTCATGAAAGGGATGGCATTAAAGTGTACAACTAAGAATGTCAGCTAACATTCAGAAAAGACAAGCCACCAGGAATCATGTTCACAGTCACAGAGACCTCAAAGAGGTCAGAACTAGAATACTCAAGGAAATCAGAACAAGGAGAAAAGGTTCTGGTGGGATTCAGCACTGTCCTTAGAACTTAACTTAAAACTTTGTTCTTCATGTTTCTGTTGATTAGATAAGAATGCTGAGGTTCCAAGGAAACAGGAACCCAAGGGCCCAAGCGAGTAGGACTCTGCCTGTGTCTGGCTGTTTCTGAAACCCATGTTCTTTCCATGACAGCAGACTATATCACATTAACATCAGTGTGGTTTTGCTTGTTTCAATCTGCAATGCATCAATTCAGTCATTTTAAATTAATCCTTGAAAAATCACCAAGAGATTAAAATGCAAATTTCAACATGACAAGTGATTCTGTTTTAAACCTACACAAATTGTTCTCACAAAGTTCAATGTCTCCTGAGAGGAAAAGCTTCCTTGCTATGTTGTTGTGTATTTCAGATATAAAATATTTTTTCTCATGAATATCACAAGTCAACCCCAGGGGGGGTCAAAGCTTAGAACCTGGGTTGCTACATCCCACTGACCTGCAGACTTAGGTTAGCAACCAGAGTGAATCAGCTCTGTGCATGTGAAATGAGGCTCACCTCTCACAGAGTAGCTGCAGGGATTAAAATGGAATGGTGTGCCTTAAGAGACTGGTAGACTGGTACTATTATTCTGCTCAGAAACAAACAAGAACAGCCCTCTACTGGTGTGCAAAGGAGGATTTTGGGACAATGGGTCATACACAGGGAATTAGTTCATTAGTGACAAAACCAGAAGGGAAAAATCGAAATTTCAAAAATGGTGGGATAGGGTGATTATATGGAAAAGACGGCCTAGACAAACATTTCTAACCTCAGCAGTTATGGTGCTGAAATTTAGGCATTATAAAAATGTTCAGTGACTTTAAAATCAAGTACTTAAGGAATTCTTGACCCTTAAAATAAAAAGACGAATCATATCCAGGTAACCATTTTTATCATATTATTTAGCATAGAAGAACACGACATGCACCTAGGTATTTTCTCAGAGAGAAACTCCAAGTTTTCTTTTTTCCCCAACGCCTCAAGGGAAAGTCAAGTAAAAGC
Organism: Dicrostonyx torquatus; assembly: GCA_028555095.1. NCBI lineage: Eukaryota > Metazoa > Chordata > Mammalia > Rodentia > Cricetidae > Dicrostonyx > Dicrostonyx torquatus. Next base: position 5,340,406 of record JAQHUG010000107.1, read on the forward strand.
ATTTTCAAAGCTATGAACTTTGAGAAATAGAAGAGAGGTGTCAATGTACTGAACTCTAAAATGATGTTATTAATGAACTGGTTCTCAACTTGGGACCACTTATCACTGAGGGCACACTGGGTAATTCCTGGAGACATTTCTGGCTATCATGGCTTGGGGAGTGGAGTAAGAAGGAGACTGAGAACAATCATAGAGTGAGTACCACCCGAGGATGATTTTTAAAAGAATCCAACAATGCATAAGACACATAACGAAAGATCACCTGATCCAAAGTGACATGAGAGTTGGTGGAGGATGAAGGAAAAGCTGGACACAAAGGTTGAGATGGGTGGGTGGACATGGCAAAAAGCGCCAAACCCAGCTTACACACAGGAAAGCTCAGGAAGTGGAGTTGATCAGCCTCCAAAGGTTAGGAAAGGACACAAATGAAAAGGAAGTAATTCATTCCCAAGGTTCTTCTCTTAAGCCCCCAGCTCCTCAGCGGGCTTCTTGCACATGTCCATCTAGAACCAGAAGGGCCTGGGAATACCAGTTGAGGATGGTCAAAAGGCACTAGCTGCTCAGGAGACTGATCTGGAAGGGTTGCTGGTATCCATTGACAAGCCTGGACAATGGAGGGAGATCAGGAAGAGGAGGAAAAAGAATCAGAATTAATTTTTAAATCTGGGAATAAAAGTCTCACAGATGAGGCTTTTTTTTTTAAAAAGGAGAACAATAAGATGTCCAAAGGAGGAAATGTGGAAGAACAGAGAGGTTGTTGAAGAAAGTAGAGGTCAATCTAAAAGAGAAATGTGGGAAACATGAGAGAAAATGAATATCAGTGGATCAATACAGGAGGTTTAATCCTATCTGCCACAGAAAAGAGAAATGAAGATAAAAAACAAACAATAATGTGTGAATACTTGTAAGCTCTGAGGATGTGAGTTTCCAAAGCAGATAAGATGATCAGTGACAGGGACAATGGGTGAAAACAGACCTATTAAGTATGTCATTGTTCAATTTCAGGATATTAGAAGCCAACAGATCCTAAAAAATAATAACAGGGATCAAATTGACCAAACCTCGTAAGCTACAAGAGTAAAAAGTAGCCAGTGAACATGCATTCACATTTCTGGAAGGAGAGCGATCTGAAAACTAGAATTCCCTATTCATGCTATCCAATCACACAAGTTCAAAACTGCGGCCTCCAACAACAAACACACTCTCAGGACACTTTGGAGAATGCTTTCAAAGAATGAGGAATAAAACGAAGAAAGAGGAAGATGTTAAACCCAAGATCTCATACAAGGCAAGTTGTACAAGAGAAGAAAGGAACCACAATCTAACTGCTAAACTTAGAAGAAAAATGGGAGAGAAACGGACAAACGAGAGCCTGGGTTTCTGGGACGGGGCACAAAATTCTTATCTCACATAAGAAAATCAGTATGTAATACATGAAACAAACAAACACATCCTGAGATGTAGCAACAGGGACGTTAAAAGTATGACGGGGGCTGGAGAGACAGCTCAGTGGTTAAGAACCCTGGCTGCTATTCTAGAGGGTCTAAGATTTGGTTCCCAGTACCCATATGGTGGCTCAGAACTGCCTGTGATTTCACTTGCAGAGGATTTGATGCCTTTTTATGGTCCCCTAGAGCACCATCAATGATATGGAATATACTCACACAGTAACACAAATGTACACATAAATAAAAACAAATCTTTCAAATGATGGAAAATACAACTGTTAGAAACTTGGAAGTAACTGCTTCTGTGGAGTAAATATGGAGTACTTGGAGATTACAAGCTTTTGGTAATCATTATGTGGTACCACAAGATTTCTAAATTATTTACACTAGTAAACAAAAAATATCAAGATTGGTAGTGTGGCTCAGAGGTACAGTGTTTGCCTAGCAGATACAAAGATCTTTACTTAGTGCTGGACCACAGGTACACACATTATTAAACAGGACAAAATAGGCAGATGTGAACAACTTTTAGGATAATTTAAACCATGAGCAAAATAATAGTGAACAGTATTCCATTTATTTATTTATAAAAAGTCTAGCCAGGCAGTGGTGGTGCATGCCTTTAATCCCAGCACTTTGGGAGGCAGAGGCAGATAGAACTCAGAGTTTAATGCCAGCCTGGTCTACAAAGTGAGTTCCAGGACTTCCAGGGCTGTTAACAAAGAGAAACCCTGGCTCAAACAACAACAACAAAGTCTACTGCACAAACAGATTCTCAGTCATGGTTATCCTATAAAGTTACAGAGAAAGTTCTGGGGAGAGAGCCATCAAACGTTGGAGGGAGCACAGCATTAAGGTTGGGAAGGGATAGTGATAATTACACTTATTTTCAATATGTACCTCTGGTGATTTTTGTGATAGATTTTGGATGAGATGGGCAAATGTTTTTAAAAACCATTAAGTGAAGAATCAGCTTCACAGGTATGCATTTACTATGATCCCCATTGTATGTTGTTAAATTGTAGCTTCTAAACTTAGGTTATTTTTTTTAAAAAATAAATCAAAGGAATCTTTTTTTTTTTGCCTCAAGTATTACACAACTCCCAATTTAAGCAGTGATAAATCAACTAGCTCTAAATAAGACAAGGGCAGGCACCCAACACTCTGGTCAGCCAGCCATCTATCTCCATAGGGCTCCACGAGAACCCTAAGAGCTCTGGAACAGCACTGTCTGAAGGCTACAAAGAAAGACATCTGTTTGAGAACGACTTCCTCTCAGATTAGCACTCTTCCTTTATATCACACGTACACATAATCACATACACGCACATCACACACACACACGCACATAAACACTCACTGCATATGCACATACCTTTTCTATAAACTAGATCCTTGAACATACTAATAAAGCAAATGGATCACTGATGTATATATAGAGGAGAGAGTGGAGATGGCAATGTGTTTATCTTCCCAAGTTATTCTCTAGCCATATTATGTTTATCTTAACCAGTCACACTTTGCTAAAACAATTTTTATTTCAGTTTCCAAATTTATTAGAGATATCTATGCATTTTTGAAGCTTTTTTAACATACATTTTGATTAAAATATAATTATATCACTTTTCTTCTTCCCTTCCCTCCCTCCAGCCGCTCCCTCCAATTTATCTTTCCAAGTTCTTAACAAGTCTTGGTTTGCAATATTATCTTAAGAATAAATTTATTTTTTTTCTAATTTTGTTTTATTTGTTTTTATTCTTTTCTATTTTTTGATGTTCTACAGTGCTTTAGAGAAAATCTAGGTCCCTGCACACACTGACCAAGTGCTGTGCACTGATCTATATGCCCAGCACTTTAATTTCTTGAATTCAAATCAATTTCATTGTTCTTACAAAAGCTATGAATTTTCCTCTTTGGAGTCTGTTAGACAACATCATTTTAAATGGGAAGGAATTTTGGCACCTGCTACAATACAGATAAACTTTAAAGATTTAACATAAAGTTAAGTGGAAGAAGCCAGACACAAAAGGACAAACAGTACACTGAGGTGGTGGCACACATCTTTCATCCCAGTACTTGGGAGGAAGGGGCAGGTGTATCACTGAATATGAAGCCAGACTAGTTTACAGAGTGAGTTCTAGGATGGCCAGAGTTACACAGAGAAACCCTGTCTCAAAAGATAGTAAAAAATTCCACTGATACATGGTAGTTGAAAGTAGGCAGAAATCATAGTTAGAATAATGGTTTCCATGTACTGATGGTTATTGGTTGCTGGGTCCAGAGCTACAATTTTGAAAGATGAAAAAAATTCTGGAGACAATAGAATGGGAATGTACTCAAAATTACTAAACTGTATCTTCTGAAGTGGATAAAAGAGTCAATTTCATGCTATTATATTTTACCATGTACCTTGCAGACATCTCTTTAGGCTTTATTATACATTGTACAATTTATATTCAAGTAAAGCATTTTGCTGATGTGACCCAACGCAGAATGATCATTCAGGGGGCAAACAAGAACCTATGCATCTGTCAGTCCAGCTCACACCTTCTCAGCCCTTAGAAGGTGAGGATGCACATCCCATTTAATTTATTATGAAGTGAAGAGCTTTCTGAGAAGTGAACACAGAAGTGTGTGTATTTATATACACCTGCTCTAATAATCATTTACATGGGAATTTCTTTGCTAAGAACATCTCATCTTATGATGAGAGAAAGGAGAATCTGAGTCTCCATTGTGAAAGAACACCTATGTGCCCTCCAATGGAGTATTATGCAGTGGACAACAATGATTCTCAACTATGAAAATCTAAGATGTTCTTCTAATATGTGATTTTAGTTATTTATTTATTTTATTTACATTTATGTGAAAATGTCCTAAAAAGACTGGAATAAATAAATATCAACTGTAAGGGATTACCTGTGAGAAATATGAAGAATACCTTTTCTTGTGTCTGTACTCTATACATATGTTCAAGTTACTTTTGCTATTTATAATCCATTGTTCTTTTTTTTTCTTTTAGTAATCTACTGTAAATAGCATTGAAAATATACCCTATTGTTTTAAAAACACAAGCAGTAAACAAACAAATGTAATGTTCCCTTTCCAAGTACTCACATTCTCAGGTATGCTGGGAAGCTCTCTGGTATCAGGCACAGTGAAATAAGAATGCTGAAAAAGAAAAAAACACAAGCTGCATATTCTTTCAAGATGAGCTACCTTGCACTTGACTTAACTCCAAATTTAGGTAAATGTTCTGAATCATCTTCCTTACTTAGATGAGGAACTATTTTTTTGTAGTAAATATCCACATTATAGCTGCTTAGGCTAATGTTGGATTAATGCATTGATTCATCATCATTAAAGATCAAATGTCTTTAGGGGACATGAATGAAAAACTCCAAGAAGCTAAAGTCTAAATTCTCATGTGATATTTGCAGATTTCTAAACACAAAGAAGTGGTCAGTTTTGAAATGTATTATTCAATGGGGCAGTGGACTCTCAGAAACCATATAATATTAGATTCACTCACTAAATGATAGAATGTCCCCACCAATCCTGCAATTCCATTTTAGCATTTGAGGTCTCACCAATCAATACTGTAGTCAAAATCTGCTCATATGATGCTCAGAACAGTCCCAGCCAAAGGCTACTCCATCTGAAATGGATACAGATGGGTGCCAATGGAGAATGAGCTCCTGACTTACAGTGTGATTGTCATGGAAGAGAGTTGGAGCCTGGGTGAGAAAGACATCAAAGACCTATAATGAAGCATTTCCATGTTTGTAAGATGCCTGTATCTCCAAGTTAAATGAGAACTGGTTAAACTAATGAACCTCCTCTGCTGCTTCTAAATGCCTGGAAGATAATGGTAAGTGGTACTGGAAGGACGGACAGTTAAAGATGGACTGTGAAAGGCCAGGAAAGCTCAGTGCAGAAAGATTCAGCTCACCCATGGCCTAAGCTCAAATCTGGACTTCTCCCCCAACCCCTTGCTCCTGGGTAATGGGAAAGTAAGTAGGTTTCTAAAAATGAATTGTATAGTCTTTCTAAATTAAAGGGTCCTGGAGACGAGCTGTACTACTAAAGATGGCAACAATGAGCTGCTGGTCTGACACACAAAAGAAATTTATTGAACACCTGTTTATGGAAATTTTTATATTAAATACTTTATAAACATCACTTCTAATTGCCACAACAAAATTTTAAGATCGCTATTACCTCCATATTACTAATGATAAATTAATGTTCAGTGAGGCAAACAGTCTAATATGACTCAGTGAGTATATGTGGGAACTAGGCTTGATGCAGAGCAGTGTAACTAACCACACCCAAGCCCTTTCCATTGTAGCACTCTTACTTAAGTCTGTGCTTTCATTTGCAAACACAAAGGCACTTGAGTAAGAACATCATACACGAGGGCATTTAGCACACAACAAACGGCATCTTACTATTTTATTTATTTGAACCCAGGGTTTCACTACTGCTCCAGCTGGTCTGAAACAGACTAGACTAGTTTTTGCCTTGTACTGATCTCCTGCCTCTTCCAGAATGTTGGGATTATAGGCATGCACTACCACACCCAGATTAACAAATGGATTTTAATACAAAATTATTATTTTTTAAACTGCTAGTTTTATATTTCTGTTTTTCTCAGTCACCTACATCAGCTACATAGGCATATTCTCTTGCACAAAGTGGTTAAATAAACAAAGCCCAGGCTTGGCATTTTACCAATATTTTAGGATTTCTATTACAAATGAGATGCTAGTCCTTCAAATAAAAATGCATTTTGGAAAGAAGACTGTCTAGTGAAGAGGGGGAATCAGCCTTTACAGATGTAATAGATTGTAAAGAGTGAGCCTTCAGAGCTCTAAACCAACTAGTCCCCAGGCTGTCCTTGGAGATTCTGTCTTGCTCCATTGCCCATGAAATGCTGGTGACCAGGAGAGGTCAGAAACATTCCTAGAATCCACTGGAATGAAACAGCTGCACACCCAAAAGTTCCTCCTACCCCAGAGCTAGCTTGTCCTTGAGGCCTGACAGCAGGCGGCCTGGCAGACGTTTGGGGAAGGAGTGGCCCTTCCACGCAGCTGGTGACCTAGCCAGGCTGCTCCACAGTTACCTGTCGGATGTCATCACAGGCTGAAGTGGTGAGATCGAGCTGTTTAGGAAAAAAGATTGAGACAAAGGCAGGATTGCCCTGCTTTACTGATGACTGGGTCTAAAGCACACTTGTTCATGTTTTCTGGCAGTCCCTACTCCCCATGAGCAAACCCTCCATAAGTAAATTCTTTCCTTCTTTCAGCTTCCCACCTCCCTCCCTGCCTCTGTCCCTTCCTACTTTCAGCTCAGCACTGTAAAAGCTAGGCCATCATTTCTAAATCACATAACTTTGTATGGACACTTTCCCTCTCTAAACTCTACAGCATGAGAATGTTAACACCTACACTAGGACAATTTTGAACACTAGAGGTGTGTATTTCGTATAAATTAGGAACATAAAATAGATTTGTTATTGTTAACATTATTGGCAATATTGTGGCTTTTGATATCATTCTGGTAAAACTCACTTTGCCTAATGGAATCAGACACCTTCCTGATTCCTGAAACTAGCACTATGTCTGTTTCTTGAGAAGGTGGAAGAGGAAACTCTCTAATCCGCCAGGTCTACAGGATAGGGAGACAGGTCTGCATGACAGTGGATGTCTGAAAAAGGTGTCTACCACAGATTTCTGATAAAGCCACGATGCCTTCTATCTAAGAGATCAAATAATTTAGTAACTGAATTATAGAAAAAAAATCCTATACACTCTTTCTGACAAATAAGGAAGCTGAATCTATACAGTTAGAGGTCTTGATTAAAATCACTTCAAGCACTAGCAAAATAGACAACTAGAACAGAAATTTCCCATGAGTTGACTGAGAGGAATTTCTACTTCGGCACATTACACAATATACAGGATGCATCTCAAAGCACACAAATAAATAATGACTGTTGTAGGCCAGAAACGATGCTGAGAACTCTCACTCTGTCTTCAAAGGATGGGCACTGGATATCAGCTTACTCCAACATGATGGAACTAAGTCTCCAAGAGCACACCAGAGGATTAGGGACTAAGAGAAGGCCTAATACAGCTTGTGAGGTCAGGGGAGGATTTCTCAAGAAGCAGAATCAGAATTGGTTTTGAAGGATTCACGAGCTAACAGGCATACAGGAGAGAGGTAGTATTTGAACACAAAGGTCCAGAATGGGCTTTAACTGTGACAGAGAGGATACAGGTGACCAAGGACGGGACGATGAGGCTAACAGCTCCAGCCATCCTATTCACTGCATCTGTGACTAAGAATATGAGTGGCCATTTGGGAAGCATCTATTCTTCAGTGAATCTCAGAGAGAAGGAGAATCCCACACCCCAGATGGCCTTGAACCCGGGCTTAGGCTATGAGTGGGGCTCTGGCCTTCTCAGAAGGTTCATACAAACATCCTTTCTTGGGGTGGCCATCATCCTGTTCCACTTACCACATTGAGATGAACAGATGCTCCAGGGTCAGGGATGGGAAGTCGGTGCAGAGTTTCAAGAAGTTCATTCCACTGACTTTCCTGAAAGAAAGGAAAGGCCCAAGTAACAAAAGCTGGACCTGCAGTAAGGTACTGGTGCACAGAGAGACAGGTGAGAGACACTGGTCCCAAGACAAAAATTTGATATTCAAGTTTGATATTCAAGTTGAGCTGGATAAAAGACATTGCTTATGGCTCAAACGCAAGAGCCAAACAGATCCTCCCACATCAAGTTTGACATTTTCTATTCAGTCAGATACCTACCATGACCACCTTTTATGGATCTATACCATAAGCTCTCAGCATATCTATCCCTTCAACTCCATAGCAACAACTTCTAAATGCAAACAATCTGAACTTCCTGGGCGGAGGTGGTTGGGAGAAATAACAATGAGACTGTCGGTCTTGTCTTCATCATAATTACCCTCAATTAATTTTATTGAGTATTCACTGGGTATATGTAGCAGCCTCCAATTACAGAAAGTTAGAAATGAAACAAGTTAACCAGCATGTGATACAGGACAACAATCATGCATTTTAATTAGGGAAAGTGAGCAGCTGAATAACATGCAAAGCAGCACAAATTATTCGACTCAAAACAGATTCGCCTTTAAGATGCTCAAAACAACAGCACTCAAAAAGATTCAAAAGCCATTTCTTCCCTGTGGAACTCTGTGTGCTAATAAAAGAAAGTTAAATTTACATAGTTAGCCATGTCCTAACTACTGGATCCTTCTAGTCACCCACTTAGGAAGTGTGAAGCACTAGTCTCGTATTGGACAGTAGGCTGCACAGTCCAGGAGGAAGGCAGGATTGCTGTGTTCAGGTCCTCAGCCTTCTCTGCTTCTGGCAGGGGGCCTGATATGAAAGGGATGAACTTAGTTTTCAAGTGTGATTCAATATGTGCTCTGACAGTCAAGTTTCTCAGAGGACATATGAGCTTGAGGGTGTGTGCATGGGGTTGGTTTTATTCTGAAGCAGTTTCATACCTACAGAACAATTTTAGAAAGAGAAAGGCTCTTTCATTGCCTCAACTGTTTGAGAATGAGTTGTTGGCATTATACTTCATTACCTACACACACACACACACACACACATAGACAGACAGACACAGACACACACACACGCTTTCTCCAAACAACCACATTTTATCACCACAACCAGGAAATATGCTTCAGCACAGCAGTGCCATCAAATCCTGTCCAGTTGTGCTGTGCATGTCCTCATGGCAATCAAATCAGTTTGGAAGCATGAGTGGCCTTCAGCAGGGCTCACTCTTGAGACTCCTTTTGTTGGAAAAACCCCCGTCTTTCCTAGATCTGTAGGACCTTGACCACCCATTTTGCAGAATGAGTCTCAGCTGTCAGATGTTTCCTGATGAAGCTCAGCTTGTCCTTTATTGAGGATGTGTTCTTGCCTCCTGACTATTTCATCTCAGATCTCTATTAGGCAACCCCTCCCATGGCATTTAAAAAGCATTTTGTAGCATGGCATCTTATGGAAGCATCCCATCCCTCAACTTTTGAATCTAGCTCTTATTTATCTTACTACAAGTGCACAGCTTTCATTTGCTGTATATTGTCTTGATGCTCCAGACTAAGATAAATGGGAACCTCTTGGCCCTTTACCTTGTGTCTTGAGGACATATCCCTGGTACGTATCTTGGAACCCCATGTGTTTATGCTTGCTGTTCCTTGGGAATGCTGATGTCAGGTCTTCAGTGCCAGAGCCATCAAGTACCACATACACAGGTCACCACATACTTCACATCTCAACTTACTTTTCTCTTCACACACTTAAAGCCTTAGCTTCACAATGATGCCTTCAATTTCAGGCCAATACAGATTCACGTTCCTTGTCTTTGCATACGGTGACTACACTGCATAAAGGTTAGAAAAAAAGACTTGCCCCTCTCTTGGGGCTAGATCTTCCTATCTCATACTCTGGCACCAAGCACCAAGTTACCACTGCTGGTTCCCTTCCTGTTTCGATCTCTGCAGATCTCCACTGAGTTCCCATATCTCGCATCACTCTTATCCCCCATTCCTACTCTCCCATATACATACCTTCATCTCCTTTGACTCCAACACCCAAGCAGGCTGCTGCCCAGCTCAGGTTTTTTGTCAGTCCTTTCATGCAGGTTCCTGTTCAGGGTCTGACAACACTGGAGCAAGGACTCACACAGAAATCCCCATGTCCCACCTTAGGCTACAACACTTGGTGATGTAAATTCTTTCCCAAATAGAAGCTTACCTCACCCAACAATCCCATGACTTCTGGATGGGAGAAGGATGTTTTTAGGGAACAACCATACTGGTTTTGTTTGGGTCTTGGTTTTCATGTTTATATGATGTATGTGTTCTTGTGTTTGCATGTGCACATGGAAGCCTCTGGCCAATGTCAGGTCTTCCTAGATTGCCTTCCACTTTACTTTTTAAGACAATGACTCTCAGTGAATCCAGAGCTCATTTAGTCAGCTAGAATTTATGTCGAATGGGCTCCAGGGATCTGCCTCCCCCTCCTCCTGAGTGTTTGGATTATATGTCGACACCTGCTATGCCTGTCTGCTATGTGGGTGATGAAGATCCAAGTTAATGTCTTCATGCTTGTTGACCACGTATACTGTCAACTGAAATCTCCCTTCCTTTCATTCTGTTCTGATCTCATGGTCAATAACTTTTGAACAAGCCAGTTGTAGACAGAGTCCTTACTCTTTGTTATTATAATTCCTTTAGCTAGAACAAACTTTGTAGGAATTCTGAGTCAGGAAAAATAGATTCCAGTCAACTAAGTCATGTGACTTATCTTGGTTTCCCATCAGGCTCAGAAGACAAAAATACTGATCCCACAGGGTTATCCTCAATTTACAGTACCCGTCCTTTCCCAAGTTTTCCTTTGCTCGCCCGTCTTTCCTTCCTACCTTTCTTCCTTTCTTTTTAATTTCTTTGAGACAAGGTCTCATGTAGCACAGACAGGCTTCAAGCTCACTTCCCGGCAAATAAACTGCTAGCCACCTGAGTTTCCATTTGTAGTTAATGATGGTTTTGAATTCAGATCCTCCTGGCTGCCTCTCGAATGCTAGGACTATGGGTATATACATTTCTAGATACATTTTAAAAAGAGTACTAGGTTGCACTATTGTTATAAAAACTAAAGAGCATAAAGGTAGAGTTTAAAAAAACAAAACAAAACATGAATCAGTCTCCAGTTCAGAGGCAATGTGTTAACATACTATTATTTATCAAGGATACCTTTCAAATTGAGTGAAAACCTGAATGCCTGACCAAAGCTAAATGTGCATCAGAAATCGATGAACAAATCCCAAAGCAGCTTGCTACCTCATTCATCAAAGACACCAGTCTTCTATGATAGAATTCCTGACTTCATGCTTCCTTTCACACTAAGTGTAATGAGTGAGAAGCCATTTTTATGAACCATTCCTGCCATCTGTTGTGACCTCTGGAAAACATTTGTCACTGAGAACAATACACTCAAAGAAAAGATTTACATATAGCATACTCCCCCTACCCCCAAACAGCCATTTTCCAAAACATGTTTCAGGGAACCCTGCAAATCAGGATTCTGTTTGTCATGGATTAAAAAAAGATTTGGGGTAAAATAAGAAAGAAAGCACTGATTCACTAAGTTGTCCTACTGCAGGTCTTCTGAGAGCCTACATTATATGAGTCATATGGAGAAAAATTAAAGCAAATAAACACACACACACACAGATTTGGGGCTCTTTAAGCCTAATAATATAGAACTATACTTTCTTAACAGAACATTTTCAGAACCAGGATACTATAGATAAATCAAAAGGGAAAAATACTTATGGCATTTAATAATCATACTGTATCACTTTAACTTAAAATGTTGCCCTTTACAAACCCCCCCCCCCAAAAAAAAAACAAAAAAGAAAGTGAGCTACACAGGCAAATATTCAATTCAACTCACAAATAATAGTGAGATTTGTAACCTTTTTTTTTTTTTTTTTTTGGTTTTTCAGGACAGGGTTTCACTGTAGCTTTGGAGCCTGTCCTGGTACTAGCTTTTGTAGATCAGGCTGGCCTCAAACTCATAGAGCTCCATCTGTCTCTGACTCCTACGTGTTGTGTGCCATTAAAGGTGTGTGCCACCACTGCCCGGCAAGATTTTTGATTTATGAAATAAATGAAAAGTTCAACAAATGTTATCAATGACAGTGTGGGACTTGATTGTGTTGCAAAAAATGCACTTTAAGAAAATAGTGCAATTCTTTTGGAAAGTAGTTTGGCAAATGTTTTATAAATACTTATACCCAACAAGAAGCTTATAACTGCCTACCTAAGATTCTCTTCTTAGAAAAATAATGAAAACTGAAGAAAATATTTTATATTCAAAGATTTGAGTGACTGCTGTTCCCCCCACCCCGTATGTTCCCTCTATATGTAAGGTGGTTGTATGTGCATGTGTGTGTATGTGACTCTCACAAGGGTCAGAGGAGACATTGGGTGTCCTGCTCTAACATCTTTTTCCCTTCACATAAGGTCTGCCACTGAAGATGTACCTAGGTTGGGCCACCATGCCCAGTAATCCTCTTGTCTCTACCTCCCACACTGCTGAGGTCAACAGGGACACACATAGCTGCCTCTAGTCCTCACATTTTTGCTAGGGCTTTAAACTAAAGTTCTCAGGCTTGTACAGCAAGCACCCTTCCACCAAGTCATCTCCCCAATCTTTTTACAACTGTAAGAAGAAAGTGTTTTGGTGAGCTAAGGTACAGGCTACACTGTTAGCCATAAAAAAGTACTTAATATTTTCAACAGAGTGGAAGAAATGATTCTGCGACAATACTTCCCAAATAGGCGGGCTACAAAAATTTTAAATAGAGACCCAGACCACCTTTGTCATCATGGGTGGGAGTTTAGGTTAGCACATCATTTCTCCTAAACGTAATTAAGGTACAGAAGAACTATTAAAGGAATTTTCAGACTTTTAGAATAATTACTACAAAAATACCACAAAACTTTATCAAAATGGGGATTGTGGCAGCTGTTAAGTCACTTGTTAGTTAAGTGATTTGCAACAAGGCATGAGCAATTCAGTTTCATGACTTTGATAAATTATGAGTGAATACTTTGTGAACTTTCAGGGTTGTTGGGAAAATTTGACATTAATACTGGAAACATGAGCAGTCTAGGTATTATTTATTTACCTCAAAAGAAAAAAAAATGAAGAAACAACTAAAAATTTTAGCAATATTTATTTTGGAAATGAGGTAATGCATGCTAGGTGAGAGGTGATTTTCTTTTCCCTTCTAATACTTTCTGAATTTCCCAACCTTTCTACGATGGGCATGCATTACTTTTTCTTACAAATGTTTTAGTGAAATATAAGGCACACATTACTTTCATAATCATAAAAGTTTATTTGTTAAAAACAGTTATTATTTTTTTAAAAAAGACAAATACCTGTTGTTTTGTTGTATAATCTGCCAAGATGTTAAGGAGTTTATAAAACACTTCGAACCAGGGGAGGTAGCTGAGGAAGACAAAGAAACACAAGAAATGTTAGCATGCAGGTCAAAAGCCTGACTGAAGGATTAACTCAAACCAAAACATTTCCAGTTTTCTCTACATCCTGAAGATTCTAGCCATGACTGATATAAACCAAAACTGCTTAAATGTTAATTATTTCTGGGTTATAAAAACATGCCTGTGTGAGGCAGAACATTATATGCCCATTATTCCTGTGCCTCAAAACTAGATCAGGTTCACAGAGAGGAAATTCAAACTACAGTTTGCAATGAGGCACCATGTTTGAGTAGCTAGGCCTCTCCCACCATCGCACATTCTCTAGAAAAGCATCTATTCTACTTCTCATGATTGGACACAGAGCAAAACCCAGCACATTGTTAGCCTCTGTGTCCCACATGCCCTGCACAACACAAAACAATCATGTTAGTACACTAGACCTGCTACCTCTCCTTCACCTGTGCTATACTGGCTGTAGCATGAATGGATAACTCTCTTCTCTCTGCCATCCAGCAGGCCATTGCTCCTCTTAATTCACAGGACGGTCTGCCAGCAGAGCTCACTCTTGAAATTGGCCCTCTGTATGGCTATCAGAATGGCCTACCAAAAATGGAAGTCTGGATGGGCCTGGCCAGAGAGGGCAAAGTTGCACAGGCAACTTTGATATGCAGCCTGGGGTTTCTTCCCCCTGGCCCTCCTTTCCTTCCTGGCACTCACTTCTGATGACCAAAAAGACAAAGTGAAGAAGGTTGGCCTGGGGATTGGGGGTAGCAAGTGTGTGTAGTAGAAGAGACCCTGAGCCCCCAGCAGCAAAAACATAGACATTTGTTTGAGAGGACACATCTGGGGGCCAGACCCAGCACATCTGACACCGGCACCAAAGCCCAAGGAGGATTGGAGGCCACCTAGGTAACCAGGTAAAGAACAAAACCAAGAAGGGGAATAGAGAGAGAGCTTAGGCCAGGACGTCAGAGCCTCTGGTCCTCCCTGGGAACCCAAGAGACAAATAACCCACTAGTGCCTTCTGTAGTTTTGTTAGTTTTGTCACTCACGTCCTGCCTCTGTCCTTTTACTCACCACACCAAATGACTAAAGTGGGGAGGAACAAGGGATTCTGAGAAACTTGAGCCTCCCCAATGGAGGGATATGATTCACAGAACCTTCTTTTTGTTTTTCCCTACTCCGATACCTGTTACTAATAAGTTAGTAGTATTCATTATTATGAATGAATAAAACGAACTGACTTTTCTCCCCAAAAACTAATCCAAGTCTACACAGCACAATTATTAAAGTGGCATCCTGTTGCTATAAGATCCAGCAGTTCAGTAGGGCTTCTGTAGCTCTCCCTTCCCAGGATCTTGACCAACTCTCTGACTCTTCTTGCCCCAAGTTTTGTGCCCCAATTCCTTCTTTTCCATGGTGCTCATGCATATACTACTGCTACAATGCCCCCTCCTTCAGCATAACACTCATAGACATGGTTGTTTTCTCAACAGATTACACAGAGAATGTAGCACATCTTCCTTCGCTGTGTCCTCAGCACCAAGACCAAGAATGGAACTTGGCCCTACATTCTTATAAACACACTCATATGCGCATACGACTAGAAGATAGCATGGGCCCTTAGAGCCATGGAAGTTATGGAGAATTATCCTTATTTCAAGATGAGTACCCTTCCCTCCACTTTACATGCTTTGTTCTCTCTTAGGAAAGTTCCCAAAACTACTGAGAAGAGGCATGTGAGAAGCTTGCTGCTCAGGTCTGCTCACATCTATTCTGCCACACAAATGGTGTTTGTTCCTGATAGCCTGGAACCAAGGCAGGGCCCAGATGTGACATCCTGCTTGGGAGAGGGGATCAGCACCCTGTATAGATTACTGCTGAACACTGAGAATAATAAATGAAGTGAGAGGTAATAGAGAGGATAGATAAAGTGCATGAGCTCCTATCTGTGACGTCTGTCTGAAGCCAGAACATGCTAACTGTAAAATTTAAGTAGCTTATCACAATATACTGATAAGCAATTTAACTTTTCACTTCTATGACAGTATTATCACTTATGTTAATATGTTTCCATCAGCTCTGGCAGCCACATATGGACTCTTCCAGAGCAAATGGCTGCTGCCACTCTTCATAGTGCTAGCCCTGGCAGAGCAATGTAAACATTCAAGAGGGATTAGGCACAAGATAACATGCTCCGTTCCTCTTCTGCTAAATAAACGTTCATGAGTTAAAAGCCATTAGAGTAGAACAAGAAGCCCCCTTCCCAAGAAAACCATACAAATTAGAGGACTCTTAGTAAACAAACCCAGCCTGAAAAAAAAAACACCACAAGGTAAGCCCAGCAAGTCAGGAAAGAGAAAAGGGACAAGTAGGGGAGATGCACAGGAAAGAAAGCTCAGTTTCTTTTGTGAATGGATACAGGAAGCAGCCTGCTTCTCTCAGGCTTTGGACTAGATACAGCGCATACCACAGTAGTTTGGGACAACTAGTCATCTCATAGACAGAGCCTGGCATGCACTTTGCAGCCTCAGTAGCCTCATTTGGTGAAGACTGCCTGGCCCACAGAGCCAGCCCACTTCACTCTACCAGCTTCTGCCTCACCAAACCAATTCCTTTGGTTATGGTGGGCAGAACCATTGGCCATGGACTGCTTGATAGTTAGTTACCCAGGAAGCCAGGCACTTCTCTCGCCTTCTGGTCTGACCAGATAGAACTGTTCCCTATATGTTTTCCCATGTGTGTAGACAGATGAATGTCCAGTGACAGCAGTGGTATGGTTTTGAGACCAATCTGCAGCTGTCTTCTTCTTCAGAGAATCCCAGCTTCCCCAGCAAGAAGGCCTTGGTTCACAGCTGAGCTCTGTCGGCTGGCACTTCCCGTCCTGTTTCTTTAGTGCTTGCACCCGGCAGGCCACACTACCAGGAGGTTGCAGATGAAGACATGGAGCCCCTATTCTATCCTATGTGTGTCTGTCAGCAGTGAGTAAACAGTGCCTCCCAGTTGACACAGGAAACAAGTACTCTATCAGATAAAGTACTCCCTGGCCACATTCAGGGCCCCAAACTCTTAGGCTGGGTGTACTTGCATCTCCCTGCAAGAGAAGTCTGTGGTGAACTCAGTCTAAGTCTAATGATAAATGACAAGGAAGTTCTGGTCCAGAAAAGAAATGAACATAAGAGAGGGCATCCAGGTAGGAGAAATCAGTTATCCTTCCCAAGCACTGTTACTTCAGGTCTTTGGAGTGATGCAGAATCCTAATGGATCATGATTACGATCCCATCAGAAGAAAGGGAAAGAGCAGAGAACTGCATTACAACCACTAGCCTGGATCCACATGCCTCTCACAGTGCTGGTAGCTTGGTCCTCACGTTAATGGGAAGTGCTGTTTTGTGGGAATCCACAGAAGACCTCAAAGTTAGAAGAGTTGAAATAGTGCCACAGAAGCCTCTCGACTTGGCCTGTTGAGTATTGTGGGCTCATGGAGGTGGTACAGCTATGGGTTCCAGATACTGCTTTAACAACAACCCACTTCACAGTCATCCTGAAATGACCCCATCATGCGGCAGTGATGGCCTGTATGAACAGAAACCAGCTAGCCTGAATGTCAGGCACAGGCTTGATAAAAACCTTCTACTCCCTCCAAAAGTGTTCTCAGGAACTGAGTCTGAGGTCAGACTCTTGATCTTCTGATCTCTCCTAACTAAATGGATGGTTTAAGATAGCCATCATGTTGGGGGTTGTGTATGGGATAGGATTTCACATCTGTATCCAGCTAACCACCAGAAAAAGAGAGAGAGAGAGAGAGAGAGAGAGAGAGAGAGAGAGAGAGAGAGAGAGAGAGAGGAAGCTGCAGAGCTCAAGGAGAGAAGGTGATGACAGCAACAACAATGGTATAGAAAGCCAAGCAGAACAAAGAGATCATCTGAGATGCAGCTGACTGTGGAAATGATGATAGCAGGGCATCAATGCAGGGCAGCCAGATGGGGGAAAGATGAGAGGAGGGAGCCAACGTAGGGCAGCCAGGAACTATGCAAGCAGATGACAAGGGTGTCTATGGTAGGAGGAGGTGACAGTTCCATCTAAAATGTCAGTCCAAACAGAGTGAGGGAATGCAGCCATATAGGAAGGAAGGAGTGTAACAGGAGCCTGGTGACATACAAGCAAAGTGGTCAAATAACTAAGCATGCAATAGAAACCAAGGGTCTTGATAATAAACATGTAAATTAGAAATATGGTTAGGAAAGAAACAAGAATGAATCCCAGCTGGATAAAACTGAGAAATAATGGCATATAGACATAGTTAAGAGAGAAAAATAAAAACACAAATGTACACATTCGGATCACACACACACACACACACAGAGTTTCTAGATTGAGTGACAGAGAAGGTCTGTGACAAGAGATGCTTCAATTATAATAGGCACCCTCAGTGCCTAGTTATGGACTTCCAAATAGCATTCTCTACTAAGAATGAAGGTTTTGTGAAGAAATAATGTCTGTTTCCAAGGCCGGAGTTAAGAAATGGTTTGTGCCATAAGAAGCAAGGCAGTGTTCAACACATGGTCAGAACATTACCATCAAGAGATTCTACTGACAGAATCTAGGACAATTTGACCATCAAAGCACATAATAACAAAGGGATTATATGGAGACCAGGCAGATAAAAATGACGAATAGAATATTTGCTGAGTGATGGAGCTACTTGCACAGTAAAAGTAAGTCCTCACAATCAAATAATAATCACAGGGGAAACAGAAAAGAAAACCCTGAGGTTACAACCTTCATCAAATAACAGAATAAAACAAAATAGTGTGCCACCAGACAGAATGCCACAGAAAACAACACAACTTTATCACACCTTTGATGTGGAAGCAGAGCCTCGTCTCAAGGAAGCATCAGATAAATGGCACAAAGGGCCATTCTCCAATACAAGAGCCTCGCTGTCCTGTTCATAAACATGGAGGAAATCCTGAGGAACTGGGCTAGACTGAAACACAGACATACTAATAAATCCAATGTTAATTCTGAACCTGATTTCTTTTTTTTTGAGACAGGGTTTCTCTGTAGCATTGGAGCCTGCACTGGAACTAGCTCTTGTAGGCCAGGCTGGTCTCGAACTCACAAAGATCCGCCTGCCTCTGCCTCCCGAGTGCTGGGATTAAAGGTGTGCGCCACCACCGCCCGGCTGAACCTGATTTCTTAAAAACATAAAGGAACTGCCCAAAGATTTCATTAACTTTTTCATTTTTATGACTGGCATGTAGTTATGTAAAAGAAAACAATGTTTTTAATGCACACTAAAATGCTTATCTTTATGATTTATCATTTTAGTAATATGTTTCTAACAGGGGAGGAAAAAGCATCCCTTTGCGCTGAGGTTCCATTTTTCTTCTGTAAGTTTGTTAATATTTGAAACAATACACACAAAACAGTATCTTCCTCCATCAAAAACAACTGGAGTGTACACTGTAATGAGCATGGCCAGAGAGCAGGTACACAGCAATGAGAGAGCAGTGCTGGCAGCTGGGCAAGTTGCTCTCTGGCTCTCAGAGGTTAAATTCTGAGTGAACTGGAACCACATGAGCTAGAAAAGCGGGAAGCAGTGAACACAATGATCAGTATGAACAAAAATACCTCTCACAAACAAGGGCTAGAGTGAAGACAATGGTGAAGGCCAGAGAGCATGTAGGGCTGGACTCTGAAGGACTAAACTAATGAAGGCATTTCATGGTTACTGAGCACCTGAGATGAAAAGGGACCAAAGAGACAAGGAAAGAGAAGAAACATCCTGTGGGTGAGTATTTAAAACCAGGAGAAAGTGACTACTTCTCTCTTAGTAAACTCAGTTCTATCAGAACCAGTGACTCACTTCCTGAGAGTAAAATCTTAGCTAATATAATCCAGTCAGATTTAAAACTTGAAAAAGATCAATAAAATACCCTGGCTCTAGTTTAGGAGAAAACAATAAAAGGAATTTATTGTAAAATTTATCAAGTAAATACTTGGGGCATATTATATAGGAAGATAAAATGAAGTGACAACTGCCTGGCAGGACGCTGGACATCTGGGGAGATGAGTCAAGACTAAGGGCAGCGAAGTGGAGCAGAGGCTCCTCACTGTCCCTGATAAACTTCTAAGGTGCTCTTGACTGCAATACCAGGGAGAGGAATTCTCTTGTTTCCTGTCCACAGATTTTGCCAGGATTCATCAATGGCAAAATGTATCCTGGTTAAGATGAAATGGAATTTGTGTTTAAAGCTCTTATGTTAAAAACAAACAAACAAACAAACAAATCTCACACTCGTGTGGTGGCACATATAATCCCAGTAAAGGCAGAAGGATCAAGAGTTCAAGATCAGCCTTGGCTAAATAGCAAGTTCATGAACAGTCTCATTTATATGAGCTCTATCTCAAAAATAATATGATAAAATGAAATGCTTAATGTAGTGACTGTTCAGGCTCTTTAAGAAACAAGCCACGCCCACTCCTTTCCTGCCTGCAGCTGCAGATGCCTGCCTTCTCTTCCTGTTCCTTCTTTCTGGAGAGGCAGCTGCCCTTCTTCTTCTTCCTTCCTCCTCCTCCTCCTCCTTCTCTTCCCCCTCTCCCTACTCCTCCTCCTGATATTCTAGGTTCCAGTTGAACAGCCTTCCATAAGACACATCTCCTTCCCCATTATACCCAGCGCTAAAATACACTCTTTTTTTTTTTTTTTGAGACAGCATTTCTCTGTAGCTTTGGAGCCTGTCCTGGAACTAGCTCTTGTAGACCAAGCTGGTCTCGAACTCACAAAGATCCGCCTGACTCTGCCTCCCGAGTGCTGGGATTAAAGGAATGTGCCACCACGGCCCGGCAAATACACTCATCTCTAAGCACAACAGAAACCAGCCATGGGTGCTGGCCTAAGTTCTCTAACTCAAGTCTTAGGACTGAGCTGTGCATACGTCTCTCCAGGAGTGTGACATACACCTCCTTCCTGAGCTAAATGTACTTTAGCTTCAATACAGAGCTTTGTGGAATTTGAAATGAAAGTGAATTTCTCAGGCCAGCATCACATGTTACAGGAAATACTTTCCAGTATGTGCCTGGTGTTCAGCTGTCTTGGCATCTCAACTCACAACGTGAACAACTCACACCAGAAGAGGATGCAGCAGCATTGAGTTAGTACAGTGACAGAGGGTAGAACAAAGGTCTCAAAAGCCTTCCTAGAAAAGTGATACCACAGTTGCATAGCCGGAAACTCACCAGCTATGGCCCAACCATGCTCCTCCTGCCCCATCTGTGAAATGGGGATGTGACGCGTACCCTCAAATGGCTGCTTAGAAGCTACTACAAATCTAAGTACAGTGTGGAAACACACCTCCAGCTGTGCCTGGAGCAGGACTAACTTCCTTCATCCTGCTATTGCTGCACTCTTACTGCTAAGGAGACCAAAAGTCAAAGTAAGAGAAAAACACACCCCCCTTTGGAAGATCAAAGCCAGTCCTCCCAACTTGATCCTTCTGCTTTGCTCACAGCTGCTAATCCTGAATTGTAATTTTATTATAGTATCCAGTTAAGCTCAAGAATATCTGATTTATGCCCATAATTAACATCCCATTGTGATAGCTATTATATGTGTGCAGGAAAATATATTGTATGTGTCGAATGAGTGCAAATATTAATTTGTATTATGAAGTGAGAACACACACACACACACACACACACACATACACGCACGCACGCACCCCTCTGTGAAATACCCTGCTGGAACATATACTTGGATCTGATTTTGGAAATAAGGCTCCTTTCTCTCTTGATAGATGCTCAATAATTGCTGCTTTTAGAGGGAGTGTTTGCTGTCTTCTTTTCAGTGGTAGATGACTCTGATGGAGGGAGATTGGTCTGGAGAAACTCATGCAGTACTATGCTGCTATCACTGGTGAAATGCTGCTCTTGGGAGACCTTTGGAATAACAGCACCTGTGCTGACAGTGAGCTGCAATTCTCGGTATTTTCCACAGAATTCAGAGAGGGTGAGCACACAAGCCTTTCATCATGTTCCCAGGAGTTTATGGGGTGGCCCACTCCTGTACTCACACACCTGCAAGTTTCCCCATTCACATCATCTGACTTTATGGCTGGAATTACAACTATAATATAATATAATGGCCCAGTGAGGTTCTAAGCCAGGCCCACCTTGCCAAAGGTTTCACAGCCTAAGAGAGACATATGCTGTCTCTACTATTAAAACAAAACAAAAAACAGGGAGAAAAAAAAAAAGACAAAGGCAAGAAACGGTTCCATAAGAAGTTCTGTCCTATTTTCAGCAATCAACAGCAAAACTAATTATCCCATAGAGATACTATTTGACATTTTAGAAGTGAAAGCTAATGGGTAAGGGGGGACACTTATAAAGTGCTAGGTGCATTGATATAGTACTTACTGTAGCATCCATGAGGATTGTCCCATTTTACAGATGATAAAACTGAGTCTCAAAAGTGAAGTGACTTCCCTATGATGGCACAAAACTAGCCTGTGTTTTAAGTCCTATTTGCTACATAAAAGTAAGAAAGTAACAGCTGCACAAAAAAAGACTGAACATGAGATGACACAGAATTCTTACCTAGAGGTTCTCACTGTAACACCCTGATACAATCAAAGCTTGCCTCCAAAACCTCTAAGCTATAAAGTACCCTGAGCAATGCAACTTTGGCTGCCTCCCAACAATCCAGTAGGTTTTCTTACTTTGCTAGTCCCGGGGACACCAGTCATGTGTCCACTCTTCCTTGCTTTAGGAATTAGAGTCCATGTTATTTGGAAACAGAAATAAAAACAGCTCAATTTAAGATGCTTCAATCAAATGGGGCAGCGGGGGTGGGGTAGGGGTGGAGAGGTGGGAGTGGGAGGACTGTATTTTAAATTTCCAGTGCCTCACATTGGGACCTTAGAAATTACTAGAAAGATCTTAGGTTCTTAGGTTGCTAGTCTTTTTAAATTTAAAGCATGAGGCTCTATGTGCATGCTTGTGGTAACCATCAAGGAAGCACTAGATTAAACGAGGCACTGGGTTTCCATGAACAGCACCCATTTAGTTTATTGGCACCCACATCTCTGCTTGAATGCTCTTTCATTCCATCGCAAATCTCTCTATGAAAGTATCTGGTTGTCTCTTAAAGCTATTTACGTTCAATGCTTCAGTGCCTTTCCTCGGTGACATTTTCCATATGTTTCTTTCAGGGAAATGGTTCTGTCTCAATTAACAGAACAGCACACCAATCAGTATCGGAAGGCAGGGAAAGAAAGGATGCAGAGTCAGGCGTGAAGCAAGAACATGGGGTATGAATGTAGCTGGTCCAGTAAAACTAACGTTTTAGAAGGCAAACAGTTTGGGCCAAAAGAAAACGAACCTAGCACTTATCCCAAAGAAATCAGTGGGTGCTGAAATTGAATTCAAACACTCTGGGCCATATGCAACTTGAGACGCACAACTGGTAGCACTACTGGGGATTTATGACTTATGACTTGCTCATATTTAATTTGTAACCAAACACTTCCCCTTCCTCTTAGCTACCTTAGAACTTCTGATTAGCTCTTGTTTTTACAGGTCAGAGGTTAAATAAAGGAAGGGAAGCACTCTGGGGTGAGAATGCCCAGAGCACCACATCCAAGAGTGACCCTGTGTAAGGAACATTAAAATGAGTGATACGACCAGAGACTGCTCCAGACCACTGATGTTCAAAGCCTCCTGTGGGTGAAAGGCAGACCCGTGCCAGGAGAGTCGGCAACAAAGACAGACAGGAAGTTGGTCTGCTCTCAAGTTACTTCTAGTGACTGCCTGGCTCTCTCACTAAGACAATTCTCCTAAATAATTTTGTAAATAACACAAAGTTTTGAGGAAAGGAAAAGGAAGAGTTTATGTATGTCAAGCAATCCTCCTTCTCTTGCTTCTGTCAGCCACAGCAATCTGCCTCAAGCATCAGACTGTGCTACTCAGGAGAAACCCTCTGCCTCTACCTAATTCTGTAGCAGTCCTGCACTGGGCAGAGGGAAGCAGAATTCTCTATGCAAGCGCAGTAACACTCGAGAAGAGAACATAATCTGTTCAACTATGACTACAAAACCTACCTAGCTCCAAGCACCTTTGCTACTGTGTTGCTCATGATACATCAAAGAGATCAAAATAAAGACTTCTATTTATTTTGGGATTGACTATATGCCAGGAGCTCACCAAGAATTTGCTTATTGACTCTGTGATTTCAAGTAGATTCCAGAAAGTGATTTAGGAAATTGGAGAACATAAAGGATAGGTACTAGGTAGCTTATTGAAATCACATAAGCTCAAAATTCAAGGTAAACCCTCTGGACAGCTCATACACGGTGCACTTACTTCATCAATGTCTCTAAGCTGTTGTAAAAATGGAACAATTACTGTCTGGCAGCAATCTTTCCTTTGTTTCCTAACATAATCAAGGTTCCTGAGCAGAGAGCTGAATGGCTAGTAGGGCAAAGTTTCTGATGTGAAACTATGGTGGAATTATCAATGTCCTGAGAGGGGCAAAAAGTACAATACATGGGAAAATGTCTGCAGCAATGGCTGGATCAACCCAAAGGAAGGAAGGAAGTCACACATTCTGTACATACGAAAACCAGCCAGCTATTAGGTGAAGCTGAGCTTTTCTCTATTGCAGCAGAGAAGAGGAACCAAGACCTGAATAAGCCAACGAGCTAGGAATCCAGGACATTGTGATCAGAAGTGGGATACCAGATTGGCATTGTTACTCTCTACTCACGACATCCTACTACCCAGTCAGTTCTCAGTTTTCAAATAATCTTTATGCTTTGGGATTGTTGCTTTATTAGAAGTCAGGAAAAGATGTTGTAATATTACAAAAGTCTAAAATTGGCATTATAACCCCCCTTGAAACATGACTGCACTTTACAAACTTTAAAAAACAATCACAAAAAACCCAACTTTGGGAAAGGGTACTCAAGTCAGCACAATTCTGGGCAAAAACTAGTTCCTTTGATATAATTTCTTAAAGTCCTCCAGTATGAAAGAACAAGGAAGCTATCTTTTAATGAGTAACTACTAAAATTAACAGAAAGATCAGAAAATGAATATATTTTAACCTTATTTTTATCTGTATTAAATCTTGTGACTTAATTTTTGGTAGCATGTTATATAAATAGTTATTTCTTATAATTGTAAAACAAACACACATTTAAACATGTGCTAAGAGAATGTTTAAATAAACTATATTCAATCCAGGCAACAGAAATGGTATTTTAGTGTGTTTTTTGGTCATGAGAAAATTCCTATGAAATAAGAGAGAAGAGAAAAAAGGTATGGTATACCCACTTTGTCATGCATAGTCATGCACACTCTCAGAGAGAAGAAGAAGTAAAACATTACTAGTATTGATTTCAAGATTATGAACTATAGAAAACATTTTTTTCCACATTCTTTCCTAGATCTCCTATGGTTTATATATTGAGCATGTGGTATTTTAAAAGTTAAAAAGGCAAGACTTTTCAATACCATGCTAATCACAATTAAAACACCCTAAGTGTACAATAAGAATGATTAGAGTAAGCTACAAGATTTCGACTTCTAGCAAAGTATTTAGCACACAAAATATTTATAATATATCTAGATGTAAAAGCAGGCCCTATATTATATACAAATGTTTTCTCATATTCTCCCAGTGTCCCACAATAAATATGTATCATTTTTTGGGCTGGTAATGAAACTCAGTGATAGAGGCCCTAAGTTCAATATCTAATACCAATAAACAACTTTTATTAATTACTATGTTAATAAAAATGCCTCTTTGAAACAATGCTTCCAGGCTTCCAACTTATGGTGTTCTTGCTGGAGTTGGGAAGGCAGGCCATAGGGAGCAGAATGGCAGCCTGTTTCCTTGCTTCATACATATCTTCACTTCGGTGATGATCCAGTTCCCAGATGAGGCCCCAAATGTAACAGTAAGTGAGGCTCTAATAATTGCTCATACCCAAGCCTACTGCTCTCTCCCTACACAACTTCTACCAGTTTTGGTTCTAGGACAGAAGTGGTTAACTAAGCTTCTCATTGATTTTTCCTTAGGATTGGTAGAGCTTTCTTCAATAAACCCTGACACTCTTCTTGAGGAAAAGGAGGAGGAGGAAAAGGGGAAGGAAAAGAAAGAAGAGGAAGAGAAGAAAGAGGAGAAGGAAGAGGAGGAGAAGAAAGAGGAGAAGGAGGAGGAAGAGAGGAGGAGGAAGGGGAAAAGAAAGGGGGGAAGGAAGGAAGGAAGGAAGGAAGGAAGGAAGGAAGGAAAAACAAAAGGGGTGAGAATCTACTTTTCCCCATTATATTTGGGAGCCAAATCTGCAAAGCTGGACTATTTGTACCAGTGTTTAACAAGAACCTATGAATGTCAATCCAGAGCTAAACAGCTGGGGGGAAAAAAGCAATACAGAGCTGCTTGTCCTCCAGGAGTTTTGAGTCTCCTGGGAGACAGACATGGGAATTGTCAACAGCAATGCAATATATGCTGTGACTCAGTTGCCACTAGGAGCTGTGTGGACACCAAGGAAGGGCATTTCAACTAGATGAGTGGGGGGTGCAGCTGTATCAGGCAGAAAAGCTGGCTAAGTTAGAAGTCACTTCCACCTAAAGGGAACAAAATATAACGCAGACTCAAAAAGCTACAAATGGCTTACTTTGGGGAAGGGTTTTGTGTGTGTGTGTGTGTTTGTGTGTGATGGTTTCAGAGAATGAGGATGGGGGTGGAGGAAGGGATCTTGGTATAAAGTTAGGGCATTCCACTTCTAAGGAGCCTTCCAGACTGGACTCTAAACTAAGTTCAGCTCTTTTCCTGAGAGCAGAAGAAAGATCAGATAAAGCATGGCACAGAAGATGTACACATCTGGAACCAGACAGACTAGAAGGCTTAGGGCACAGCAGTAGAAGTCCTCAGTGGATGCGGCAAGAGAGGCTCTGGTTTTTTGTTTTGTTTTTTTCATTACTGAACATAGTTTTAAAAGGATTTGATTCTAGGAGGTCAGACCTGAAACTGAGTAAGTACTGTCAGCCAACAGGTTGGCTGGAACCTGCTAATCAGATGGCTGCCTGCCTCCCTTAGAAATAGCAGATGTTATAAATCATGGGGAGATTGCAGATGTGGAGTCAGACAGCCTAGAACAAAGGTGCGGTTTCCCTAGAGCTGTCACCTCCTCTCTCCCAGGCTGCCTCCCTCTGTAAAAGGACAACACTCCTTGTTTACCTAAAAAGGTGGAAGTTTAGAATAAGTTAAGCAAACTACCACGAAAGTGACTATCACAATTCAAGGAATGTATCAAGAACTGAAAATAAGAAACTTCTGCTTTTATTATTAGGTCAAAGATGCCTATATGATTTCTCAGAAGAGAGAATGGTACTCAGCCATATTTGAAAAGGCTTTTAGACGCCTGTAAAATGCTCAGTGCTACAAACTATATAGATATTCTTTATAATTTAACAGACCAGTGGGCTGAGCCAATGGGGATTTCTACATTAATATTTATTCATTTAACCCAAGATAAAGATTTTATTTCAAATACAGAAGAAATGCAAAGGGAAAAAAATTTAAGGTGGGAGCACACATACATTACCAGAATTTAGGAATAACTGACTCTCTATAAGGTGACATTACAAATATTTCTTGTGCTTTCCTAACTGAAAAAAGCCATAGATAGTACTTAGCTCACTAATTAGCTAAGATCCAACCCTAGAGGGTTTAGCACGCTGTGGTGATGTGAAAGACAAGACCCTAAAAGCTAGCATTAAAGACACATATGGATGTTAGCAATTTTGCCTTTCATGTGTTACAGCTTAACTTTATTTTTTAAGTTATAAACTGATTGGCCTAGTAGCTCAGACTTCTTATTAACTTATAATTTATATTAGCCCATCACTCTTTTTTATTTTATTTTATTTTTTTTTGAGACAGGGTTTCTCTGTGGCTTTGGAGCCTCTCCTGGAACTAGCTCTTGTAAACCAGGCTGGTCTCAAACTCACAGAGATCCGCCTGCCTCTGCCTCCCGAGTGCTGGGATTAAAGGCGTGCGCCACCACCGCCCGGCAGCCCATTACTCTTATCTATGTTAGCCTTATTCGTCAAGGCAGTCACATCTTGCATCATCTGTGTCTGGGTCACAACTGCAGACTGCTTTTCCCTCTTCCCAGCATTCTCGTTGCCCTGCTTCTCCTTCCTGCCTGGCTACTGGCCAATCAGCATTTTATTAAAACTAATACAAGTGACAGGATAAAAGACCACTGTGCCATAGCACCCCCCTTTTTAAAACAAGAACTCTGATATCTAATATTTTTTGTTTAGCTTTTTTCCTGGCCATTATCCATAACAACTTGTAACCAACATTCTAAACAAAGGAAAATATCCATAGTCTATTTTTTTGGGAATGTGATCACAGTTTTTCAGGCTACTTTCTGCTGAACTGGGGTGTACAGCTTAACATTTATGGCTCTCAAGTAGAACAGTTCCAGGTAACCGAAAGACCAGCTTGACAGGAGGGGCCATTCAAGAGAAGAGAGGAAGGATGCCTGGCTATCTCAGCCCCATCAGGCATGGTCTCTCTCTTCCCTGAGCCTGAGCTGGCTGTTCTCAGTCATGTTTGACAGATAAGAGTCTACTGCTACACCTTAGAAATGACCTGCTTAAGGTCATCATCACACTAAGGGACAGTGAGGGATTGAAGCAAAGGAAATCCACCATTGACAGGCATACGATGAAGCACACTTACTCTGCGTCCCTACATATCCTTAAATGAGTTAGCTACATATGGCTGCATAAGAACCACCCTCAATCAAAATATATACTTCAAAGACCCCAGAATGTTCTCTTGTGTCCTACCCACACTATAGTTAGATCATCTGTTCTCCACCTGTTTTTCCCATCATTGCTACCTTTTAAAAACCCACTTATTCTTAATGTAAAGGAAAATTCAATCATTTGACAAAAGCACTCATAGGTGTAGCTGTCAGAAGACAACTAGAACAGAGAAGACAGCCTACTCCCAGCTGGCTTTACTGTGCCCTGCTATCAACCCTCACCCCACTCTCAGTTTCTACACCCTCTTATAGGCTGCCTGGTCTTCTTTCTACCTACCTATCTATCTATCTATCTATCTATCTATCTATCTATCTATCTATCTATCTATTTTTAGTTTTTCGAGACAGGGTTTCTCTGTGGCTTTGGAGCCTGTCCTGGAACTCGCTCTTGTGGACCAGGCTGGTCTCGAACTCACAAAGATCCGCCTGCCTCTGCCTCCCGAGTGCTGGGATTAAAGGCGTGTGCCACCACCGCCTGGCTGGTCTTTTAATTTTACCTTTTCCAGAATGCCAGAAAAAGTGGGGGAAATATAGCACATAACTTTTAATATGGCTTTTTTTTTTTGAGACAGGGTTTCTCTGTGAAAAAGTCAGTCCTAGCTGTTCTAAAACTTACTCTGTAGACCAGGCTGGCCTTGAACTCACAGAGATTTGCCTGCCTCTGCCTCCTGAGTACTAGGATTAAAGGTGTGTACCACCACTACCTGGCTAATCTGGCTTCTAATATATTTTAAGCCACAGTTTTTATTTTACTCTTTTTTTTTGCTTTGTTTATATTTTGCTATCTACTGTTACCAAGAAAGGACAAGTTTTAAAGGCAGCATAGTCCCAAGGGCATGCCATTCCACATGAGAGGATATTATAAGAATGCTTCCAATCTACTGATGCATTAGGTCATTCAGAACCTCACCATCTATGTTAAAATTAACACATGTGTGAAATAAGCCATCCATGTTTACACTGCACATGAGAACTTCTGTATCGTGTTTTCTCTTAACCCAGAGGCCTGGCTCAGTATGGGTAGTCTGTCCAGATTTTGTTTCTTGATCAGAAAAGTGAGAACTCAAGTTTTTGTGATGTGATTCAGGCAGGTGGCAAGAAATGTAAGTAGTGACTCTTGGTAGTCAGTTGTTCTAAGCCGTTTAACTTTTATTCTATATAAAGAATGTGAGCACAGAGAATATAAGGAAACTTCCCTGGACACACCCACAGAATCCAAGAGTCATCCAAACAAGCCAACAAGTAGTTAGCTATCACAAGCGAGTGGAAGCTCTCTAATACTACTCTTTGTCTTTTTCCCATTCTGTATCCTACCAAGTAAGGTGCAAAAAATCTTGTCTGGGATTAGGAACTGAAAGTTCTTCAATGACTAGAACTGTAAGCTCAAAGTTACATCTGTATTTAATCTGTACAGTCTAATACTAACCAGGATTTGAAATAATATCTGTTCATCTATGTCTTCTGCATAGTTTGATAACATCTCTGACATCTTAAGGTCTTAAAACTTCAATGGCTCATTTGGTCATCACACATGCATTGATGGTGGGACCCTTTGAGAATTCTGAAGCAAATGAGTGAATCAGACACTATTTCTAGTCCCAAGGAGCTCAGTGTCTAGTGAGAAATCAGACCTGCAGTCAACAATTGTCACAACTGAGACACATGTTATCAAGGAAGTTAGGCAACCTAGATCTCACTCACCAATGTGATGCTATGTGCAAGGGAGGCTACCAAGCCCAACAACAGAAGTTGTAATTGTAAAATTAAGGTGTTGGAGAGATGGCTCAGCGTTTAAGAGCACTGGCTACTCTTCCAGAGACCCAGGTTCAGTTTCCAGCACCTACATGGTAGCTTACAACCATCTGTAACTCCAGATCTAGGAAATGGATGCCTCTTTTTATGGCCTGTGGGGACACTGCAAACATGTGGTACACAAATATGTATGCAGACAGGAAAAAATCTAAACATATAAAATAAAAATAAACAAATATAAAAATCCTAAAATTTAAAATGGTCACATAGGTAAACTTTACTTGCTTTTTATTTATCTTTTACTAGGTTGTGTGGGCAGTACTAGGGACTGAACCCTGAACTTTGCAAATACTAGGCACTCTACCATTCAGTTACATTTCCAGACCGTGTGTGTGTGTGTGTGTGTGTGTGTGTGTGTGTATGAAGACAGCAGTAGATCATCTACTTTGTAGATGAACAGCTGAATAAAGATCACCAGAATCCTAAATCCAATAGTAGTCTCTACAAAAAAGGCTATCTGATTTATATGAACAATTTTCCTTTACTTTTTTTCTGTTGGTTTTTTTTTAAAAAGGCACTTTTGTCTGGGGACAGAATATAAAATCAGGAAATAAAATGGCAAGTCTTACAACTGTGAACTTGAATCAGCTCATTACAGACCAAAGAGACATATTTGAATGCATATTGCTACATTCATTTACCTATTCTGCTGAGCTGTTCAATTACACAATTTTGTATAAAAAATACGGTATGTTTCTTTCAAAAGCTGGTATTTGGAGGAAAGTTAGAACAGCATGTTATGATATGCTAATACAAAGGGTTCATTTAATGGACAATGGCAATTTCTGAAATGTTCCCTGTACTTTAAAATATTGCACTTAGAATTCATGACTACAACATATCTCAACTTTTTTCTTTACTGCTGTACAATATACTCCATTGCCACTGTGAATGCAAACCAAAAGCATTATCACAAGAATTTTATTAGTATTTGTGATCTTTGAAAAGAGCAATGTTTAAAGGTGAAGCATGGGTGCAGTAGGCTGATCAGGTTGCATGAATGCTGAGAATGGTAAAGCACCATAATCAAGGGTCAAAATCAGGATGGAGAGAAAAGGGAAGAAAAGGAAGTTTTAAGTCAAAATTTAAGGTCTTAGAGGGAGAGGGCACCAAAGTGGTAGAGTTTATTCTAACCAGAAGCAGCTGTTACATTGGAATTAGGAAGCATCCCTAATGAATCAGCAGTTCTTGTAATACATACACCCCACTTTGAAATGTGAGGACTCTGAGATGAGAATTTCTTTTGATATATTTTCTACAGAGACTCATTAGACAGAGAAGAGGCAAAGACTGAACACACTTCTCTCTAAATTACAATGGCTATCTTCTGTTGTCAGTCATCAAGGTTAGGTAGGCTGGGCACTGGAAAACAAAGAAAACACATGGAGGAAGAGAAGCTTCTGCTGCCACACCCTCTGTGAGTCACCCCAAGGAGACCTCATCAAGTGCCATGTAAAAGTTACCTCTTCTTAACCAAAACCACATTATGTCAGCTAAGCCTGTTCTGTGTGAAAATGGAAATTAGAGCTGAACAAACAAGAAAAGGACCCTTCCTTTTACATTAAGAGGGACCTCTAAATTCTAACCCAATGAAGATCTGCTTGTAGAAACAATTTTGTTACCCAGTTTTCCATTAAAAAATATGCATATATACACAAATGCAGATATTTCACACCCAAGGCTCCGTATTCCTCTTTTGCCATGTACCATGCCTAAAAGAGGTTCTCAGAAAAAAAATCAGTGTACCTGACAAACAAGTTAAAGGTTAAAGGTATGTGTTCTGATACTATCTAGCCTACCAGGCTCTCTTCAACTTTTATCAGTCACCCTCTACCCACCTCCTTCTACCCTTCCCTATCTCTGCCCCTTCCCCTTCTGTTATAGGTTTCCAGGATTCCTGGAGCTTTAGTACAAAACCCAAGAAGCCAGGGAGAGACTTGCTGGCATGTTGCTGGGAGACAAAGCAACACCAACAGTATCTATGCCTTAAACTTGAAAAGGAAAGAATGTGATCCACTAAAACACTGCTTTTCATAAACTCTAATGACTTCTTAGATACTCCCAACCGGAGTAAAAGAATGCAAAGGAGAAACAGAACTATAGATAACAGAAGCTGAGGACCAAGACAAATGAACTCTGTCATTACCATGCCAGACAACAGAGGTAGAAATGAGCAGCATCTTAGAATCCTGGCCATTTGGGGGTGGGCAGTTGTCCTTCCCCTATAGATCCAGAGACCTCATAGGGAGGAGAGGTACAAAGAAGAAGCCAAGGAGTCACAAAGAGAATCACTGTACAAATGATCAGTGTTCTTTCAAATTTGTAACCACAAATGTTACTTTAAAATACATATACAGATATATTATATTTACTATCAAATGAGTAAAAGGAAACATACCAAAACTTCTACTGTTGGAAGACGGAATTCAAGAAAATTAGTTTCACTGAGTATGTGTGCATGTCTGTAACTCTAGCACTAAGAAAGGTAAGAAAGTGCTTTGGCTTCTCAAACACACAAACAAAAACTACCCAAAGTTACATTTATTCAGAGTCAGTTTCATTATGTCAACTGCTGGATTAATGTTTTTTAAGAGTCTATGCTTACTAATCAAAATGGAGAGTTGGGGAGCCAGTCTCAATTGATATATATCTACAAAATAACTCCCACACCTAAGGCTCAGGAAACATTGTAGAAGAAGGGGCAGAAAGATTGTAAAGGCCAAAGAATCAGGGAGTTTTCTGTGAGACTTAGTCTCTAGTAACCTTAAAAACTACATCCATAGTCTCACCAACATGACTGTCTAAACAAGGACAACAACAGACATGCCTAAGGGAAAGGGTAATAGACCACCAGGTTTCAACCCTACACAAAGAACAAAAGGCAACTAAGGCATGCTGAGAGTGGGAGGAATAGTTTATCCCAGGGAAGAGGACATCAATTGTTTATCCAATGCCAAACAATTAGCCCTGAAAACATACATACAAGGAACATTCTACAGACTGAGCAGGTTATATTCAGGATTATGTTTGTATATACACAGATGCATGTGACAACGATTAATGAAAAAAAGAGACCATGAATTGAAAGAGAGCAAGAGAGGTCAACGTTGTGGAGCTGGTTGGTGTCTCTTCACTTTTATGTGAGCTCCAGGGATTGAACTCAGGTTGCCAGGCTTATAAGGTAAGCACCTTTACCACTGAGCCTTTCTTCTTCTTACGTCAGGCATCCTTATTTAAAATAAAATTTTGTAGTCAGGTCATTGTTCTCTCTTTTGTTCCACTGCTGAATAAAGCCATCTTTGTGCTGATACAACAATATTTTGTTTATGACTTTATAGTAAGACTTTAAATGAGTATTTTGTTGTTGTTGTTGTTGTTGTTTTTTAAAGACAGAGTTTTTCAGTGTAGCCTTCCTGTCCTGGAACTCATTTTGTAGACCAGGCTGGCCTCAAATGCACAGAGATCCGCCAGTGTCTGCCACCTGAGTACTGGGATTAAAGGCGTGTGTCACCAGTACCCTACAAGTGGTATGTGTTCTACAGATTGTTTATTGTTCATCTTATAGCTCAGATTGACCTTCAACTCACAGGAACTCTCTTGCCTCAATCTGCTGAGTGTTTGGTTTATACTCCTTTTACAAAATATTTTACCATCATAACCTAACCATGCTGACATGTGAAACTGACCGCAGTGAGTATTTGGTTTCAAAGGAGCACTGTGTCGTTTCACTTATTTAGTTCTTCTTTGAACACAACACATCAATGATTGGTTTGTGGAATTTTGTTGACAACTCAATGTATATGTAATACAAAATGATCAAGTTGGTAATTAGCATTATAATCTTCTCAAAGAGCTATCCTTTCCTTATTTAAAAATTTTATTAACTTCATTTATTTTTCTGTGTGTGGGCATGGGTTTGCACACCTATGTGTACCATGACAACTTGTAGAAAGTCTAGGGATAACTTGTGGAAGTCAGTTCTCTCCTTCTACCATGTGGGTCCTGAGTACTGAATACAAGTTGTCCAGCTTGGGGGCAAGTATTTTTACCCAATGAGCAATCTTGCCAACCCAATATGAGTTATTTTTTGTGTGTGTTAAAATCCTTCAAACTCTTCTTTTCCAGTTATTTTGAAATGTATAAACTGTTT
Source organism: Dicrostonyx torquatus (assembly GCA_028555095.1). Classification (NCBI taxonomy): domain Eukaryota; kingdom Metazoa; phylum Chordata; class Mammalia; order Rodentia; family Cricetidae; genus Dicrostonyx; species Dicrostonyx torquatus. The sequence goes on from JAQHUG010000107.1 coordinate 5,374,743, forward strand.
TTTTAAATTTTTTTATTGATTTTTGTTGAGCTCTACGTTTTTTCTCTGCTCCCCTCCCTGCCTCTCCCCTCCCCTTTCAACCCTCTCCCAAGATCTTCATGCTCCCAATTTACTCAGGAGATCTTGTCTTTTCTACTATGTATGTAGATTAGATCTATGTATGTCTCTCTTAAGGTCTTCATTGTTGTCTAGGTTCTCTGGGATTTGTGGGCTGGTTTTCTTTGTTTTATTTAAAAACCACTTATGAGTGAGTACATGTGATAATTGTCTTTCTGGGTCTGGGTTACCTCACTCAAAATGGTATTTTCTAGCTCCATCCATTTGCCTGCAAAATTCAAGATGTCATTATTTTTTTCTGCTGTGTAGTAATCCATTGTGAAAATGTACCACATTTTCTTTCTCCATTCTTCGGTCGAGGGACATTTAGGTTGTTTCCAGGTTCTGGCTATGATAAACAAAGCTGCTATGAACATAATTAAGCACATACCTGTCCTTGTGGCAAGATTGAGCATCCTTTGGATATATACCCAAAAGTGGTACTATTGGGTCTTGAGGAAGTCTGTTTCCTAATTTTCTGAGAAATCACTACACTGACATCCAAAGGGGCTGCACCAGCTTTCATTTCCACCAGCATTGCAGGAGTGTTTCCTTTACACCACAACTTCTCCTGCATAAGTTGTCATCAGTGTTTTTGATCTTGGCCATTCTTACAGGTGTAAGATGGAATCTCAGAGTTGTTTTGATTTGCATTTCTCTGATGACTAAGGATGTTGACCATTTCCTTAAGTGTCTTTCAGCCATTTTAGATTCCTCTGTTGAGAGTTCTCTGTTTAGGTCTGTACTCGATTTTTTTTATTGGATTATTTGTTCTTTTGATGACCAATTTCTTGAGTTCTTTGGATATTTTGGAGATGTGGGGTTAGTAAAGATCTTTCCCCATTCTGTAGGCTGTTGTTCTGTCTTGTTGACTGTATCCCTTGCTTTACAGAAGCTTTTCAGTTTCAGGAGGTCCCATTTATTAATTGTTTCAGTGTCTGTGCTGCTGGGGTTATATTTAGGAAGTGTTCTCCTGTGCCAATTCATTCGACTGTACTTCCCACTTTCTCTTCTATGAGGTTCAGTGTGGCTGGCTTTATGTTGAGGTCTTTGATCCATTTGGACTTGAGTTTTATGCATGGTGATAGATATTATGTATCATTAGGCTGTTACAGGCTGATTTCCACAGCTGTGCTACAGAACCCCTGAAGAAATCCCCTCTGCATCTGACTGGGTTTTGGCATCTTTTATACACGCTTTTTCGGCATTCTCTAGCCTCCCCTTCCAGGCACTAGAGAACACTATATCATATGCTCCTTGTAGGACATCATTTTTTTTTCTTCCATGAGTGAGTGACAGCATGTGATATTTGTCTGACTGTGCCTGACTTTTTCTCACTTAACCTGATTATCTCACAGTGCCATCCATATTAGAAGACAAGATTTCATTCTTTCTCACAGTTGGATATACATACATACATATATATATGTATATGTTTTATATATGTGTGTATATATACATATATATTAAAAAATGAGATACTTTTGAAAAGTCTCCCAATTGCTATAGTTAAATTCTAGACACATACATTTTTTTAAGATTTTTAAAATTGTTTACATGTGTGTGCATGCACATCAGCATGTGCACATCGGTGTCCTCTGAGGTTCAAAGAAAGTATCAGATTTCTTGGAGCTGAAGTTACAGATGCTTGTGACCCTGCAGACAAGGGTGCTGGATCTATACTTTGATTCTCATGACAGACCAGTAAGCACTCTGAACTGCTCAGCCATCTTTCCAGTACTACACCTTGAAAAACTTGCTAGTCCGGTGAAAATTAAATACTCCAGAGGCAAAAAAAAAAAAAGGAAGGAAGGAAGGAAGGAAGAAGGAAAGAAAGAAAAAAAGAAAAGAGAAAAGCAGATTCTAGAACTGCTGAACCTTTCTGGTTTCTTGCTCTAGCAAGATTGAAAAACAAAACAAAACAAACCATATAAGGGACAAAACATTGAGGAAAGAACAAACACCCAAATTAAGGACAGCAAGAGAAAATTTGTAAAACAGTTTTAGGGCTGCAATTAGAACCTGTGGCAAGTAAACAAGCAAATCAAACACAGAAAGGAGCTACCCTGACTAAGGATCGCCTCTGTCTTGTCTTAGCAGAGATATATTAAAATACATGCTTTAAAACTAGGAGCAACAGAAGGAAGTTCAACATCTTATTTTAAAACATTTAAAAATTACGCTTATTTAGCCTGGCAAGGTGGTTCACTCCTTTAATCTCAACACCTAGGAGGCAGCAGCAGGTCAGTATCTGTGAGTTTCAGATCAGTCTGGTCTGAAGGACTACAGAGAGAAACCCTGCCTACAAAAATATACAATGTGTGTGTGAGTGTGCGTGTGTATACATAGACATCCCCACCCTTCAAATATCTATCTTTTTTTATTTAAAAATTTTATTATCTTCATTCCATATACATCTCCTTCTACCACGTGGTCCTGGAAATGAAGCTCAGGTTGGCAGGCTTGGAGGCAGTAGCCTTCACAGAGCTATTTCTCAAGCCTCAAGAAAATTTGCTACCTTTACCTCTACTCAGCATCACAGTAGTTACACCAAAGCACAAACAGTTCAGACCAAGGAAGTGAAAGTATAAAGAAGAAAAGGAGAAGAAGTAAATGCCAGTTACAAATCATAAAGTTTCTTATATGAATTTCAAAAAGTATGAAAACTACTAAAATTTATTAAGTACCTCTGCAAAGATTGATTTTTAAAAATCAGTTGCATTTTTATACAAAAGAAGAATAGAACATTAGAATTAGAAATGCATGTATAGAATCTATAAAAATAGTTCTTATGGGAAAAAAGGGCCCAAGATGTGGGTCATCATGGAGAGTATTTTAAATGTCACCAAAATAAAACTTAAAGAAATCGACACCATGTTCAACATAGAGCTGTTGGTTCACTTCAGTGAAGTCCAATTAAAATGTCGACCTTGATTTTATGAAAATCAACAGGAGTTAAATTTGCATAAGGAGGCAGAAAAATCAAGAAAATTAAACTATTATCTGAAGAAAATAGGTGAAAAAACTTTCTAAAAAGCTACAAGGACTAACTAATACATAACAGAAGTTAAAACCCAGGCACAGAGAAAATCTTGACATATTATAGAATTGGTACATGCAAGCACACTCCCTTCACCTCCCCCCAACAAAAACTCAAGGGAAAAAAAGGATACTGGAATTATATTACAGTTGAACACAATACTTAAATGGGAACAAAATAAATAAAACTGGATCCCATCTGTGTACTATCCATAACAAACAATTCCAGGTGGATTAAAAATTTAAATATGAAAGACAGAAACTTAAAACCTTTTTCACAATAGTAGACAAAGATATACAAAAGATATATAACCTCATCTGTCTCATGAACAGAGACAAAAATTCTAAAACACACCAAATCCAATACTATGTGAAACATGAAAATGCATTATTAAATGGACTGTGAACATTAAGAATTCAAAATAAAGGAAAAAGCCATGTTCATATCAACAAATGGACCAACATCTAGAACTGCCTTAAGAGTTTTAAAGCCTTTTCAGTAAACTAGGATAGAAGGGAACTACTTTAATCTATAGGGCATCTCTGGAAAACAATCTTTAGTTTATATTATTATATTTATATTATGCTGCTCTCTCTACAACTGGGAACAAGAAAAGGATATTGACTCATAACATTTCTGTTCATCATTCAACATAGCACTCAAGGGCCTAACTAGAGCAACAGGAAGAAATGGAAATGAAAGGTATAAAAATCCAAAAGGAAAAATCGCTACACACAGAAAACATGACTATTTACACTTCCCAGAGAATCTAGGAAGTAGAACTCATAACTGGCGCTAGCAAGGTCACAGAATACAGGATCAACACCCAAACATTAACTGTGCATACTGTAGCAAGTAATAGGCAAGCAGCAATATAAAGGAAAGGTTCTAGTTATATCATTACAAAATAAGGTAGAATACCTACACACAAGTGTAACAGAAGACATGCAATCAGCTGGTGAGGAAAGGCTGAGGAGAGATATGAAGGGGACCATAAGTGAAGAGACACTCCACGTTTCTGAGTTAAAGGCCCAGTGCTGTTATGATATTCTCTATAAACTGAGGTGTGGGGTCAACACAATTGCAATCAAAACTCTTCCAGATATTTTTATGGAAACTAAACTGACTACAAAATACCCTCTTCCCAAAATAAGGAAACACACACACACACACACACACACACACATACAGAGAGAGAGAGAGAAACCATAGTTGGAGAGTATATGTGACCAATATTTATTTCTCATTCTAAAGCCATAAAAACTAAGACACAAAGGTATAAGGACTAACAAATACATGTATAGCCTACATCCATCATACACATTCACTACCATGGAGCCAAAGTAATCCAATGAGGAAAAGTGTTTAAAGAGTATTAAAAGAAACTATTTCAAGACACAAAGTTTTCTTACAACAAAAAAAAAATCCTAACTGGATATACTAAAAAGTTCATTAGCCAAGAAAGCTCTGCTTATTACAAGACACTATTAAGAAAATAAATAGGCTGAAGAGTTTGGTTATATATATTTGCTGTTGTTGCAGAGAAAGTGGGTTTAGTTCCCAGCACTCACATGGCAACTCACATTGATCTATAATTCAAGTTCCAAGGGAACCACTGTCCTCTTCTGGCTGCCGCAGCCTTCAGGAATGCACTTGTTACTCATACATACAGGCAGAACATGCACCCATATAAAATAAAAGTAACTCTTAAAAAGGAAAGTGAATAAGCAATTTCTATTCTGGGAAAAAATATTTCCCAACTATAAGGACCTAGATAAAACTCAAATGCTAAAAATAATCAAAGATTGGACCAGATCCTTTGACTGCCAATAAGCACATTTTTAAAATGCTCATTAGTCACCAGAGAAATGTAAATGATAAAAAGCTGACAATACAAAAAGTAGGTATATAGAGCAACCAGAACTAACACTGTTGACAGGAAAGCAAATAGTACACTTTCAGAAAACATTTGGAAATTTCTTATAAAATTGAATATACAATCGAGGTACATGGCATGGAAATACCAGAGTGAACTCAATATTTTGTACAATATATGCTAAGTTTAAAATGACAAAAAAGGCCCATCCTGTGATGTAGCAATTTATTTCAGTTTACCTAAGAAGCATAAAAATGCATAGCCACAGAAAATTCACTGAAGCTTTGCTCCTTAACAGTGAGTAACTGGAACAACCCAGCTGATGGCCTACAAGAGCAATAAATAGTGATATAAACATGTAATGGACTAACTTTCAGTAATAAAAGTGAACTGTTAACCAAACAGCATTGGTACATTTCAAAACAAATCCTGGCATAAAAAAAGTCTTGCGTTAGAATATGTAGGATTTCACAGGGAAAGTTTGAGCACACCTTTAATCCCAGCACTTGGGAGGCAGAAGCCTTAGTTCTCAGTCAGTTTGAGGCCAGCATGCATGTTGAAATCTGAGGGCTGCGCTGAGCCACCCTACCCATGGCTTGCTCTGGGAGAGCTGACCCTCACCATGGGCATGAGAGGGCTGACTTCAATGGTGTGGGCACAGTAGAGTTGGCTCCACCCCTAGCCTTAAGGTGTGGTCCTGGAGGAAGCCTGGGCTGACTAACTCAGCTATCACCCAGGTCTACATTCAATGCTTTGAATAGGACCAGTCAACATTTATCACATCTATGTGAGTGTATCATGTACATGCTGGAGTACATGAAGGAACTGGTCCTATGGAACTGTAGCTGCAAGATCTCCATGACATGAGGCAACAGCAGGTTATCTGAGAGGAGTTTTGGTGAGGGTTCAGTATTGATGGTGTGCCAGAAGCCAGAGGCCTTGAACAACTCATTACAATAAACATTTGCAAGGACACTAGTTTGGACAAAAGGGTAAAATGCATGACACATGGTAGTTCCAAATGCCACTAAGACAAATGAAGAGGAGATGGAGAAATGGGAAAGACAGAGGAGCAAAGTGGTGCTTTTTTTTTTTTAATGTTTTTAAAATTTTTTTATTTGGGGGAGGAACACAGCAAGGGTAAAAAGAGCAGATATGGAAGAACTAGGAAAAGAGTGGGATTAGGGTTGCATTATGGGAAATTCCCAAAGAATCAATAAAAAATTACATTAAATCCTCTACTACACTATCATACACAGTAGTTTGTGACCTGAGATAGGCCCTGGGAGCACTGCAGAAGAGGAATAGCAAGAATGTGAACATCTGAAGATAGGGAGAAAGACTGTTACATGCTACCTTCAAGGCACAACATAGCCACTGCAACATTAACTCAGAGCAGCTGTAGTTGCACTAGACCTGCACAAGACTGGGCTTGAACAGTCAGACAAAGACAGAGGAGGGGCTACTGGGACCCTATACTCACCTTGTTGAATGACTGGCTACTGATACATTCAGTGAAAAAGGGAGTCGTCTTCAGTTGTGTACTGACAGGCAACTCAATCAAGCTCTGATATACAGTTAAAAACATCACAGAAACAGCCCTAGTTTAAACTTGTGTACCACAAAACAAAACAAAGATGTGAAAATGGGACTTGCAGGGAGAAGGGAGTTTGACATCGTTGGGAAGGAGATAAGACAAGATGGGAAGTGAGTAATCAAATGCACTGAATACATGTGTGAAAATATTAAAGAAATTAAAAGTAATAAACAATTTCTGTGGAGGGCCTAAGCGACCTCCGGAAGCAAGCAGGCAGTCAGGGCCCTATCTCCAGGAGCAGGTATGAGGGCCCAAGAGTCCTAAGGAAGTAGGCAAAAGGGCCAAGCAACCTCCAGGAGCAGGCAAGCAAGGCCCAGGCGACCTCTGGGAACAGTCAAGAAAGGCCCGAGCAAACTCCAAGGTCAGGTAGAAAGGCCCAAGCTAACTCCAAGAGCACCAAGCACTGAACAACCCATGACTGGAACCATGGCAGGACTCCACCTTGAAGGAGGGTTCATCTGTATTTCTGTGCTTTGATTGGTTAAATAAAAAAACTGCCTGGGCCATTTGATAGGGCAGGACTTAGATAGGTGGGGAAAAGAGAAGAGGAAAAGAAAAGACGAAGAAGACTGGGACAGAGCCAGTCGCCATGAAGCTCCTGGAGCAGATGGATGTATCTTAGAACAGTCCGGTAAGATCACCACCTCGTGGTGACATACAGACTTTTATAATGGGCTAATTTAGATGTGAAAGATAGCCAAGAAAAGGCTAGAGATAATGGGAAAGGCAGAGTTTAAATGAATACCATTCTCATGTGGTTATTTCGGGCATAAGCAAGCAACCAGCGGCTGAGTGGGCCAGCGACTGGGGGCTGGGAGTTGGGTGAGGAGAACACAACCTACACCTCTCCCCCTAATTACAACACCACCTCAAGGAGAGACCATCTATGCCTTAGTTCCACTGGCACTGGGAGGAATGATCACTGGAGAAAGAGCCTCGTCAACAGCAATTAGAAGAAATGGGTAGACAAACAAGGTAAGAACACACTCAACAACACCACAAGCACACCCCCAAAATAGTGGTTAAACAACAGCAAGACTTGAACACCCAACACAGATGAAGCAGAAGAAAACGACCTTAAAAATAACTTTAGGAAAATATTTGAGGCCCATTAAGAGGAAAGAAAAATTCCCTCAAAGAAGTATAAAAACATTTAATTTGATGTTAGCTGTCAGCTTGTTGTATATTGCTTTTATTATATTTAGATATGATCCTTGTATGCCTAATTTCTCCAAGACCTTTATCATAAAAAGGTGTTGAATTTTGTCAAATGTTTTTTTTCGGCATCTAATGAAATGATCATATGGTGTTTTATTTTTCTTTCAGTTTATTTATAAGATGGATTACATTGATAGATTTTCATATGTTGACCCAGCCCTGCATCTCTGGGATGAAACCTACTTGATCATAATAGATGATCTTTTTGATGTGTTCTTGGATTCGGTTTGCCAGTATGTTATTAAGAACTTTTGCATCAATGTTCATGAGTGAGATTGGTCTGTAATTCTCTTTCTTGGTTGAGTCTTTGTGTGGTTTTGGTATCAGGGTAACTGTAGCTTCTTAAAAGGAATTTGGCATTGACTCTTCTCTTTCTATTATTTGGAACACATTAAGCAGTATAGGTATTAGCTCTTCTTGGAAGTTCTGGTAGAATTCTGCACTAAATTCCACTAAAAAGCCCATCTGGCCCTGGGCTTTTTGTGGTTGGGAGGTTTTTGATGACAACTTGGTGACTTACAGGTCTATTTAAATTGTTCACCTGGTCTTGATTTAATTATGGTATATGGTATTTATCTAAAAAAAAAAAAGAGTCCATTTCTTTCACATTTTCCAAATTTGGAAGGAGGGAGAATATGAGCAAGGAAGTCAGGACCATTAGGGGTTGGTCCACCCACTGAGGCAGTGTGCCTAAGCTAATGGGAGCTCACGAAATCCAGCCGGACTGGGGCTGACCGAGCATGGGATCAAACTGGACCCTCTGAATGTGGGTGACAATTGGGGCAGACTGAGAAGCCAATGATAATGGCACTGGGATTTGTCTCTACTTCATGTACTGGCTTTTTGGGAGCCTATTCTATTTGAATGCATACCTTCCTATGCCTTGGACTTCCCATAGGGAAGGGTACCTTGCCCTCTCTCAGGACTGGAAGGGGGGGGAGAATGTGGGGGGAGTGGGAGGGAAATGGGAGGAGGGGAGGAAGTGGAAATTTTGATTGTTGTTATTTATAAAGTAATAAGGAAGTAGAAAAACAAAATTTAAATAAATTGGAAGTCAATAAAACTCTTAAAGAAAACCAAGAAAAAGCAATAAAAAGGTGAAAGAAATGGTTCAAGATTTGAAAACTGAAACAGAGACAATAAAGAAGACATAAGAAGAACTGGAAATATGAGCAAAAGATCAGAAACCACAAATGTAAGCATAAACAGCAGAATATAAGAGATGGAAGACAGAATTTTAGGCTTTGAAGACATGATAGAAAAAATAAGACTCATCGGTCAAATAAAATGTTAAATTTAACAAAAGCTTAACACAAAATACCCAGGAAATATGGGACACCATGAAAGACCAAACCTAAGAATAATGGGGATAGAAGAAAGAGAAGAAGTTCAACTCAAAAGCATAGAAAATATACTCAACAAAATCATAGAAGAAAACTTTCCCAACCTAAAGAAGGACATGCCTGTGAAAATACAAGAGGCTTACAGAATATCAAATAGACTGGACCAAAAAGAAGTTCCCTTGCTACATAATAACCAAAACACTAAACAAACAGAATAAAGAAAGAGTATTAAACAGCTAAAAATGAAAAAGGACAACTAACATATAAAGGCAGATCCATCAGAATTACACCTGACTTCTCAATGGAAACAATGAAAGCCAGAAGATACTGGTCAAGAGCTATGCAGACAATTAAAGATCACAGATTCAAGCCCAGATGACTATACCCAGCAAAACTTTCAATCAACATAAATGGAGAAAACAGCAGAATCAGATTTAAACAATACCTAGCCACAAATCCAGTCATACACAAAGTACTAGAAGGAAAACTCCAACCCAAGGAAGTCAGTTACACCCAGAAAAATACAGACAATAGATGATCTCACAGCAGCAAATCCCAAAGAAGGGGAAAACAGACACAATAACATCTCCAACAACAGAAACTAAACTAAGAGGAATTAGCAATCACTGGTCATTAGTATCCCTTAATATGAATAGCTTCAACTCACTTATAAAAAGACACAGGCTAACAGAATGGATAAGAAAACAGAATTGATCCTTCTGCTGCATACAAGAAAACACACCTCAACCTCAAAGGCAGATATCACCTCAGAGTCAAGGGTTGGGAAAAGATTTTCCAATCAAATAGACCTAAGAAACAAGCTGGTACAGCTAGCTACCCTAATATCCAACAAAATATACTTCAAATTAAAATCAATCAAAAGAGACAAAGATGGCCATTTTATATTTGTCACAGGAAAAATCCATCAAGAGGAAATCTCAATACTCAACATCTATGCCCCAAATACAAGGGCACCTTCACATGTAAAAGAAACATTACTAAAGCTTAAATCAACATTAACCCCCACATACAAATAGTGGGAGAATTCAACACCCTACTATCACCACTGGACAGAAACTTAGTAGAGAAATAAAGGAACAGATGGTATGACTCAAATGGACTTAACAAACAACTATAGAACATTCCATCCAAACATAAGAGAATATACCTTCTTCTCAGCACCACATAGAAACTTCAACTCAACTGAGATAGAAAGAAGTCATCAAATCCTAGATACACTTGAATATACAGTGAAGCTGAACTTGCTAGTGAGTTGGAAACAAGTGTGTGAGCAGAGGAGAGAAGTAAAGGGTAGCTTCAAGATTTTTGTAATGATTAAAAGGAAAGATGGTGTTACTGTCAATGAATGGGAAAGGCTGAGAAAGAAACAGTTTTTGGGTATTCATTTGATAACTCCTTTATAAATAGACTCTCCCATTTGCATCAAACAATACATGTAATAATTATTTACATATGAAAGTTCTTCTCTGGGGCTGGAGAGATGGCTCAGTAGGTGAGTGCCTGACTCATAAGCAAGAGGACCCAAGTTTAGATCCCTAGAACCTATATAAAAGCAGGTACAAGATGAATCTGTAACTGGGGAAGCTGTGCACATGAAGAAAAGTGGATCCCTAGAGCCCCGCTGGCCTAAGCAACCTAGCTGAATTGATGGGCTCTGGGTGCAGTGAAAGACCCTGTCTCAAAAACAAGGGATAGAACAACCAAGGAAAATACATAACGTCAGTCCTTGGGCTCCACATATACATGCACACGTGTGCAAATAAATGAACATATCTTCTACCCACACACGTCCCAAACTCGTATCATGTAGTTCTCTTATAGATGAAAGACTGGAGATAAGGATTGTTCATAGGAGACTTGCATTGCCTCAATATTTAATTAAATATGTGTATTATTTTAGTTATGTACACATAAACTGTTGATATGCTTACACAGTGCAGTGTTTGAAAGAAGATGACCCCCAAAGGAAGAGGCACTAATGGGAAGTACGGTCTTGTTGGAGTAGGTGTGGTCTTGTTGGAGGAAGTGTGTCACTGTAGAGGTGGGCTTTGAGGTCTCCTATGGTCAAGCTATGCAGTGAGACAGTTCAGTTCCTGTTGCCTGATGATCAAGGTGTAGGACTCTCAGTACCAGCACCCTCTGTGCCTGCATGCCACCATGTCGCCATCATGGACTACGCCACTGAAACTATAAGCCACTTCATTAAATGTTTTCTTATACAAGAGGTGCTGTGGTCATGGTGTCTCTTCACAGCAAGAAAACCCCAAGACACATCGTGCTTTAGAAAACTAAATTCTGGGGTAGAAAAAAATATATGGATAATTTTCCTTACATTTTTGGTATACTGCATACTTTTTCCATAACATATTCATGATTTGGAAAGTAAATTTTAAACAACTATGTGCAAAATGTAAGCATATAAAAAAATCTTTCCCTATAGTTGCATATAGATGGTACAGGACTTTCTTCTATTTCTTTACAGTACCTATGCAATTGGGCAAGAGGAACTGGGTGAGTAATTAGCACATGCTGATTATATAATTAACAACAAGAAACTGAAGCCAAAGGAAAGTCAAATTTCCTGAAGCCTTCAGTTGTCTTCCCATTTAGATCTCTCAGTACCCAAGGCTTGCACAGTGTTTTTTAACTGGATTCTGGAGTTTTAACTGGATAAATAAATTCTTAATGAATGACTATTTGACTTTTTTTCCTGATGCCACTGGCTCAGGCAGTTTACTTTCAGGTATTTCACAGAAAATAAATGAGCATGGAATGCATATATAACTTGAAATTAACTTACAGTGCCAGGAGAACTAGCCTAGGCTCAGCCTCTGTTGGCTGTCAGTCAGTAGGCTGCCTATTGTTGCCCTGGAGTTGACCATGAGCCAGTTGGTCAACATAGAAATACCTGCCACTCCGCAGCCCAGCAGGACTGAAGTGGTCAAGATGTTCTGTGTCTAAGTGACAATGCCAGCCTTTCTGCAACCCTTCCAGGGAAAAACCTTAACTGAGCACACAGGTCTCCTGCAAGCTCAGTGGCTCCTCATGAAGCCAGCTCAGCTTGCAGGACTTCTCTTTCTAACTTTCATCCTGACCCATCTCTAAGCAAGTGTCCCGGTCTCCAGGGAGAAGGTATGTGCTTCATTCTCATGACTATTGGCTATAATTCTCATAGTGACCAAGGACTAGCTCTCACCTGGGATCCACTCTTCTTCACCAACTCCCAGCCTCAACTGAATCTGTACATGGCTGGTATTGATTTTACTTTGCTACATTCTGAATTTGACCCCAGAAAGCCAAAGGCAGAGGGTTTTTATTATTCACACACACCCATGTCCAGTTCCCCATGTCCCTGTTAGGCTTGCAAATAGCCACCATTGTTTAGAATTAAAATGTTCTATGTGGACTTTTGTTTTGTGTATGTGTGTTTCTTTCTTTCTTCCTTCCTCTTTCTTTTTTTGGTTTTCCGAGACACTGTTTTCTGTGCAGCCCTAATTGTCCTAGAATGCACGCTGTAGGCCAGGCTGGACTCGAAATCAAAGAGATCTGCCTGCCCCTGACTCCCAAGTACTGGGATTAAAGGCGTGTGCCACCACCATGCAGCAAAATGTTCTATATCTTATGCACGATCTGTTCTTCAACAACAGCCTAGTCATAAATCTCAACCTCTTGAGATTCGGGTCAACTCTGGCAAAATGGAACCGAATTTCTGTCTCCTAAAAGCTGAGCACACTCATGAAAACTGAAAAGTTGTGTGTAAAACTGACACTTAGAATTTCTAAGAAATGTGGAAAACCAAGATTTCCCTTATAGAATAATGGGTATGGGTGGGTATTAAGAAGGCAAAGTTAATTTTTTCCTCCATAACTATGTGCCAGACATTTGCCTGCACTAGCTGCAATTCAATAAATCAAAAATTGTCACTATTGGTAAAGAATTTGACATGTCGTAAGGTCTAGATACTTTCAGCATTCAGCAATTGTTTGGTGGGGACTTGTATTAGAATGTGATCTTTCTGGTTTCTAAGTTAATTCTCTTCTCATCTTACCATACTGATGTCAAATCTTCAGTACACCTAAGGGCTGCTAAAGATATCTTCAGTCAACCATGTCAAAAGTACTCCATCACATGTTTTCTCTTATTTTTATTTCATGTGTATATATGTTTTGCCCAAATGTATGTCTACATACCACATGTATGCCTGATACTCAGAGAGGCCAGAAGATTTGAATCCCTTGGAACTGGAGTTATTGATAATTGTGAGCTACCCTGAGGTCGCTGGAAACAAAACCCAGGTTCTCAGCAAGAGCAGGAAGTACTCTTAATCACTGAGCCTTCCCTCCAGTCCCAAATTTAAAAAGTACATATCTCAGTATATAAAGACAATAAAAGATAGTTAACGGTATTGTGATGTAGCAGTTTTTTGTTTGTCTCATTCTCTCCTTTTATACCACCAACCAAATTTCTGACAAGGTACTACATAATAAGAACTTTGAGTCAGGCGATGGTGGCACATACCTTTAACCCCAGCACTTGGGAGGCAGAGACAGATGGATCTCTGTGAGTTCAAGTCCAGCCTGGTCTACAGAACAAGTTCCAAGACAGCAAAGAATGGCTAAGGCCATTCTCTGTTTCTCTGTGTACAGAGAAACCCTGTCTCAAAAACTGAAAAAAAAAAAAAAACCTGAATGAATGGGAAATCACTGTCAGAGTCTGAATGCTAAATCCTGAAGGCTGAGTTCAATAAAACTATCTCTCTGGAGAATACTTTCTGGTCACTTTTCAGCCAAGAAAAGATAACCCAAGTGCAGCTGCACTGTTGAGTCAGCTAATGAAATCTCATTGAAAAAACTTCAGCATCATACTAATTTGGTTTCAATTTTCAACAAGTTCTAGTCATCTGCATGTAGTGGTGGGAGCAAATTCTACCATATAAAAATCAAACTAAAATATCTTAGAAGCAACCATCTCTCCCCCTCTAAGTAAGAATTTGAGAATGTTTACAAAAAAGAATCAACAAATATTCATTAAATTACCTGATTTGCCAATTTTGCAACATATACACCTATCAAAATATTACATCACAGTACATATAATTTTATCAATTAAAATAAAATATATATGCACATTTTTTTATGTATGAATTCAGCAATGCCTTCTGGCTAGCTCCACCAGTACTAGGAAACACTATGCGCCACAAAGCAGAAATGAGGCCTGCACATTGAATAGGGCAACCATTAACACCTGGCCTTTTAGGCATGGCAATGACCTCCTACCTTACTGCGCCTCTTCCACCTCATCTTTTAGTCTTCACTTGACTTCCCTTACCAAATCTGCTATGCCTCTGAAACCCTTGCATAAGACTCTCAAATTCTGAGTCAAGTGTATGACTCCTCTCACAACTCCAATTCAACCTGTCCTTGGCCCTCACTTCAGTTCTCTTTACCCAGCTTGGTTCTATGGCCCACACCAAGATGCTGGGAGCCCAGGTCACTATTTATGCACAAGCATGGCTGACTGTAGGAGTTCTAACTACTCATTTCTTCTTCACTATACCCTGTCTATAGGCTGCACATGGCTGGAAAAATTCCACACAAATATATTTCTAAGAATTCCACACCTATAGTCTACCATATAGTCAGCTAAGGCTTCAATGTCATCTAGCCCTTCTTTGTTCACTAGTTAGTCCCCATGATTATTGGAAATCTTCTCCCTGTCTATTTAAACTTCTGATCTCCATACAGTTTGACTTCCATACAGTCTTTTCCTGACTCAGTATCTCAACACTTACTCATCATGAAAATGGAAAGCATCAGACAGAAATGGCCTTAACTTTCCAACAATATATTAAGTGGTAAATACCATCAGAAACCTTAGCACTGGGTCAGTTCATCAATGTCCCTATTTTAGCTCCATTCCTTTGTAATGAAGTCTTCTGTACTTCTGCTCATTCATTTATAAGCTAGAGATAATTGTTCCAACTTGATGGACTGGTGGTAAGGTTAGAAAAGCTAGGTGTATTTCAAGCATTTAAAATGAATGGTGCCTGAAGGTTGGCAAGATGAAAAGGAGCTTACTGCTTAAGACACTTACTGGAGTTCTATCCTGGCATTCTAAATGAGGGAAGGTGAGAACCAACTCCTTCAGCTCTTCTCTAGATTCCACATATGCAATATCACACATCTACATTGCCCCCATTTATATATACACTAAATAAATATTTTTAAAGTTTTTAAAATAAGAATGGAGGCTGACACTAGGTAAGAAAATCATAAGTAATAACCAGTACTGCTACCAAGGTGACACTAGAGATATATGCACACAGATCTGTACCTCCCCTGGCTTCTGTGTAACAGACAATGTTACATTTTTAAAACTGGATTTAGAGAAGGATTTAACGAAACAAAATTAAATGCAGCCTACTGTAAGAAAAGTCAGATGACTAACTTATTAGTCCAAAGTCCAAAGAGTTGAGATTATTCTTCAATTCCACTTTGTAACTATAACACTCTGCATTCAAAATTTCTAATGTTTAATTTGGCAGAAAGTTCTAGTTAACTCAATTCCTGTTTCAACAGTGAAGCTCACATGTGACCAATGAGAAATCCCTACAAAGAAAACATGGTCTTGCCGGGTGGTGGTGGTGCACGCCTTTAATCCCAGCACTCGGGAGGCAGAGGCAGGCGGATCTTTGTGAGTTCGAGACCAGCCTGGTCTACAAAAGCTAGTTCCAGGACAAGCTTCAAAAACCACAGAGAAACCTTGTCTCGAAAAACCAAAAAAAGAAAAAAGAAAAAGAAAAAAAAAGAGAGAGAAAACATGGTCTTTTAAAGGGCCCCAAACTACAGGTATGCTGGAAACTGGAAGAAGTGCTGCTTTCTGAAGGGGCAGGGAAAGCTTCACTGACAAGGAGATGGCAATGGGGATATTCTGAAGGGACATATGCAGAGAGTTAACAAGGGGCAGGCAATGCCTTGATGGTAAGAAAAAGAGTTACTACTTGGCAGGAAGTCTTTTGGACATGACAAAATCTGTTTAATGAAAAAAGAGAACACATTAAACTATTTGGCATGTGGGCCTAAATCAAACAGTACAGCATGAAAGTCACCTGAGGACTCAAAGCAGAGTCCCTTTAAATGAGGAGTTAGCATTCCACCAGCGGTCAAGGAATCCCAATCTTTCAAATGTTATAAAGAGGTAATATGAAAGAAGTCCAAAAAGTTGCTGGAGCTGTGTCAGATAAGAGATTGCACTGTGTTCAGAACACCTGGAATCACTTAAGAGACATCTGCTATCACCTGGGAATCAGAGATTACAGCTCAGAACCACTGTCTCAGGTCAGCTCAGAATAGCATTTCCATTTCTTCATGGTGACTCTGAGAGAGCAGAGAGAGTGCAGACTATAGGATTTTCCTCAGTCCCTGACAAACTCCTCATAGGGCATTTAAAAAACACATTTAAAGACAATTTGGGATAAGAGCAAAAACAAGAATTTTTTAAAACTAGACTATGCAAACACACTACCGAGTAGCTACTACATGTTGTATTGAATTCTATCAATTCAGAGTGATTGTGGATAATGTTTTAACAACGGGGCACTTGTACTCAGACAGGTGAAGAACCCGTACAGAGTCACACAGTCACACAGGCAGAGCTGACAGCTGTGCCTCTACACTTGTGAGCCTTTGCCACTATAATTTTTCATTTGTGCACAGGAGGTAAGAGAACCCACACCAGTGTCTTACAACACAGTCATCCAGAAATTTAATAAGGCTTAAAAATTAATGTATACAATTAAAAGCATCTTGCCTTGCAGGTGTCCTGAAAGTGATCAATTTAAAGAGTTACACAACACAGAGGCATTTTAGAGGGTAGGACATTTAGCCAGCTGGTAATAAGAAGTTCCTCAACATTCTGCAGGACACACCAAGTGATTCTGGTAGGCTGGGGCAGACATCCTCCTACACTGCAGTTGGTCTTAGTCATAGACATCAGCTCAAGCAACAGGAAATGCTGAGAAGGTAAATAGATGGCGTCCTCTAGGCCACTTCGTCTACCACTAGTCTATGGGGTGGAAGACTAGCATCAGAGCTGGCCCTACTACAGAGAGATAAAGTGCTCTGACCGGATAAAAGTGGCAGTTACACACACTTTCTCACCCTGGGGGTGACTGTAACTATCCAAGAGGGGATATGAGGAGGGCAGTACACAATATCATGGCAAAACAAAGAGTTGACAGGTTGGTTGCCAGAAGCAAACATTTCTACATAAAAGATTTTGCTGACTTTTCAGATTATTTTTTCATTAAACTAAAAAATAAGTATTGTTCAAAACTTACATTCTCTGGATTAGCAAGAGAAATAATATAAAGGTTTCTGCAAGAAGCGGCTCTATGGATTACAACACCCTGAGCAAGCAGCATGTCACATTGGTTGGAAGTTGTAAATCTTACACATAAAAAAACTACCTTCGTCAAAAAGACAATAAGCATACAGCTCCTTCAATTATTTATTTCTCCCCCATTTATTTATTATTTATCTATTCATTCTTACATTCACTCATTTACCAACACCAATGCCTTAACGGAGCAGGTAATGAATAAGCACATGCTTGATTATTTATTAATAAAGTACCTAAACCTGCTTTCAAGTTTGTTTGTTTGAATTAAACCTAACTGAAGGTGTTCAGTAATCCAACACTTAGGGACCAACATTGCTGAGACCAGGTGCTCAGAGAATGAGAGCGCTATCTCAATCTGAAAACTGAGGGACAAAGACTGTTCTAGATAGACTATATCGGGTACAAGCCTAGTATATGATCCTTGTTATTTCCCAGAACCCATAGGGGAAAAAAACCCAGCACATTTTTGGCTGTCCCCTTTCTCAAGACAAGACAAGCAATTCTAAAGAGTAGTGGGAAAGCACAAAATAAGGGCAAGGAAAATTACTTCTCCTGTTATCACTGTTTTTCAGTAAGCGTCTTCACAGATCTCTACTCCTGGGTCAAATTAGAGCTGATCAAGTACAGAGTGGGCACA
The DNA here is from genome assembly GCA_028555095.1 of Dicrostonyx torquatus. NCBI lineage: Eukaryota > Metazoa > Chordata > Mammalia > Rodentia > Cricetidae > Dicrostonyx > Dicrostonyx torquatus. The sequence goes on from JAQHUG010000107.1 coordinate 5,392,971, forward strand.
TGGACAACACTAACCTTCAAAGAAGAAGGAACACTCACAATGTCTGGTTGCTTTTAAAGGTGCTCAGATAGCAACAGTATTAAGCTCTCATTTTCGGCGTTAGCTGAAAGAGTGTTCAAAGCCTTGGAAAGAAGGGGAAGTGAGGGAGCCTGCCAAGGCATCACAGTTGCCTTGAAAACTGGAGCCTGCTGCAGCCACAGTCCATCAATTTCATGCCTGTGGTTTCCTTTCATTCTCAGTCAATGTAAATTACCAATAATCAGGAAACCTACATGACAAGACATCCATTAAAGACAACTACTAATAAAATCAAAACTAAATATCAAATCGGATCATGCTAAGGCTTGCCCCTGGGTTATCATTTAAGCTTGCATACAGTGAAATCTAATACAGTAGAGGTATTGCTTCAAAGAGCAAGACTAATGCCTTATTGAGGTTCCCAGGGAACTTTTGTTAACAAACAGAAGCCACTTATGATCCCTAGATACATACATTCTTGATGGGACAGGGAGTGAAAAATAAATGTTTGCTTAAGATCAATAAACCATAAAAGCCAGCCACCTCACAGAACTCACACAAGCTGTCATTACAAGTCTGATGCAAATAACTGTGCCTTAGTGAGTGAGCATGACTAAGTTTTAATTTGCCAGGTGCAATTACTTTCCAAATTATTCTAAAACTAAATACTGGACACAGTATCACCCAGGAAAAATGAGTAGTGCTGCATAACACCAGAAACAAAATTTTATGGAGGAATACCAGCCCTGTAAGACAGATGGGTGACTGTGTTCTCCCAAACTCCTTCATTTGTTTTGTTTTGAGCAAGATCTCAATGTGAAGCCCAGGCGGCCTTGAACCTGCAGTCCCCTTGTCTCACCCTCCTGTACTGGGATTATGGTAAAAGTAATCATAGTAAGAAGACTCTCTGGGCCTTCCTAGAAAGCTGAAGGACAAAGGAGGATAAGATATTAAGCCTGACTGTAAAATCATGAGAGTAGTTGGCTTCCTGATGGCCTCTGTAGTAGACCTGGAACTTGTTTGTAGAGAGAACAAGGTCTATACCATGGATCAGGTGATGACTAGGGGATGCATACATTAAACAAGAACTCATTTCATCCGTAAAACTGTTATGAAGGAAAGTAAAATAAACCTATGTCTTTCAAAAAGAAAGTGACTGTTAAAAACACAGTTTCTGACATCCAAAGGGGCTGTACCAGCTTGTGTTCCCTTTACCCCACAACCTCTCCAGCATAAGTTGTCATCAGTGTTTTTGATCTTGGACATTCTTACAGGTGTAAGACGGAATCTCAGAGTTGTTTTGATTTGCATTTCTCTGATGACTAAGGATGTTGAACATTTCCTTAAGTGTCTTTCAGCCATTTTAGATTCCTCTGTTGAGAGTTCTCTGTCTGTACTCCATTTTTTTTATTGAATTATTTGTTTTGATGACCAATTTCTTGAGTTCTTTGTATATTTTGGAGATCAGACCTCTGTCTGATGTGGGGTTAGTGAAGATCTTTTCCCATTCTGTAGGTTGTTGTTTTGTCTTGTTGACGGTGTCCTTTGCTTTACAGAAGCTTTTCAGTTTCAGGAGGTCCCATTTATTAATTGTTTCAGTGTCTGTGCTGTTGAGGTTATATTTAGGAAGTGTCCTCCTGTGCCAATTCTTTTGACTGTACTTCCCACTTTCTCTTCTATAAGGCTCAGTGTGGCTGGCTTTATGTTGAGCTCTTTGATCCATTTGGACTTGAGTTTTATGCATGGTGATAGATATGGATCTATTTTCATTCTTATACATGTTGATATACAGTTATGACAGCACCATTTGCTAAATATGCTTTCTTTTGATGATTTTTCAGAAAATTAGGAAACAATCCTCCACAAGACCCAGTAATACCACTTTTGGGTATATATCCAAAGGATGCTAAATCGTGCCACAAGGACACATGCTCAAATAGCATTGTTTGTCATAGCCAGAACCTGGAAACAACCCAAATGCCACTCAACTGAAGAATGGATAAGGAAAATGTGGTATATTTACACAATGGAGTACTAAACAGCAGAAAACAAACAAACAAACAAAAAAACGACACCTTGAATTTTGCAGACAAATGGATGGAGCTATAAAACATCATTTTGAGTGAGGTAACCCAGACACAGAAAGACAAGTATCACATGCACTCATTCTTAAGTGGTTTTTAAACATAAAGCAAAGAAAATCAGCCCACAAATCACAATCCCAGATAACTTAGACAGCAATGAGGACCCTAAGAGAGACATATATAGATCTAATCTACATGGGTAGTAGAAAAAGACAAGATCTCCTGAGTAAATTGGGAGCAAGGGGATCTTGGGGGAGGGCTGAAGGGAGGGGAGAGGCAGGGAGGGGAGCAGAGAAAAATGTAGAGCTCAATAAAAATAAAAAATAATAATAATAAAAAAAGAGCCGAAGCTCTGACCCCAACACCTATGATGACTTGAAGACTATCTTTAGCCATTTGGAACCAGGGTGACCATCATGGGCTTCCAGGCTTTATGATCACAAAAACAACTAGAGAACCTACAGGACAGACATACAGACACTGTTGCACACTGCATCTTTGAGTACATTCCTGGTGAATCTAACTGCTGCAACCTATAACAGCATTTTTAGATCAGGCCAGTTAATAATGGTGCCACCTTGACCTCCCTAATATTGGCCTCTTTTAGCTAGACAGAAAGCAGGCAAGAAAATAAAATTGTTCTGCAATTTCAAATGGAAAAAACCAAAAACAAACGCCCTTTTGTCTGCAAGGACCTTGGCCAGCAAGTGGCCCTGATCAAGTACCAGTAGATCCATTTGGAATGGTGTGTGCCTGTCCGGCTAGCCAGACACACCGAGAAGGGAGTACAGGCGCCCTCCAATCACCCAACTTTCTGGCCATTCAGCAGGGCTTCTCCTCAGTACTGGCTTGCTCTACATATCCCACCCTAACTTGCCTCCAAGCACCCCTTCCCATCTGCAGGGTCCTGGTAACCCCCAACTCAGCCTGCTTCAGGGCTAAGACTCTGGGGACACAGTGGTGAGTGCAAGGTTGCAGGGATTTCTTTGTTCTACAGAGCCGGAAGCTACCAAGCCCACCCTTTTGTCTGTGAGGTCCTTGGCCAGCAAGTGGCCCTGACCCAGTACTAGTAGATCCATCCGGAGGGGATCCTTAGATCCACCATCACAGCCTACTTCAGGGATCAAAACAAAACAGTTTCTGAGTGAGATGGAGGAGATCCAATCCTACATTTGTCTGGCAAAATCTAACTTCCTATTTTACTCCATTAGGAAAAATATAAATATTTCTACATGCATTCAAAATTTTTGTCCATTCCATACAGAGGACATGGCACCATTACATGACTATGCCCTATTTTAACTTGGGGTCTTTACATTGTTTATACTTAAGTAATTGTGAATAGCCTGATAGGCAAATGGATCACCGCAAGAGCCTTTTATACCTTCTTAGAGATTGCCTGGGCAGTGGCAGGGGGACAGGTAGAGCACGGGGACGCCAGTCCCTCCCCCAGCTTTTGCCAGAATGCTTGGTTGACTCCCTACTACCTTACACCATTGCTGAAATGTTGGAGGGTGTTGCTGTAGTGGCCTCTGTCTCATCAGCATGTACGGTCCAAATTTTTGCAGAGCAGCTACAGAGGCAGTTTTGGAAATAACTCTTAACAACTCTCCCATCTGGTTTTCACAGCAGCACCTTCCTCCAGAGCCCACAGGAGTCACAGTCAGCTCCTGTTTCTCTGGGATTCTAGCTGTCTTTTCATCTTCCTGGATGTACATTATATCTGTCTGTCAGCAGATCAGGGAATAGTCCCCATTCTGACAGATACATTTCATAAATGCCTTAAAAGCACACACACTAGTGTGAAGGGAAAAGGGAAATTCTTCTGGTTTTGGGCTCTGGCTATTTGCTCTTTGCAGCTGAGGTGTCAGGGGAATGAGATTTCCCAGGTAGATGTACTAATGTAAAATGCATTAGTGTTAAGGTGGGGGGCTCCCAATCCACACAGGGTCAAAGGGTTAATATAAAATGACAGAATTTAATGACTGCTATTATGGTTGCCAAGCAACACAGAGAAGGTGTGCCATAAAGGCCTAATTAATGAATAAGGTAGCAAGAGTTTCTGTTAAGTTGGTAAGCAGTTCACAGTTCACCACTGGTTGGCTCTGCCCAGATGGTAATGTTCTTAAGTTTTTTTTTAGCTCCACTGAGCAGCAACAAAGTAATGTGATGATAGGCGAAGTACTGGCTGAAGTCCTGACATCCTTTCCATAATCAAGGCAGAAAATACCATCTCCTGCAGACTCACACAGAAGGTATGTTTGCATTTTATTCCTTTGATGAGTCCGACCCACCAGACTGACAGTAACAAAGAGAATAGTCAAAATTTGGGACCAAACCAGATTGCCCAATGAAGGGGAGTGGTCTTGGCCATTTCGGCTTATAACCATGCCCCGCCATTAGCTAATTATTCCGCCCCCCTAATTAGTTGTTAATTAATTAATGGGGCTGGACCACCAGGTCCCAAGAGGTATAAAATAATAGGTCCACGTGGAAAGCGCTCTCTCTGCGCGGATCACCGACCTGCCTGCTTCTTCGGAGGAGCTCTTTCTGGTATAGTA